>CM034708.1:12621169-12633091 GCA_020142125.1 Phrynosoma platyrhinos | reverse complement strand
CTGATTACCTTGATTACCTTGCCGTTTTTCATAAAGCCTCCTTGAGCACCGAAGGCCCACCCTTTCTGCTCAATGCTGGCTGAAGGTAGGCATAGTCCCTTGATCCTCGTTCATGTCCAACTGTTCTGCTGTCAGGAGGCTTGGCTGCAGAATGGCCACAGGCTCTGCTGGAGGCTTTGTGGGAGTTGGCAAAGCAGGGCTGCTAGGGCCAAGCTGGGGCTCTTCCACTGCAGACTCACGACCCAGAGGAAGTTCTGGCTCATCCTCTGAATCTTTGTCCAGGCAGGGCATGACAGAGGGTGATACCATAAATTACTGCACCAGGTGACATCAACCCTAGTGATGCCACTGATTCAACCCAACTCTAGTTATAAAACAAAATGTATGTATGTATGTATGTATGTATGTAAGCATTACATTAAATAACAGCCAGTGTGATGTAGTGCTTTGAGCACTGAACTAGGATTTGGAGACCAGGGTCTGAATCCCTGCTTAGTCATGTAAATTCAGTGTGTGACCTTGGACATATCACACTCTCTCAGCCTCAGGGGGAGACCCCCCCCCAAAAAAAAACAGTATCTGAGCAAATCTTGCCAAGAAAACCCGGTGACAGATTTATGTTATGGTCCCCATGAATTGGAAAACTTGAATTCAAACAACAAGTTATATTCAACAGAATAATTATTTTCATTATCTAGGACAATATGAAGGACATGCCATAGCTGACTGGTATTATTTACATCTCTAACAGTTTCTTCTATATGGAGTATTATCAATCACATTCCATGAGAAGTAAAGTTTCATGAATAATTTATTACCTGATAAACTGTGTTGCTAGTTACCTAGCTTTAAAAAGAGCAATTTACAGAAACAAGGCTCACACTCAGGGGTCAAGGTTCATTATGTGAATTAAGCAAGTCACTTTATCTGGAATGCAAAGCCTCTATAGAAATAGTAACTAACACATCTCTGAGCAAAAAGCGAAAGAATTCCAAGGGCTTTTGCTATACCTCTACCCCATTAAAATACAATAAAATACGTCTGCAACCTCAGTGGCAGTTTCTTAAAGCAAACACTTTCATTATTCTACCATAAATACATAGACTGTATGCCCTGTAAACATGATCTTTACTTTGACAAGCCTCCCTGTTTAATTTGCTGGTTTGGGGAAACAACAAAAGCAAGAAACAAATTTGCCTCTGCTTTTCAGCATTCATTATAAGTTAATTAGAGGTTGAAATACAGGGAAAAACAAACTTTCAACTACCTAGATTGGAAACATCTAAAATAAAATATTTTAAAAATATAATTTCACCTCTTGTTTACAAAATAAAAAAGTAGTTTACCATGTTTTCAAGTCATGAAATCAACCTTACATTGGACTCAGACAGCTCCTGAATAAGTTTATTTGTCATAAACTATCTTGAACATTTTAAATCAAAAGGCCTAAACTGAGTATTTAGTTTAACTAGAGCAGGCCCAAGTGTAATAGAACTTACCTACATATTGACTTACCAAATTCCCATTGAGTCAACAGGTTTACCCATAGTTGGAATTAACAACTGTTGCTGTTGCTGTTATTAACTGTCATCAGCTCAACTTTGACTTATGGCAAATGATGAATGAGAAGCCTCCAAGTCACCCTAATGTCAACAGTTCTGTTCAGGTCTTGCAGACTCAGGGCTGTAACTTCCTTGACTGAGTCTATCCATCTGGAATGTGGTCCTCTTTTTCTGCGTCCTTCTTGCCTTATCAAGTATTAGTGTCTTTTCTAGTGAGTCATGTCTTTTCATGGTATGTCCAAGGTACAACAGTCTCACTTTAGTCATCTTAACTTCTAGGGAGAGTTGACTTGCTCTGGACCCCATTTATTTGTCTCTATAGAAGACCACAGTATTTATAGACTCTTCCCCACTTCAAAGGAGTTGATTTCCTTCCTATTAGTTGTTCTCACTGTTCAACTTTCACAACCATACATAGAAATTGGAAATACAATGGCATAGACAATCCTAACTTTAGTACAGCCCACCCATCCCAACTGTGGGCTTGCCATCCATGGATTTAAGCATCCAAGTACATCAAGCCCCATTATCCATAATGGCCACGCATGCATGCAGCTGCAGCAAAGTGGCTGTGAGTGCGCAGCCATTGAAAACCATAGAATGTGAGGTCCCATGGTTTTCTGTATCCGTAGAAAGGTCTGGAACAGAAGCCCCACGGATACTAAGGGCCAATGATACATCTTAGCACTTCAGGATCTTGTCTAAGTCCTTCATAACTGTCCTTCCAAGTCTTTTTTTTTTTCTTAAAGAATGCATTTGCAAAGAATAAACTGTTTGTCTTGCAAACTTCAATTGGTTCCTCTCCTCCTTCATTTCTTGATCCTAGGCCAAATTTTCCTACAGTCTTTGATTCTGCTCTGTTTCCTACTTTTGCATTCCAGTCGCCTACGATAAACCAGATGCCCTGTTTTGGTGTGTGGTCAATTTCCGCCTGGACTCCAGCACAGAATCCTTGAATCTTTTAGACTCCAGCACAGGATCTCTGATAAGTTTTCCTTGAAACCTGATATTATTCGGTCAGACTTTGTGTTATATCCTTTGACTGCTTTTGTTATATCTGTCCTCACTGTTAATTCTACAGTATTTCTTTTTTAGATTTTTCGTTTCCCAAGTAAACACTGTGTAATTATCTGACTCAAAATGTTCTATTCCTGTCCACTTTGGCTTGTTCACCCTAAACATTGCAATGTTTATATGTTCCAATTCTTATTTTACTCTGTCTATATTCCCCTGAATCCTGTTTCTCACATTCTATGTTCCTATAATATGTGTTCTTCAGTACTAGACTTTCCTTTCACCTCTGAGAATATCAAAAGCTGAACATCCTTTCAGTTTAATTCCAGATGTATCATTATCCACAGAGCTATTCTTAGCTGTCCTCTGCTGAACCTTGGAAGTTTGTTGAGTGTCTTCTGACCTGGGAGTCTGTCATATCCAAATGTTTATGGATCTGTCATTATAAGGGATATGAGGGAATGAGGATAAATGATATGGTGAAATAGTGCTATGGCGAAATAAAGAGAAATAGAAAAGCGAGGGGGGTGGTAATCCGAATGGAATGCAAACGGAGACCAGATAGGCAATGGCCGGAAAGGGTGGCAGTTTAAGGCTTTGTTTACTTCCTAAAGAAAGACTTTGATGCTCAGCAACACAACACATTCTTTCCTGTGATAGATGGATTGGTATGGGAGTTGGAGAAGTTGGAGGAAAAGTGGCAAGTTTAAAGAGACTTTTGATGTAGTTGAAAGCATGCAGACTGCGGGCTGGGGAAAGAAGCGTCTGGGAGAGAACCCTTAAGGCTGGATGGTTTGGGGGGGGGGGGGGGGGGGGGGAATTAGATTTGACACTACCAAGTGTCAGAACCATGCCTGCGTGCATGAGTTCTGCCAGATGTATGACTGGGGATGTTATAGGTGTAATTGTTTGGGGGATGATAGGTGGGATAGTATTTAGGAAAGGTAGTTAGCTTTAGCAGTTAGCTTTTATGGATAGTAGGCTGTTGGAGGTGGGGGGATGGGAACAGTGTGGTATAGTGAGCTAGTTTTGAGAAAGTTAGGACTGTGGAAAGCAAGGCTGTGTAGGAGGCTGGTTGGTGCTGAAGAGAATGTTCAGCTAAAAGAGGAGGGGTGATGGATGAGAGTTTCGGCTGGAGAAAGATAGTTGGTGTGAGAACATGTAGAAAGGGGGGTTGATCGGGTAGGGGATGAAGAGCTGTGGGAATCGGAAGTGGGTGCTAGGTTTGGCGCCAAAGAGAAGGGGTGGAGCCCACCGGTTTCGAGGGGTTTAATAAGGCATCTGGTGGATGGGGGGCAGTTCTAGCTTAAATGCTGACTGGTTAATTACAGACTGTGTGTTTCAATAAACTCCAATTGATCCAATTGGTTGGTTTAATGGCTACACAGAGTTACTGAATCTTGCCCGGTCTGACACCAAAATAAAGCTTTAGTTAATCTGCACTATCATGCTGTCTTGGTTTTTGAGGTCTGGGTCCACTAAACATGACAGAGTCTCATCTTCTGGCACCATCCCTTGCTACATTTTAGATTGTGTCACTATAGGATTTTCTTGGTAAAAGACATTCAAAAGAAGTTTATTGTGTCTACCTCTGTGCAGTACTAACAAGTGTGTAGCTATTGCAGTTGCTTCTGAGAGATCCTCCATAAGTGTAACTCCACGACTTCTGCTGCTAAGTGGCTGTTGGCACATTCAGTCTGGTTCCTCAGAAAAAGCCTGTCTGGCATGGGAAACCATTCCAGCTGCATTGCTACTAGAAGCATAGCTTCTTGCCACACAAAAGCACACAATCCAACCACCACAAAAAGGCAGTGCCATGGTTGGTTAACAATTATATTTTAGGCAAAGTCAGCTGAACTCATGGCAAGTAAACTGTCCTGTCCATGTTACTCAGGGGAAGTAGACTGTCCTGTGTAGCGTGAAAAATAGTACAGGCCCTATATAATCCTAGTTTTGCTTCTGGCTTGTGACTGGCTTGTTAGAACAACAAAGTGCCAGAGTTTCCACTTTTGACATTATACTAGACAAATTGTTGGAGATGGCTTGTATAACTGCTCCTGCTATTAAGAGGAGCCAAGTGGAAAGAAGAGGGGTGTGTGTGTCAACATGTTTGCTCTCTCAGGCAGATGCACAGCATGGAAACCCAAAATTTTAAAACATTATGGCTTATTGTAATGTCCAAACATGCCCAAACAGAACCTTCATTTTAAGGCTCAATGGCAATCCCATACAGACACAGAAACTGAGTGTAAAAGCTAATATATTATGGGATGACATTACAGGAACATAATAAAGCTGTGAAAGCTGGACACCAACATATGCATTCTATCCTTGATAGTTTCTCTGCACAAAATTTTACAAGAGAACTCCAGATATAAATCCAGGAAATGAGATCCATGTGTGATGGAATACTATCTTCCCCAAACGACAGGTCCTTAAAACATGGACCAACAAAGGAGAACTTTTGTACACTTGTCATAAGAAACAGCTGGATACTATGATACTTATGCTCAGCTAGCTGCACACCGACTGGTGTTTTGTCAAACTGTTGTCAAGGGTACACTTCCACGTGGTCAAAAACATGGTGGAAATGCTCCCTAGAGGGCATTTTGGGGCAAAAGTTTTTCAAAACAAAATGGCAAACAAATGTTTTGACACCTGGGGGAAGCTGCACTTGCCCATCCATGTTGTAAGAAGCAGTATCCTTAGCCTTGTCAGAGTGCAGGTCAAGGCAAGTGCTGGAAAGAGCTCCATCCACAGCTGCATGTGTTCTATCAAATGAGAATCTGGGAATAGCATAGAACTCATTGTTCTTGTAAACAGAGTATTATTTCAAGACAAACTATCTGAGGCAGAGAATCTTAAAATCACAGGAAAACATAAAATTGGTTCTCACCCAAGACACATCATTGGTCCATCCAGCCCAGTCTTATTTTACCCTCAAACTGGAAAATTATACAGGAGACCTGATAGAACATACCTTAAGCTTAAGGGCCAAAATAGATGCTACATGGCAGGTGCACATAACTATTTCCCAACAACTTTGTTTTCATAATTAAATGCAGCCATGGCAAACTGCTAGTTTGAGATGAGGAACAGAGGTACAGACGTGGGAGGCTGCTTATGACTTTCTCCTCTAATTCATATCTTACCAAAATCTTTTCCATCAGAAACAGAAAATAAACTTGAGAATGGGATGATTTGGGAAAGGGGTGAATAGGGGTTAAATGAACTCCCCCCTTCTGTTCCTCTACTGAAGATGACAACATCCCACAGCTGCTTTTCATATATATATTTTTTAAAAGTAGGTGAGTATTAAACATGTCTGGCATGCCTAACTCAGACTTCAGTCTACTAAATAAAATGTAGAATAGCTTAGAAAGCAGGCATTGATTGAGAAGTTAATTTGTGCAAATCTTACTCTTACTACACTTCAGTTTTAAGGAGTTCCCCCAAATATTTGTATTTGGAGACTGAACTTTAAACCTGGCCTCTTTGCCTAGTGCTGGAGGAGGAAGTCTACAAAAGTAACTTGGAAAGATGAACGAGGCATAAGCATACAGGGCCTCACTCTTTCCATTGCCTTTGATCAGGCCTCATGAGGCATACAGAAATCTGTGTCGTTTGACCTATGAGCAAGCTTTTAACTCTGAAATTTGTTTCAAAGTGACAAATTTGGCCCAAGTGTCAAAGCTCTCAAGCCATCCTAAGCCAAAATCGTGAACAGTCTCTAATGATATTTTTAAGGGCCGCAGCCCGTCTACACTGGAGGTTCTCACTCTACTGAACATGGCAGAAATTTAATCCTAATATTTATTTCTCTGTTCCTTGTGAAAAGTCAAAGGTCAGTAAATGGCTTCAATATGAAGTTCTGTACAGCTGTTTGGTGACATCATCTGTGAAATCCACAAATGCCTCAAAATAAACCTAATTGATCAAACTGATCTCTAAGGAACACCCGCTTAAAAACCAACTATCTAAATATTTTGACTGAGAATAAAGAAAACTATTACCTGACCTATCAACTAATTAATAATGTGGAAACATTTATTCCATATGGTTCTAGCATAAAGTGATATTGAAAATTTATGTTCAAAATAATCAGACTCTTTATTTCCTTAACTGCCAAAAGTCACATGTTTTTTCTCTGTGTGGCTGATGGAGCTTCATCATTTTCTATGGTCCATTACCCTTAGAAACAATGATACGAGATCTTTCAATTTCAAAAGAGAAGCTTGCGTATGGAAATGCATGAACCTTTCTTCAGTCTGCACCTGTGACTATGTATAGTTATTCATTTTAAGTAATATGCAGTGACAGCTGCCCATATGCCTATAATCAAGGATTAAGACTTTGCTAGTTTGGCAGAGAGTGCTGTCTTTAATTCTGGGCTCAAGCAATGCTTCAATGCCTACCTCAACCCCTGTAGTAACTTGGCTCATTAAGGCAATGGTATTAACTTTTGGCTGACAGCCCATTTTCACGTGGTTACCACTGAAAGGTTGGGAAGATATGTGCACTTGAGTGATTGCATACCAAAATGAAAAATTCCCTAGAAAAACAGTGTTATTGAAGACGTCGAGCCACTGCCATTTCCCTATGTCAACAAGTTATACTTTTGGACTGCAACATCATGTTCATTTTAGACCTGAATCCAGAATACACAGCAGCCAAGGAAATTTAAGAGGAAAGTAAGAAAAAACCTGGTGGATCAGGTCAAAGGTACATGTAAATACAACATTCTCTTTCCAATAATAGGCAACCTGCTGTTTCTTTGAAAATTGGCAAACTGCGCAATTGAAGTCATTGAATCTAATTATTATCCCCATCACATGATTTTCAGTCTACACCCAAATCCATTAATTTATCTAAATCATACACTCACCTTCTAATCAACCCCTGTTGTAATAACAAACATTTTTTCAAGGTGCCTATCTTGATGTACACTAAAGTTAGGATCGTCTAAGACATTGCATTCCACATTACCATGTACGGATGTGAGAGCTGGACAATGAAGAAAACATATAGGAAGAAAATTAATTCATTCTATATGTGATGCTGGAGGGGAGTGCTAAGGATACCATGGATGGCCAAAAAACAACAACAAACAACAACAACAGCCTGAGCTCTGGAAGACAAGATAACTAAATTGAGCCTGTTGTACTTTGGCCACTTCACAAGAAGGCATGGTTCATTTGAAAATACAAAGATGCTGAGGAAGACAGAGGGTAGTAGACCACTGGCCATGGACCTGAGCCTACAGGACCTGATCACAGAAAGAGAGGACAGGGGGCTTGGAGACGTCTCATTCAGAGGGTTGCCATGACTTGAGGTGACTAACAACAACAATCTTGATTTGGCCAAAATTGTACATCATCAGTGTACAATAGGGAGGTTTCAGTTTTAAATATAAATTTACAAAGTAATACCAGGAACCCCAAACAAACCCAAGGACTGAGCATGTTCAGTGCCCAGACTGCCAAATCGTTAGGATGGGGATGTATGAAAAGGAGAATGGAATGGAGTATCACAGAGTGGACATTGGAATATTAAACGTTGCATCATGAGCTGAACACCTTTTGCAGTAGGTTCCACTTGCCCTTTTAAAAGTCATCTGGGCTAATGGCTACCACCACCACATCTTGTAATACTGAATACTGTGCATGTTGTGAAGAAGCTCTTTGAAGGATCTTAATTTGGATCACAAAGTTTAATCCCAACCTTTGCTTGTTTCTAGGACTGCTCCTACACCCAGCACCTATTTCAGAAACTTTGTTTTCCCCACCTCTGCATGTTAACAAATTTCCTTGTTCTGCAGAACACTTCGAAGATACCCCTTTGTGTCATAAAATAAAATTGGAAAGCTGCCTTATTGACAGTAATGTACTTGTTTAAAGTCTCCACAATTCATTTTTATTTAGCTATCTAAGATCATTTAAAAGGATTTAAGAGATACCTGAGAAAGCTATATAGCCAAAGGAATAGAATGAAGTAAAGAGTGGGGAATCCCTGAATTACTTCCTGTAGTTTAGGCATGAAAAATCTGTTCCAGAAGGTTTCTTGGGGCTTGTTGGTATCTTGTTTATGAGCATCGGAAATAAACTTTTATCTGTGCCCTGTTTCTAATTGACTGCACATGCAAAACAGATGAAATTACTTGCATTTTCATTATTTATAATGGTCCACAAAGAAGATGCATCCAGATGTCACAGAGAATAAACAGCTTCTAGAAGCACATAAATGACTGTTGGAAGTGAGAGATTCAAATAGTCACCAACTCAACAAAGACTCAAACTGAGTTTATTGTATGTGTACATGTACGTGTGTATGTGTATCCATTAACAACAATGGGAAAAGCTATCTGTAAACTACTAAAATCTCTTTATTTTCTTGCGATATAAATGTGACTGACTTCTTCTGGATTGTACCCAAAATACCCACATATTCCAAAATGAGAATCTTTTTTGTATGCTAAGATGAAAATAAATATTTATAACAGCAAAATTTAAGTAAAAGTAACCGGTTAGCATATGTTCTTTTATTATTAGAAGCATACCAGGATGTAGGTTAGTTAACCATATATACTAATCTATACATCTAAAAATTTATGCCCAAAAATTGACCCCAAAATCCCAGGTCGACTTATTTACGGGTCACTATGGTAGTGTGATAGCAGCTCTTTCAGATTTCCCCATGCGGTGAGAAGCGGTTTCTTTTTCTCTTGAGCCAAGCAGAAAGAGTCCTGAGTAATTAATTGCTTTTAAACAAACAGAGACCCTCTCCCACTGTCTGGATGAAAGCTGAAACCAAAGTTGAGATGAAAAGCATCAGTTAATGTCTCTCTTGCTGTACACACACATACACACACTGAAGGAGCCTCCATGTTTTACCCTTGACTTATACACAGGTCATGGCAAAATCCACGATTTTGGCCACAAAACCTGCCCTTGACTTGTACATGAGGTCAACTTATAGTCAAGTATATGCAGCCCAAGATCACTTTGTGGTCTCTATGATTGAGTGGAAATTTAAGTACAAATTAGATACTTTATCCATAACTACATCACACTGATTCACTTAACCAGACATCAAGGATCTGAATAATTTTGTTTTCTGCTAAACTACGTGTCATGTTGCCCAGCAATGATTTTTCTACATATAAAAAGTATAGAGAATTATTGTTGTTTACAGCTCCTACAGGTGAGTCTAAATGCCCTAAGGGCATCAGATCCGATATGATCTTGGAAGTTAAGCAGGATCAGCTCTGATTAGTACTTGGATGGGAGACCACCAACAAATACCAAGTGCTATAAGTTATGTTTCAGAGGAAGAAACTGGCAAAAACACCTCTGAGTATTTCTTGTCTAAGAAAACCATATGAAATTCATAGGGCCACCATAAGTCAACAGGTGACCTAAAGACACACAGACACACACAACTCCTGTACCAGGATATATGAGAAATAGGTGAAAACAATGCTATCCTGTAACATCTGTAATGTGGTACTCCTCTTTTACTGACAGACTGGCAGTTTTTCCCTTCACTGCCAGGAACCAGTACCATATTTTGCTATTTTATTATTGTTATTTGCATTGCTTTTTTGGAAACTGGCCATGGTACTAGGAGTTCATGGTCTGGCACTGATATGCAGCTGATGCTGTTATTATTTGCCATCTATCAGCTTTAACATATAGTGAACCTTATGCATGAGATTTCCAAATGTTCCAGTCAACAACAGTCCTGTTTCATGTCTTCAAAATTCAGGACCATAGCTGCCTTAATTGAGTCAATCCATCTGTAATGTGGTACTCCTCTTTTACTGCAGCCTCCTACTTTGCTAAGCATTAACATCTTTTCCAATTAATCACAGTGTTTCATGATATGTCCAAAGTAGGATAGCCTCAGTTAAGTCATTTTGTCTTCTAGTGAGAGATAAGACCTGATTTGCAATTTGACCCATTTGTTTATCTTTTCAGTAGTCCATGGTATCTACAGTAATCTCGTTCAGCACCACATTTTAAATAAATTTAATATCTTCCTGTCAGTTTGTTTCATTGTCCAGCTTTTACATACATACAAAGAAATCAGAAATACTATGGCGCAAATGATTCTGACTTTGGTATTTAACAATATATTTTACGCTTTAGGATATTATTTGGTTCCTTCATATTCCCTTCAAAGTCTTAGGCTTCTTCTCATTTCTTGACTACAGTCTTCATTTCAATTAATGACTAAACTAGGTTATATAAAATCTTTACCAATTTTCATGTGTTCATCATCCACTTTAATATTACATAAATCTTCAGTGGTCATTGTTTCTGTTTTCTTAATAATCACCTGTAACCCTTCTTTTGCACTTTCCTCTTTACTTTCATCAGCAGCTGTTCCAAGATTTTGCTATTTTCTACTAGTAATAAGGTATCATCTGCATATCATAAATGGTTGACATTCCTTCCTGCAATTTTTACACAACTTTCCTCCAAATCAAATCCCACTTTCTGTGTATAAATTAAAATACCCCCTTGTTCAACCCCTTGCTAACTGAAAACCATTCTGTTTCTCCATATTCAGTCTTGACAGTGGTCTCTTGGCCAAAATATGGGTCACAGACAGATGAGGACAAATGTGCTGATTTCTTTTAGAGCAATGTATATTCTCAGGATCTACGCAATAAAGGACTTTACTATATTCTATGAAGTACAGACTAAAGGTTTGTCTATATGCTAAAAAATAAATAAATCTGTACCCAGTGATTGTAGTCACTGAAACCAGTACATACTACATTCTGAACTATTTGCATGGAATCTGCATGGAATTCACAAGGAATGTTCTGAGGAATTTCGTCCAGTTTTTAAAAACTCAACTTTTACCTCAAACCTTCCCCCCAAATACAGATAATCCTGTGTGTGGACAGATGCTCTGAAGAGGCTTTAAGGGAAAGTTTTTGGTGGGCAGAACTGTTTGGTTCCTGCAAGCCCAGTGTATGTCACCATGTTTTATGTTTATGTGATATCAGCTGAATTTGGACTGAGTTTGCATGTTTTACCTCTACATCCAACAAAATATTCCTGATGCAAAAACATGGAGACTTCTTGAAGAATCCATTGTTCTCTGCCACAAAGAGGCCTGTAACCTCACTGGAATGGAGACATATTGGTATTGGATTGCAAAAGAGGGGTCCCTGTTGAAATGCAAATGGATTTCAAATTTCCTGGACTTTGGAAATCCCCCTATAGCCACATGGCCAGAAGGACGAGGAGCTTGCCTGCAAAAGATATCCTCACCACCATATACCATCTAAACTAAAGACTGAAACAACATGTAGGCATCTGACTAACATCTCCAA
>CM034708.1:12598700-12621069 GCA_020142125.1 Phrynosoma platyrhinos | reverse complement strand
TGCGTCTTATATGCCGGAGCATCTTATATGGCGAAAAATACGGTAGTATTTTATGATTTCTTGACTGTAGTCTTCATTCTGATTAGTAACTGAGTCAAGATATGGAAAACCTTGAACAATTTCAATGTCATCATCTACTTTAAAGTTAAGTAAATCATAATAATAGTGGAGTTTATCCTTTTTTTATTGATGGGCTTACTTTTTTAAATGTTTACAAAATCCAAAGAGAAATCACAAGAGTTAGGAAGAACAGTAACAGCTACCTTCTGGTGAGATAGGAGGAGGGACACTATCGTCCAGTTACAGCTTCATGAAAATCCTGGAGAAATCACAAGAGTTAGGAAGAACAGTAACAGCTACCTTCTGGTGAGATAGGTGGAGGGACACTATCGTCCAGTTACAGCTTCATAAAAATCCTAGATTTCTAAGTTATTTCTATGGGTAATAATCACTTCTCTGTTAGGGCAGATGAATAGGTGGCTTCAAAATTAAGCAGATAATGTGTGTGTCATTCTAGACTTTTTGTTTGTTTGTTTGTTTGTTTATTTGTTTGTTTCTATGGCTAGCCCTGCTTTCTCAAATACCAGTCAAGCCTGTGTGTTCATTTATTAGCTGAAAGCACTGAAAGGCAGGAGAGGACTTGTCTTTCCACAAAATAAATTGGCAGAATTATACTGCCAGTTCTTCAAAGACTGAAGGACAGCTTGTAGTAAAATTGGCCACTGGTTCCATGGCTAGAATTTGTGTAAAACATTTTTCACCAAGCAGTATAACACCATATCCATGATGGACTCACCTACAAGTGATGATGATAAACAGCAACTCACGTTGGGTCACAGTAAGCCATCCACCATTTAACTTTAATGTTCCTAAGGTTCACTAGAGTGTAGCAACGGAGAGTGGGGCACATGAGGCCAATGCACCCCCCATGAAAAAAAAAATTCAGTCCCTAAATTTCTAGAATTGCCATTGAGAATTTAGATATACAATTGAGGCATCAAAAGAAATGGTTATGGTAGAATCCTACAAAAGCCCAGCACTACCATAGATATACCTACAAAAACACTTTACATGTACAAGGAAGCCTTTCCACACATTTCCTCTTTGAGCCAACATGGTGTAGTGATTTGAGCACTGGACTATGACTGTGGAGAGCAGGATTCAAATCCTCGCTCAGCCATTGAAATCATGGGATGACTTTGGGCAAGTCACGCTCTCTCAGCTTTAGAGGAAGGAAAGGGCAAACCTCCTCTGAACAAATCTTGCCAAGAAAACCCTGTGACAGGTTCACCTAAGGATCTCCATAAGCCAGGAACGACTTGAAGGCACACAACAACAGCAGCAGCAGCAGAGCAGCAGCACACCTTGGATACTGCAAGACTCACTTTTAGTGTTTCCACAGTCAAATGAGAAAAATCATTCTCAACTTTGATACATGCCAACATACAAGCATTCAGTGCTTCATCAGAGACAGGAAAATCTTGGCTTTTGAAAGTACAGTCAGCCCTTAGTATCCACGGATTCAAGCATCCATGGCTTGAAAATTCAAAAAATGGCCCACTGTAACATAGTTTAAAAAATTTCAAATGGACAGTTTCTCTACACTTTTGCAGAGAAATCCCAGTGTGTTAAACTTTACTAACAGTTCAGATAATCACAGTAGAATGATTTGCACAATATGCATTTACTTCCTAGTTGCTGTTATCTAGTCTATGGAGCTATTTTGCTAAATTAGTATTTTAAATTGATTTGCAGTTTGTAAGCTTCACCACATACTTGCTAGTTCAAATACACTAACTGGGTGGTATTTCTGTTCTTAGTCATGAAAACCTTTTCTCACAGAAAACTCTTTTATAGTGACCAATGCCCAACCCCTTCTGTCTCCCCAATCTTTGTCTCTGCCTCTCCCCAGGGAAAATTGTCTTGCCATACCCTGGGTATAACTCTGAATGAAAGGGTTAGAATCATAGAATCATAGAATCATAGAGTTGGAAGAGACCACAAGGGCCATCCAGTCCAACCCCCTGCCATGCAGGGTTATTAAAAGTATAGCTTCTCAATTAAAGTGACAATGACTGCACTATGTACAGCTGGCAAATCCAGCTTCTTGTCACAGGGGACCCAGGTTTGGCAACAATGGTGGGCCCTCCTGGGACCCTGACATTTGCTTAAGTATGCCTGGTGCTTATACTGGCCCAGCCAAAGTGTGTGCAAGTTGATGATTTATGACCTCATTGAAGGCAGACAATGCTACAGTGTCCACACCAGGTATGGTGATCCAGTTATAAACCAATGCACAAAGAGCAGAAACATTCCCCTGTATAAAGGGTAATTAAGCATGTAGAGATACTTAACCATATTGCAATTAATCAAGCAGAGATACTTCAGGTAACCCTCCTCAGTGGTTGCATTGTTTGGGTCCAGCAGAGTCTTATACTTGGTTCTTGTGAGACAAGTGAGGTGTGAGCATTCCTGTTCTGTCCTACCTCAACCTTGGGTGGATTTCAGCCTCTTGCCAGTCTCACAACATGAAGTACAGTATCTTGGAATTTGCTTCAGCACTAACTTTTCTGTCATTATTTCTCAGCTAATGAAAAGGCTGGACTTTTATTCACAACATACCTACAGCCTAGTCACACTAGCATTCAGACACTAGTCTGCACCTTGCATCAAAACATTAATAGAGCATGATCTTTTTGAAAAATTATTTAACTATAAACCTAGATTAGTTTAGCAAAAAGAACGGATAAAACACACCCTTTGCCTTCAATTGTGTGTTCCTATTGTTTCAAACAGAGAAATTACAAGAACATCTGAGTGGTACAGCAAAAACGTACAGCTAGTCTGTAGCAAAAACTTACAGTTAGTCTGCAGCAATCTATTCAGCACCAAAAGTTTTTCTTCCTCTGACAGAAAATAACACAGGAATTTATTCATAAACTCCCAGGTGGCTGTGTTCCACATTACACATGCCCGAAGGCCAATAAATCCTTTAATATTTTTCACACCCTCAGGTGAATGTTCCAGACGTGTTCCAAGAGAAGCTCCCCTGCATCTCTCACATCACATGAAAACGGAACTACAAACCCTTTTGGAAGCCAATACTAAATTGAATTAACAAAAATGCAGATTAACTTTTATCATTTAAACCTATTAGACAGAAACTCATGCATTTTCTGAGCTTTCAATTTCCTACTGACAGTCCAAACCAAAAGACTACTGTGCACTCTCAGAAAGTTTTGAGTTCTTTCCATCTTAAAAAACTACTTCACAAATTTTCATCTGACAGTAAACAATCTGAAGCAAAGCTAAAACTTTTAGGCAATCAGTTAGTTAGATCATTAGATTTTAAAATAGAGATTTACTGCATATGTCTACTCATAAGTAAGCTTCATCATGTTCATCAGGACTTATTCTCAAGTCAGTCTGTAATGGCTAGTGATGCTTGAATTAAAACTGGAGAAGACTCCTGTACCTTTAATGGTTGTGTACAGGAGGAAATTTAAGCAGGTGTTGCTTGTTATGTGGTTCCACAAGGCCTTCTGAAATTCCCACTTCTACACAACTATTAAAGGTAGAACAACCATATCCACTTTTCAATCTGGGAGTCCTAAAACTGAAGGTTAAAAAGATATCTTCAGTTAATAAGGCCTCAGTTTGTTTCAATTTTTAAATCATTTTATACAATAAAAATTCCATATGGTAAGCATTTTCTAAGAACTGAGATATAAGAGGGAGACAATCTTCCTCCTAAGATTATGCCTACTGAGGCATAAGAATGCATCCTCTAAAATCATAATATGGATTTTTTTCCTTTAACATTATTTCATATGGTAATTTATTAATATGTAATCAATTATAAACTTGTACAACTAATCAATAGGTCAGATGACGGTCCTCGACAAAATAATGTTGCCTTTCATCCAGATAAAACTCAATGAATTGAAATATATTAATTTTAGTGAGACCAGGGTTCAAGTAACCGTACCGTATAATCAAATGCATGTTTATTCAGAAGCTCCACTGAATTAAATCATACTTTTCCCCAGGCTATATAATTATAGCCTTAGTCTGGATCCAATGCGCTATTATTATTAATGATAATAATAATATTTAATCACAATATTAGCAATTATCAATACAGTGGACACGACCTCTACTAACATGAGTAGAAGTCTGAAATCAAAAATTTTGGAAATTAGTACAACTGCTTTTAAAAGAGTGGCTTTAAGCTATTTTATCAATCCTCCTTACACCACACATAAATTTAGTGAAGACTGTCCATAAGGTACACATAATTCATCTATTCCCCAGTTATGAAGAGAAAGAAAAACTTTACCAAAAATACTAAAATATAAACAAACTTCTTACCAGCAGTCATGTATTTCTCCATGTTCATGGTATGTTGGATCTTGAAGTAAATTCCAACCATGACAGAATCACTGAATCCCACACGCTTACAACCCCTTTTATTCCCTCAGTAGTAGATAAGCAGTTAAGAATCTATGGCACTGATGTGGAGGGAAGACTCCTCTTATGTCCAATGGCCTTGTGAAGTCATGTTAGCACAACTTGTACCCCTGCTCTAGACAGAATCTGAAGGAGCAATTGTAGTTAGTCTTAGCAGGCAGCACTCTGATTCTAACTGGCACAATTAAAATTAGTACCAATACAGTTGGAACAATTGACAAGTGACATTGGCACTGATGTAGCTGGAACGATCTGCATCAGTACCAATGTAACTGGAATGGTTGGCAGTAAAGTGGGCTGAGGTGGACATGATATTACTGTGGTGATCAGGTCAGTGTAAACCAGCAAGAACTGAAGCTGCTCTGGAGGAGGAGGTCTTACAGTTGCAGTCATTCTCAGTAGCAGAAAGTGTGTTTGGCAGCTCAGCATTGGGGACTGACACTTCAAAATCATTGGAAAGATGTAGATGGTAAGGAGACCCAAACTGACTTCGGTACCAAAATAGAGAACATTGGGAAGAGTGATAGCAATCCTCATGGACAAGATAATTATCCCTCTAAGAGGGTGCGTATGAGTGATACAAATGAGGGGGTTCCCTCCAGAGATGCTCCCTATGCTATCTGTCCATGTAAGACACAGACATAAATAGGAAGCCTTCCCAATAATTTCAGCAGAATGGTCAAGATGAGGCACATGAAAGGGTGATCTCACATGATCTGGAGAAGGTGGAAGTGGTCTAGCTGCATGGTAAGTTGAAGATGTAATTGTCAATAACAGGACAATTTAGAAAGTACATGTCAGACATGGGCCATGGCAGCATCTCAGATACAGTTGGTATGAGGAATGGTGCTGATGTTGTCAGATCCAAGACAAAAGGCGCAACCTCCACAGTTGTTACTGAGGTTACTCGGGTTGACATCAGTTCCAATGACCATCCATCATGCTTTGATTTATTCTTTTCCTTTTCCTTTTCCTTCATGCAGGGCTCCTTTTCCTTGGGGGAAGCTGGTGAAGATGGTCTCATGTGCCTCATCTTGACCATTCTACTGAGATTACTGGTACAGGGAAGGCTTCCTATTTATGTCTGTGTCTTAGCTCAGTGGATTGAGGAAGAAGAGGCTCTGGTAAAGGCTCCCCCATTACCAGGGCATTGGAAGCATATGGAAAACCTACAGGTCAGAAGCCCTGGGAGTAACAGCAACCTGCACCATTGATCCTGTTGTTGATATTGAAGACGAAGGCATCAGTACTGAAGACAGCTGAGACAAAACTGAAACTGACAGTCCTGAAGGCCACTTGGATTTTCATTCAACCTGCTTCTGTAATGCTGAGTTGGATGAAAATGCAGTAAACAAAGCTTGATTGGTGGGACTTTTCCTAAAAATAAGGTTTGTGATTGAATGACTAATTCTTTAACACCTATGATGTGAACTCCCAGGACATGAAACTACTATAAACTGGAAACAAGTTAAAGGCATGGAACAACAATAACAACAATAACCCTTCTATCAAGTGTTTGAAATGCATTATTTTTTATAAGAAAGAGTATATTTCCATTCTAATATAGATTAAACCAAATACTATTGACATTAAAACAACCTGAAAAAGCAACTCAAATGTACTAATTAGTAAAGTGCATAACAATGTGCTTTTAAATAGCAGAGCAAAAGATTTCTCAAATCAAATGGTATCTGCAGAATGCTTCTCCTGTACCACATCTCAAATGAATCGATTTCCCTCCTATCAGCTTTCATCAATGTCCACCTTTCACACCTACACATAGTACAGTGTGCCCTTCCTACTCTTTCTCATACCACCATGAATAAGAAAAACATGCATGTTCAAGCCCCATTATAGACAATGGGTAGTATATTCACATCTGTGCTGGTTGAAAAATAAGCCTGAACTCTCCCTACAAGCCAAGATAACTAAACTGAATCTGTTGTACTTTGGGGTTTTTTGTTTGTTTTTTTTACAAAAAATATTGTTCTAAAAACTTAAAGTATACATTCAATCAATACATCATTGTTACATACTGAAATTTCTTTACCTTACTGAAAAGTTTCTTACTGTATCCAACCAAAATAACATAAATTCACAATATAATCCACCTTTAGTCTAGACCTTTAGAATAAGCAGGGGCTGTCTTGGGTTAAATCATTATTTCCCTTCATAATTACGTTGTTCTATTTTCTTCTATACTATTTTATCCACTTCTACTCCCATCCTTTCACTTTATCTTCCCTCATTCGTCTTTCCGTATATATCTCACTTCTTCTCTAATCCTCACCATCTCCTAACTACCTTTCAATTTCCTTTCTTACTTAACTACTCCTCCTTCACCTCTCTTTCCATCCCTTCTGCCTCTTTTCCCATGCTACATTCTCTTATCCTCTTCCACTTTCTAACACTTTCAAACCCTACCTAGCTCCATCCACACTGCAACTGTCTTTTCCTGCCATTCATCCTTATACTTCCTTCTTGTCCTAACTGGATTATCTGGTAATGCATATTTACCTTCTTATTCTAATCTGTTGTAAGCCATTTTATTTAATTGTTTCCTTTCTGTATTTTGATCCATTTGTGTTTTTATTCCTACTTCCTACTTATAATTCTAAATATTCTAAACTGTCTAATATTTTGCTTATAACATCTTTCTACCATATACTTAGTATTTTTTAATACTATCTATCTTAATACAACTCTAACTACTCTTTTCTATACTTTGGACATATCATGTGAAGACATGACTTGCTAGAAAATACAACAGTGCCTGGTAAGGTAGAAGACAGTAGAAAAAGAGGAAAACCACATTCCATGTGGATAGACTCAGCCAAGGAAGCCACAGCCCTAAATCTGGAAGACCTGAGCATGACTGTTGACATTAGGGTGACCTGGAGGTCTCTCATTTGTAGGGTTGCCATAAGCCAAAGTCAACTTGACAAGTTAACAACAATAAACAACATGCAAACCAATGGATTCAAAGAAAAAAGATAGCACCTGAACATTAGGAAGAACTCTTCTTGATGGTAACAGCTGTTCAAGAACGTAGCTGCTTGCCTTGGAAAGTGGTGGAGTACCCTGATTTAGAGGTTGTTAAACAGAAGTTGGATGGCTATCCTTTGGGAATGCTTTAGTTTTATATCCCTCCATGGCAGGGGATTGGACTGGATGTTTTGAGTTCCTTCCAATTCTATGATTCCATAATTCTATTCAGTATTCTAAATACTGATAACAGTGTAACTCTTGAACAACATACACACAATCTTTTGATTAGTTTGTGCTACACAAGCAACAGCCCATTGTGATGAGAGCAATGGATACTGTCTTCCCACTGTCAGAACTTTTAAATCAATGTTAACAATGATTTTATTAGTATCTTATACTTTTTGCTTAACTTTGGGCCTTTACAGACTGCCAGAAATAATGCAACTTGAGTCCACTTTAACTGCCCTGGATCAGTGCTAGGGAATCATGGGCAATGTAGTTTTTTTTCTGAAACATGGCACCTTCTCTGTCAGAGAGCTCTGGTGCCACAATAAACTACAGTTCCCATGATTCCCTAGGACTAAGCCAGGGCAGTTAAAATGGACTCAAGTTGCATTATTTCTGGCATTCTGTAAAGGTCCTTTGTTTCATCACATAATTCGTTACAATGTGATACATCATCAGTATTACATGCTTGATGTGAGTGGTATTATAGATTCTCTCCTTCATGATTGTCTTACCACATACACAAACCACAACCTTAATTCTGTACTAAAAGGTTTACTGAAATGAAGTTAAAATTAAACAAAGAAAATAAAGAATTCAACCTGAGTGATAACTATTGCTGAAGATGAGAAAGAGATGCACGTAAAAAAAAAAAAGGACATCTGGAATTCATTCAGTACCTTGCTTCAGAGACAATACTAAAGCACAACTGATTAATAAATGTCCATCAATTTGACAATGTTACAGGGGTCAAAAATAAATTTCAGGAGTTCAGCAGTCTGTGGAATGAAGGTTGAAAACATTCAGGTGAAAAACTAATCCGATGTAAAGGGGTTTGGGGTGGGGTTTTTTCCTTTTTGTTTTTGGAGTAGTGATATTTTGGCTCTCTCAGTACAAAAGCCTCCACCTGAATTGTGCCACAAAGAGCAATGTTCTTCAGTATAACCCAACACAACATACTGTCAGGTACGCTTGAGTTCTGGCTCCCAGCAGGGTTGCAATAAAAGAATTATGATGTACCTCCATAGAAAAAAATGAAATTGCTGAGATATGGTACAACACAGAATGCAACCTTCAGAGTCAGAGGATTCCGCTTGTAAGTGCCCCAAGCAGTCTAATTACTCAATACTGAATGACTCCTCAAATGCAAGAAACTTATCTGCAGAAAACCATTTTTACTGACCTGCCAGAGTGTTAGAAAATTTCCATACATGGAGGTATCTGTGATGATTCATTTATGCCCAGAATTATTTGATGCAACAGTCATTATATGAGGAAACAAGTGTGCATGAGCCAACCAGGCAAAGCCTATTACTGATACTGTGACATCTCTTCCCAGTATTCATTTTCCCCTCTTAATCCTCAGTTTTGTCCTACAACTGCCCATGTGCCAGGAAATCAGTGAAATACCCAAAATTCAGAATGAATCTAAACTGTCAGCACCATAAACACTGCATATTCTTTATTAGGTCAGCTGCAACCAGCGTGTTTCAGGATCAGCCAGAAGTCAGCCATCCAGTTGCTCTTGGCTGACCTGGAAGCTACGCATACCAGCCACAACTGATGAGGATAATAGAACAAATCAGGAAAGGTGTGCCAAGCAAATCAACTGACTTAGGATTGTCAAGTTTCCTCAACCCCAAATGAGCATATTAAAATAAAAGCTTCAACCCAGAAGGGCACAAAGTTAGGATAATGCCCGCTGACAGCAAAAGTACATTGTCTATCAACAACCCTCAACTCAACAGCATTTCCCCTTGCTTTTTCTTGCTTTCTTCTTCTATATATGGGTGTGTATGTAAGAGATAACAGTTACAAACTGACACAACCTCAAGGATGTGGCCTCGTAAAACCAAGCACTTTCAAATGAAGCCAATTCAAATAACATGGATTCCAAACTAAACAAAGAACATTTAAGGGGCAACAAAGTTTGAACTCCTGTACTCCTGTTCTTTCATGAAATGAAAAACAGTAGGTAAAAGCAAGAGAGGCTCATGGTTCATAAACATTCTTGAAATTGAGATTGTTTTATCCAACCACGGTAGCCTGGCCTAACAATTACGACTGCATCAAGGCAAAGTTACATGCTCCAATGATATCTATTTCTCTAATACAGTACCAGGATTGGTGAGGTGTTGAAACAGCACAATAAAGATGAATACCATAAACCAGGGGTAGGCAAACTGTCCCCTTTAAGAGCCGAGGGACTTCAGCTCCCAGAAGCCTCAGCCATGTTGGCCAATAGTCTGAGATGTTGGCCAATAGTCTGGGGTTCTGGGAGCTGAAGTCCCTCGGCCCTTAAAGGGGACAGTTCGCCTACCCCTGCCATAAACAAATAACTAAAGAGAGGCAATTACTCTTGTAGTGAGGGTGCCACTCTCAATCTTTATCAAGGTCTTCTTCATCTTCGAATCACAGAGTTTGAAGAGACCTCAAGGGCCATAAGGGCCATAGAGTTCAATCACCTGCCATGCAGGAATCCACAATCAAATCTTAGATCTGTACTAGATTGTCAGCAGTTTCTGCTGAATTCTGTAACAATACAAATAGCAGAGTCTGGAATGCAGTCAAGAAAGCTTTTCATAAAATAAAAATTTAAAAAATGACCGTCCCAGGTACATGAAGCTGGTTTGGTTTCCTCTTGAATGGCATCCCCTTACTTCCACGGTTTCAGTAACTCTCACAGGGGGAAAAAGCACTGTAAATTGAAGTATATCCTTGCCCTCTCCCCCAGTACAAAGAGGCCAGACCAACTGAGTAGAATTTTGTAGCAAGAAGGGGGAAATATGTACAAAAACAACACAAATCCTGCACCCTTTCACAGCTGTAGGGAGTTTGGCAAGTTCAAGAAATAACTGCACACAGTGGAGAGATTCTCTTTGCTTGTGACATCCCCAATATCCTTGCCATGTATGCAAAAGCAAACATAGACAGTACCACTGCCTTTGAGTAGAATGCTACCTTTCTTTGAAAATTGTATCATTTGCCTTCTCTCTCCACACAACACCCTCTGGTAAAAGGATTTCACGGGCCATTAAAAAGCAGCCTCAAATTCTATACTCCCAGACAGAGCTGCCACCTGTGCACTTATTGAGCCATTTTATAAGCTTTTTGGGGTTGCTTTCCCCACCAGTTACTTTTACTGCTGTCCAGTGTTCCACTGTACTTCTTCTCCCATGCAGTAATTCTAGCTGTGGGACATTTCTTATCTTGAATGTGGACTGCAGGATAGGAAACCTAAAACTTCAGCAACACTTTACCCCTCTGAACTTGAAATGACCAGGTAAGCACTTGACTTGCCAGATGTCAAGGTCTGAGTAAGATAATTCAGCTTTGACCTGTCTTCCTCACCATTAAAATCTATGGGCCAGATAGTAAAGTCTGGTTTTGATATAGGAGCTTCTGACAGATGTAGTCAGGACTGTATTTCATGAGAAATTTGCTTCAACTCAAGTGAAAAAACTTTTAAAATTCACTCTTGTGTTAAGTAAATCACAGAAGCAACCTAAGATGAGGCAAAAGCAGAAGGTGAAAGTAGCCCTCATGACCTACTGTTAAAATAAAATAATTGTATTCAGCAGAGGACAATCCAATTCACACTTATTTGTAAATCCCAATGAGATCAGTGGCCAATTTCAGCTCCATGATTTATAGCAGCCAATTCAATGGCATTGGAGGGGCAGAGTGGTCAGCAAAAAAGGATATGGACCACATGTTTCACATTCTTGCTTAAAGAGCTTTCCAATAAACAACAAATCATCACATTGAGCAGTCTAAAGAGAGTTGGCTTGGCCTGGCTGTCAGAGACACCTTGACTTGCAAGACCAGGGTGACCAGATATTATAAATGAAAAGGAGGACAAGGTACTGCGAAATATAGGGCATTCAAGAAAAATAAAGGGCATGACCAAATGAAACGCTAATATAAATGTAAAATCGTGTAATGAAAAGCTTCTTGGTTGTGCTCAAAATGGAGGACACTGTAGAATTCCTCCTGGACAGAAGGCTGAAATGTAGGACCTGTCCTGGAAAAAGAGGATCTCTGGTCACTGTACGCAAGACACCAGTGCTGTTAATGTGCAACAGGAAAGATTGACCACACAATCCTGTTCCCTGACTGATTCATTTCAGAAATGAATCTCTCAAAAGTTATGGTCAGATTTTCCTTTCTGCAGTTAAAGTCCAGGCAGAAAGCCAAGCATTCTTGTGCTCTTCTTCCTTATCCTTTAATGAGCATCACCTTTAATGCAGGGGTGGGCAACTGTGGAATGCATTACCCCCCCCCCGGAAAATGTGGAAGGACGGAGCCCCTCTGCACCCCTTTGCACACACTCTTACACACACACACACTTAGTTTAATTTAAAGAAATTGGCCCCAAATTCCCCCTAGAAGTTATGAGGGTATTTTCACCATGTTCTGGGAATTTCCTGAGCCTTTTCAGGACCAAGAAATGCCTTTTTAAACAACTTAAAGTGAGCTGAAGTCACTTATCTACTTCCTTTATCAGAAAAAGGCTTCTGCTGGATCTAATCTGGTGGAAGGGGGCTTGAAATGTGATAGAAAAGCCCTCACATCTCCATCTATTTGGGGGCAAAAACAATTTACCCCTGGAGGCCCAGGGTGCCTCTAAATATGAAGGAAATGCCCTCCACATCCTTACAGGTTATTTGGGGCCATTTTGAACAGAGGGATGCCCCTTGGCAATGCATACAACATTTTTGGTTCTCTGAGGAGCCCTGGGACCATAAAATCAGCCCTGGAGAGCCACATGCAGTCTGTCAGCCACATTTTGCCCACTCCTGATCTAATGCCTGGACAAGATCCTCTGGAAAGGGTTGCCTCTGAATCTGGATATCTAAATACAATGGGCACTGGTGACCTTTGGCAATGTTTTGAAAGAATTCATCCATAGCACAGCCTGTGATAACTAAGGTTTTTCCTCAATCATAATGAAATCTATACCAGCAAGATATGGAATGAAATATAGGCTTCAGGGTAGTATTTGTCTCTAGAAACCTAAACATTTTTCCTAGCATTTGTGGTACTACTATACAGTGTCCTGTCCATCTGAGAAAACTTTGGGAAACTCACATGCACTGAGATGGAATTTAAAAGTTTGCTTTGCCATTTTGAGTAACTGTGGCCCTCAGGTTCACATGCCCCCCCTCAATTCCTCCCTTCAAATATTATAGCTTCTAAACAGAGCTGCTGGTTTGTCAAAACAACAGCAGCAGCAACTACAAAAATACGTGCTTGACATTATATTCAAATGCAGCAGTATCTCCAGAAATTAAAAAAACAAAAAGCAGGCTCAAAGGCTGATTTGATCATACCATAGCTTGCTGCATTTAGACAGTAAAAATGGGGAGGGGGATATTGGATCTCAAACACCTGACAGACCCTGCTGGGCTCTGCTTGATGGAAGCAACTAGAGATTGCAATGCTTATTTTTTTCAAAATAGCAATTAATTCCCTTTAGCCATAAGAATATATCTAAGAGCATATCTTCAACAAGGCTCCAGTTTATAGACATTCCTGCTTATTTCTTCAGATTTTGATAACCATGCAAGATGAACCCAAAAGAAGTGCCTAAATCTTGGTTCCCTGCACTCCAACCAATGTGTTAGACCAGTATTGTTAACTTTCCAAACTGTTTGTTTGCTGCAGAGGTATTATGCAGCAATAGCTTCAGACCAGTATCCTGTATCACACTTAGGTCTATTTATTTTGACAGCCATCCCATTTCTGTATTTCTAACCCCTAGAATACCCTTGCCAGCCCCACAGAATTGCCCTCATCCGGTTAAGAAAATATACTGGGGATAAATTTAGTTACAAACAAGTCAAGTAATGGAAACCGAGCAATAAAAGGCTGCACCCATTTTGAGAAATGGACAGGCCTCTCACATTACAAATTACCCAATGCAACAACAACATGGGCACTGACAGCTTTTAATAGAAGGGGGCAACAGAAGAGGTCTTTTACACCTGCTCATTCCATGGGGAAGGCTATTTCCCCAAGTGTTCAAAGCAGGGAAGACTAACAAAAAGATAAATCAACTAGCTTCTGTTAGTTAGTGGACCACAGACACAACAAATTGACACAGCTGGGTTGTACCATAAATAAAAGAAAAAAAACGAGACTGACTTGTCGGTAAAAATACTCAGGAACCACACACACCTGTACTATGATGAATGAAAATATTTAATGGCGGTGGCAAAGCCACTGGCAGCAATTAGATGCACTGTGCAGAGAGCAGGATAGATGGAGATATTTTTTTATTATTGCTGGCTGAGTTGAGATTTTTGATAAAATCAGGATAGGCACAAAAGCCAAGGCAACAGGAAATAGTTTTATACTACTTCGTGAAAGATAATGAGACAAGAAAAGCAGAGAAGCCTAGTCTGAATATCAATCAATCAATCTTTATTTATAGTCAATAGACTCATTGACTAGTTTGAATATGCAATAGGAGAGAAGGTGTCAGAGAATGGAGACTGAGGAGTACTCTATATGTTAGCTAGGGTTTGGTTCCAGGACCCATTAAATATAATGGTGTAGTAAAATTGTGTTCCTTATTTAAAATGGCAAAATCAAGGTTGCTTTTTGGGAAATATATATGTCAAGCTGTGAATGATTGAATATGTGGATAAAGAATCCATGGATACTCAGCATTCCAACTGAACAGGTCACATGTGATTCACAGGAATTCAGGCTTTTTGTGGGGTGTCTGAATGAAAAACTCCTTAAACTGCAGGAAAGGGTCTAGCTGTTTTTACCAGAGTATCTGCTGAAATTTTTCAGAAATATGCAATATTGCTCATGTGGCCATCTATCTGTTTCATATGCATTCGGATGGCTGCACATTTTCGGTAGACAGAGGCTGAACAGATGTGAATAGATGCAATTTTGCATAGGAAAGTGAAGACAAACCATCATCAACACGAATGTGCAAAAATGAGCACCAATTCACATAGTATGTTCATGTGTAAACGTAATAATCTATTATATTTTTAAAGCTCCTACTACAGGGTGATGTAGGCTAGCTCTGAGATTGAGAGGAAAATTGGAAAAGGAAGAACAGCAGAGAAGAAGAAAGTATATGGCCAGAAACTACAGAATCAAGAAAGCTATTAAACCATGTATTCATTTTTAAAGTAAACAACCAAGTATTTTGTTGTTTCTATTGAAAGAATACTAAGTACACAAAGCCATTCTAGACTTTACAGAAGAGGCATGTTTGCTGTGTGTACATGGGCAACCATGTAAAACAGTAACAATAAATGAACAGGTTGCTTACCTGTAACTATGGTTCTTCCGAGTGGTCATCTGTGCCCTCACACAATAGGGTTTTGCGCCTGCACAGAGACTTCTTTTGAAAAGCTGAAGAGCTGAGCAGATTGGCAGGAGCCCCGCCCCCTCCCATGTACTGAGCATGGCCAATCCCGCCAATCTAGCTCCTCCTTCAGTTCGAGTCCACCACAAGAAAGGAACAGAGATCTGATTGAGGGGAGGTAGGGTGGGTTTGTGTGAGGGCACAGATGAGCACTCAAAGAACCACAGTTACAGGTAAGCAACCTCTTTTTCTTCATAGTCTCTGTGCCTTACAAAATAGGGCAATTAAAAAGCTTACCTTTGGCAGGTGGGAAGGTCACTGCAGAATAGAAGAGAGAACAGCATGGCCAAAGCTGGCATCCTGACTAGACCTGGAATCAAGCCAATACTGCCAAACAAATGTGGAAGGTTGAGACCACGTAGCCGCCTTGCAGACATCAGGCAAGGGGATGCCTCTGAGGAAGCCAGCAAATGAGGAGACAGCCCTAGTTGAGTATGGGTGCACACCAACAGGAGGAGAGTGTCTGGCAAGCTCATAAACCAGCAGGATAGTCTGTGCAATCCATTTTGAAACCTTTGAGAAGAAACAGGGAGGCCTTTTTTGGGTCCACCATAACAACGAAACAACTTGTTGGTCAACCTGAACTCAGCAGAATATTGAACATAAAACGCCAAGGCACAGAGAACATCTAGAATGTGCATGGTCTTTTCCAGAGGCATGGAAGGATCTGGATAAAAGGTGGGCAGCACAATGTCTTGAGAGAGATGGAACGGGAATACCACCTTGGGGAGGAAGGAAATGTCTGGTCTGAGGACCACCTTCTCCCTGTAAATGACAAGAAAGGGCTCATCTGAGCGCAGAGCAGTCAGCTCAGAGGATCTCCTTGCAGAAATGATAGCCACAAGAAATGTCACTTTGAACGTAAGCAGTCTCAGAGAGGCCAAGCCCAGAGGTTCTAATGGCGGCCTGGTAAGGTGTATAAGCACCAGCGAGAGTAACCAGGAGGGAGCCAGTGGAGGAACTAGAGGGTAGAGATGATGTAGACTCTTGAAAAATCTCTTCAGAGTAGATGAGGTGAAGAACTTGATGGATAGCAAACCAGGGGGCTGGTTGGCCACAACAGCTGACAAGTAGACCTTGTGAAATGAAAAGGCCAATCCCTGGCCACACAGACTGAGAAGGAAGTGGAAGGCCATAGAAAGTTGAACAGGTGAAGAAGGCTCAGCTCTAGCCTCAGAAAAGGCACAGAAGTGCTTCCATTTGTAAGAATAAGATTGCTTGGTACAGTCCTTTCTGGAGGCAGAGAGAACTCGTAGAAGTTCTGGAGCAGTCAAGGTCAGATCCTCAAAGCTGTCATGTAAAGGCTGCAAAGGTCAGGGTGAAAGATTGCACCGTTGGAGTGGGAGAGGAAGTCCGGCCAGTTCGGGAGCTTGAGGACCCCCTTGGACAGATGGAGGAGAGGGGTAACCCAAGGTTGTCTCGGCCAGTAAGGAGCCACCAGAATGGCATTGTATCTGTCCTTGGTCATCTTGGCCATGACTCTCACTACCAGCAGGAGGGGTGGAAAGGCATAGAGGAAGCAACGGCTCCAATTCAAAAGGAAGGCTGTCCCTTGACCTGCTCTGGTGCAGAACATTGGACACTGCACATTCTCCAGAGTGGCAAAGAGATCCAGGTAAGGTATCCCCCACTGGGAAGTTATGAGATGAAAGGCATCCTTGTACACAGAGGTCCTCATAATGGGCTCCTCAGCCCATCATAGATGCATCTGTGGTGACCATTCTGGGGGTTCTGGAGGTTGAAAGGGCGTTCCCCTGAGGAGAATGTTCCTGGGGACCAACCACCACAGAAGGGAGGCATGGACTGTAGCAGACAGAATCTTAGGTGCGCCAAGTAGGTCATGACTGTGGTTGAGCCCATGAGGCCTAGAAGACGTTGAATGTTTCTCACTGCAGGATGGTCCATGCGGAGAATAGAGTGAAGGTGGGCCCAAAATGCTTCTGCCCTTCTAGTGGGCAGATAGGCTCAAGCCATAACAGAGTCCAGAGATGTGCTGATATACTATGTCACTCTGACTGTTTCCAAGATGGACTTGGAGAGATTCATAGTGAGGCCCAAGTCAGTGAGGAGAGAGAGAGAGAGGTGTGGATGTCTCAGAACAGCTGTGTGTGGGAGGATGACACCGGCAACCAATCGTCCAAGTAGGGAAATATTTTGATACCTTGGACATAGGTGAGAGATGACCACAGCCATGCACTTTGTGAACACTCAGGGAGCAGTGGAGAGACTGAAAGGCAGGACAAGTATATTGACAGAGATCTCCATCTACAGCAGAGCGAAGAAATTTGTGATGTTGGGGCCAAATGGAGATGTGGAAGTAGGCATCTTTCAGGTCGATTGATGTGAACCAATCCCCTATATGGAGAAAGGGGAGGCTGGAATGGTTATCATCTTGAACTTGTGTGGTGTGATGTAACTGTTGACACCTCTGAGATCGAGGACGGGGTGAAGTCTGCCATCCTTCTTCGGTACAGTGAAGTATCTGGAGAAGTAGCCATCCATCCTGGACCTGTCTGGAATGTGTTGAATAGCGTCTTTGTCAAGAAGGGAGATCTCCTCTTGAAGAGGAGAGTAGGATGGAGTAGAGCAAAACATGTCAAGAGGTGGAGTACTTACAAACTCTATGGCATAGCCCAGCCGTATGATGGTGTCTATCCAGGTATCTGTGGTGATTTGTTGCCAGTTGTCATAGAAACGGAGAAGTTTGGAAAAATGATGAGATGACAGTGAGGAAGGTTTTGGAGAGAGTGGTTGAAGTGATGGCGTCATCCCCGTAGATCCATCAAAAGTGAGATTTAGAGGATGAGGACTTTTTGAAGGGATTTTGTCGTTGTTGTCCTTGAGGGTAATGCTATTTATAAGGCCTCCAAGAAAACTGTTGAGAAAAGCCCCTGAATTGGTAGAGCCCGCAGATTGAGATCTGGAGTAGTTGGAAGAGGCAGGCTAGGGGCGCCACTGCTGTGGCAGTATTGTTGTTTTTGGCCCATGACACACAGCCTCTTGCCTGTGAGACGGGCTTGGGCCAATTTGTCCAGAGACTATCGGTTTTGGCTGCAAAAAAGGCATCATCTTCAAAGGACAGATCCTCAATACACTTTTTTCCCTCCTCGGTAGAGCTGAGCCAAGCATAACAATGGAGTGGCACTGCACCCAAAATCATTTTTGCTTCACAGTCCACTGAGTGCCTTGCTGAGTGGATTTGCTGGTTGGCCAAGAAAGAGCCTCTGTGTAGAAGTCAAGGGCAGCCACCTTTTGTTCTTCTGGCAAGAAGGGGATGAAAGCAGCCATCTTGTCTCACAGAAACTTCTGGTAGGCACCCATGCAAACCTACATGTTACCCACTTAGGCAGAAAGGACAGCTGAGGAATAAAAATGTCGCTCAAAAATGTCAAGACATCTATATTCCTTGTCAACTAGGGAAGAACATACTTTGCCAGAAGATTTAGAGGTAGACTCAACTACCAAGGAGTTCAGAGTAGGGTGGGTGAACAGATAAGGTGCTGTGTCAGGTTGAACCTTGTAAAGACCTTTGAGTCTTTTTGAAGCAGGTGGTACAGAGGAAGGCTTTGCCCAGGAAAGGTTCATGGCGTCTGACAATGAGGCCAGAAAGGGTAGGACGGCTGGTGAAACTGCAGTGGTATCAACGATCTGAAATACAGGATTTCTGACTCAGAAGCAACTTCGACCTGCAGCCCTATTGCCCAAGCCATTCTCTGAACGACATCAGAGAAGAACTGAACATCTTCATTTGGGGTCTGAGGTGTGGTGTCCTCAAACTCCTCCTGAGGTGATGCAATAAGAGGAGAAGGCAAACCTGATGACAATTCTGTGTCATAAGCTGACTCCTCAGTATACTGTTGAGGCATGGCGGGAGTAGTAATCTGAGGAGCCTGAGTGGTGGTAGGAGCAGGCATAGCTTGAGGCATCAACATCGAGGATACAATAGGAATCACAGCAGGAATAGGTGTTGGGATCGACGTCGACATGGAAATCTGAGCTGCTGGCATTGAAGGTTGAACTGGAGATGCTGGCGAGCAAGACACGGTAACAGTAGTACAAGGCAAAAATGAAGGCATCCTGTTAGTATTATAGTCAAGTCTCAACTCAATCCAGGATCAGTGAACATCATGTGGAGATTGAAACTGAGATCGACAGTGAGAGTGAGCTCAATATCTAGAACAGGGGTAGGCAACCTTTCCCCTTTAAGGGCCGAGGGACTTTAGCCCCCAGAAGCCTTAGCCATGTTGGCCAATAGTCCCATGTTGGCCAATAGCTCCTGGGATTCTGGAAGCTGAAGTCCCTCGGCCCTTAAAGGGGAAAGGTTGCCTACCCCTGATCTAGAGGAAGAGCAGCATAGCTCCCTATGGTGGTAACAATCCCTGTAAGATGGAGAGTAGGATCTATGAGGATGGACATTCCCTCCAATATTCTTCAGCTTAATATCAATATACGATGCCAAGGTACAAGGCGAGTCTCAATAGTAGGGCTTCGAAGATGACGCCAATAATTCAATCCAGTCTTGTAATGGTGGTGAGATTCACGGTGTCGGGGGGCTGAAGGTGAGAGTGAAAACCTGTAAGCCCAAGTTGGCGAGACAAATATCTACGACAGCACAGAAGCAGGTACCGTTGATAGTGGAGAAACCATCAGCAGCAGAAATGGAGTGGGTGTCGAGGCCAGTGACACTGTGGTGTTCAGCGATGCAGAGGTCAAAACCCCCAATGTTGAGCCTGTAAAGAGATGAGGGGCTGAGATGCCGGCGTTGGTGTCAATGGCAGGAATAGGAAGGCCATAGTAGATTCTAAGGCATTTGCTGCCGTCGAGATCGGTGTTGAGGCCTGAGCATTGTCATTGAGGAAGGCGCTATTGATGTTAAGACCTCTGAGGTTGGAGAAGTCGATACTGAGACAGAAGATGATGCCAGAGCTGATTTTCTGGAGAACTTAGGGATCCAAGGAAGTTTTGAAATGGGCACCAAAGCCAAAGGATCAGTTTGAGAAGACGACTTCTCAGCAACAGAGAGTATCCCCAAAAAATGTTTTAAGCATTAGGCCCTGCTGCAGAGAGGTGCGTTGGTAAAAGAGATGCAAATAGAACATTGCTCAGTAATGTGGCCCTCAACCAAACGAAAAAGGCATTTAGAATGTCCATCAGTGAAGGGCACCTTTCTATTACAAGAAACACAGAGCTTGAACAAAGAGTTGGAGGCCATAAGAGGGTTAGAAGCAAGGAGTCATGCTGGTCAAAAAATACCACCGAAAAAACCTTGCTTCCAAGCTCTGTAATGTCAATAGTCACACAAGAAAATGACAACATGTCAAAATCTTAAGAAAAACAGAGAAAAAAACTAACTCTACCATACATGAGAGGAACTCTAGCTGGAGAGCAATCTGAAAGCAGTTTCTTTTGCAGAGGACGAAAGAGAACTGAAGGAAGAGCTAGACTGGCGGGATTGGGCATGTTCAGTACACAGGAGAGGGAGGGGCTCCCACCAATCTGCTCAGCTTTTCAGCTTTCCAAAAGGAATCTCTGCACAGGCGCAAAACCTTATTGTGTGAGGCACAGAGACCATGAAGAAGAACCACAAATCTATAAGAACAGAAAGACAGTGGACATGCACTATGGAGATAGTACAATCCATTATAACAGGGGTAGGCAACCTAAGGCCCAGGGGCCGGATGCAGACCCCTGAGACCTTTGGACTGGCCCCAGGCCGGTCCTGTCACTGCCACCGCCGCCGCCCACCATGATGGTATTGATTATTGTTGTTATTACTTGTTCTTGGGGTTTTCTTGGCAAAATCTCCATAGGGGTTTTGCCATGGCTTTTCTGGGGCTGAGAGAGTGTGCATGCATATTTTTTTATTTTTTATTTTTATTTTTTTATTTATGGTGCTTCGGCCCCCCAATTGTCTGCGGGACAGCAACCCGGCCCCCAGCTCAAAAAGGTTGCCTACCCCTGCATTATAACTTCATAGCGCATGCTGACTGCAGATTTTCAGTTACAGTCAGCCTTCCATATCCACAGATCTACAGACTCAAGCTTCCATGGCTTCAAAATATTATATATATATGTTTGTGTGTGTATGTGTGTGTGTGTGTTTTACCATTTTATATAAGGGATACAATTTTACTATGCCACAGCATTTAATGAGCATCCAGGGATTTTGGTATCCACAGTGGGGTCCTAGAACTAAACCCCAGCGGATACCAAGGACCCACTGTACAAAGAGGGGGGGAAAGAAACTTAAAAGGAGAAGCTAGCTGACTTTTGTATGTAGCACTTACATTTTTCTCCATTTGGGGCTTGAAAAAGCCAGGTGTGGGGAGGAGCTACCTACCTCACCCCTTGGCATTCAGGCTAACAGGGAACTCTGACCTCAAGTACATTCACGTATGAAATTAAGGCTCTCAACATCAAAAGAGTTAATTGAAACATTCACTGGAAAGTTTGCATCAACAAGACTAATTTAACACACCTGGATAATGAATCTCATCTAATACTGTGATGTTTCTCAAAACAATCAGGTGCCAAAAGAGGAGCATTTGAGGAAAAATTATTCTATCTCATGGCCTCAGGATGCTCCCTTCGAACGCCTGAGTGCTCCCTGACAGAGATGCTGGTCCCACCCAGGCTAAAGGGTTGATAAACAAGGCTGAGTGATATGCCTCATCTAGTCAGCAAAACTCCAAAGAGAAGGGGAAAGGTGGGGATCAAACACCCACAAAAAAGTGATTATTGCTAAATTATTTGCTCAAATTTCCTCTGATGTGTATTTTATTTTTGTCATTAAAGAGTCTCACTTTTTAAAAATTTTATTTATGGCATATCATACATCTCTCTCTCTGGCTTTTCTTCACAAACGAAGATTCAGGAAGGACTCATCCCACGCTTTTTGCAAGCGCGCTGATGACTAAAAAGGCCAATCCAAGATAAACAAGTCCGGTTGCAGAAAGCACAGCAGAAGATCTCCTTGGGTGATGTTTCGGGGTTGTGATTCTTTCTTCGTTGTCGTTTCTCTTCTAGACTTGTTTGGCGTGACTTCTCAAATAAGGCTGCAGCATTGTGGATAGTGCGTCTCCATGCCTCCCGATGTGAGGACAGGGTGGACCATTGTTGGTGATCAATTTGGCCAAGTCTGAGATGTTGTTTCAGGGAGTCCTTGTATCGCTTTTTTGGAGCACCCCTCTTATGCTGACCCGTGGCGAGTTCACCATATTTTTGGGAGGCGATGGTCCTCCTTCCTAGAAATGTGCCCTGCCCAGCGCAGCTGCGTTTTCAATAGCATGG
>CM034708.1:12564998-12580759 GCA_020142125.1 Phrynosoma platyrhinos | reverse complement strand
CCTTCTTCTCCCTCCCCCCCATTCTCATCCTCCTCCTCCTCTACCCAGAGTATAAGATGACCCCCAACTTTTGAGACCTCTTGCTTTCAGTTATTACAGTAAACCTGCAACTGTAGCTCTGGGGTGGGCCTCAAATAGCCTTCCATATCATGACAACCATTTCCGCCACTGGATAGATCGGGATAGAATTCCCTGTAGGTAGGAGGAAATGTTCAGAATATGGATTGGCCAGCTTCAGGTTTTAGAATTGACTTGGGGGGGGAATCCCTAGAACTTTGAAATCCACCAACCAGAGACTGATTAAAAATAATGGCTTGGGAAAGCAGGAACAAATTCTTTAGAATTACAAGGAAGGTGTACATTTTAAGATCTTAGGTGGAGTTTTCTCACTCATTGTCATTTCAGGAATATTAGTGAGGACAAGGGGAGAGCCTTTGCAGTGGCTGCTTTCAGGCTATGGAACTTCCACGGGAGATTTGGTTGTCCCTCTCTCTGCTCTCTTTCCACTGCAGGAAAACATCTTTTTATTTAGGCAGACTTTTGGTGCTTTAGTCTGGCCTCACCTGGAATACTGTGTCCAGTTCTGGACACTACAATTCAAAAAGGATGTTGACAAACTGGAGCAAGTCCAGAGAAGGGCAACCAAAATGGTGAAGGGTCTGGAAACCATGCCTTATGAGGAGAGCCTTAGGGAGCTGGGAATGTTTAGCCTGGAGAAGAGATGGTTAAGGGGTGATATGATAGCCCTGTTTAAATATTTGAAGGGATGTCACATTGAGGATGGAACAAGCTTGTTTTCTGCTGCTTCAGAGAATGGGACATGGATCAATGGATTCAAATTATAGGAAAAAAGATTGCACTTCAACACTAGGAACAACTTCCTGACAGTAAGTTCCTAGTGTTGAAGTGCAATCTTTTTTCCTATAATTTGAATCCATTGATCCATGCTGTTCGACAGTGGAGCACACTCCGAGAGTGTTCGAGTCTCCTTCTTTGGAGGTTTTTTAAACAGAGGCTGGATGGCCATCTGTTGCTGGTGCTTTGATTGTGTGTTCCTGCATGGCAGAATGGGGTTGGACTAGATGGCCCTTGGGGTCTCTTCCAACTCATGATTCTAAGGGTATTTTGATTATGCTGTGCTGTGATTTTATCTTTCAATTATGTTGGGGCGGGGGCAGGGGGAGAGATAGTAATACTAAATCTGACCAAGCCACTCCATTATATTGGCTGTTTGTATGATTATTATAGTGGTCTTAGGTATTTTTCTTCCAAATTTTGGGCAGGGTGGCTATGGGGATCTGGGGGGCTCTAAATGGAGATTAGGGCCCACTGCCATTCCCTTTTCCTTATGTTTCATGTCTTATTTAGATTGTAAGCCTGAGGGCAGGGAATTGTCAAATGAGCAATTTTTGAAGCTGCTCTAGGAGCCTTTTGGGCTGAAGGGCAGGGTATAAATGCCATAAACAAATAATTTCTTATAAATTTTATATTATAAATAATACAAACACTTCTCAGGAGTGATTCCTTGAAGACCAACTTACAAGTCTAGTTCCCAATTCCTTTTCTCCTGTGTAGAGGAAAACTCTGACATATAAATCCTCTATATGCACACCACTTTGACATACCTAGAAAAATTGCATCTACCAAGCCAAATACTCTCAGTTAGATGTGACTTGCAGCTTACCAGGTGCTTATTAACTCTTTTGTTTTCTAAATGTCAGGCAGAAAGAGATAAGAGGAGATATGCTAAGGCCTTGGGTATGGTGCGTTGGTTCACAACTTTTCCATGATAATTTTTTTAATGCACCTTCCTGAAGGCACAGGACTGAAAAATAGGCTCTGGTTATCAAGAATCAAATGTTTCCAGATAGTCCACACTGCTCCAACATTATCAGTGCTTAGCTCAGGGGGTGAAATCGTGAATTAATTCCATTTGTCTTTTCAGACCTGATTTAGGAATATGCTACAGATGATAGCCTGAGATGTGTGGCTTTAGTTATCATCCATGGTGCTTGCTTTTAGTTTAGTTTTGTGTGGTCCCTCCACACATGTTGTATCCATGTGAAATCCATGTTCATATCCAAAAATTAATGGTTGATAACTCTTAACACTTCTGCTATCTTTTCCCTAGCTACTTAGGTCCCATCCATGGAGGTTTCTAAATCTGCTTTTCATACTTTCATTACTAGCATCTGTTAAGACGATGTTACACAGACCTTCTTTCTGTTAGAAGCACCGCAGTCATTCTACTCTAAACAAGAGGACAAGACACTGAGGGAACAACACAGAAGATTTCTTTGCAAGGTTGGGGTGGGGGTGGAGAGAGAAGGGGTGGCAGCAATAGAAATTATCAACCTTAACTTATATATTTATCATCATTTACTACCCTGCCTCTTGAGATTATTTAATGTAAATAGAATGCACTGAAATAAACTGGAAACCAAAGATCAATAACTATAACAAGAGTATGAACACAGAGCAAAATCTATACTTAGCAGCCAGAACTTTAGCTCCAATTGTGCCCCTTCCACAGAAGTGAAAATATATACATTTGTTGTTTTTGTTAGCTGCCTTCAAGTCGACATTGGTTCATGGTGCCCCTATGTATGAGACATCTCCAAGTCCCTCTATCCTCCACTGCCCTGCTTTGGTCTTTTAGATTCAGGCCTATGACTTCTCTGATTGAGTCTATCCATCTGGCATGCAGTCTTCCTCTCTTTCTACTGTCTTCTACCTTTCCTAGCATTATTGTCTTTTCCAATTATTCATACCTTCTGTGGGGTGCAATTTTGGTTTTCCAGGGTGTTAACTCTTTTAAAGGGAAACTAAAATATGCAGTTATGAAAGTTAAACTTGTTAAGAATTCAGCTTTAATCAGCAGAGCAGCAAAAAACATGGACCAGACTATATTTTAATATGCTTTCCTAAAGAATAAAGACTAACTCAAAATAAAAAATGACAAACATGTAGTCTGTGGTTTAAAAACAAACAACAATTATTTTAATAAATAAATACACAATAAACTAAATCCTAACCTAACTGGTGTCAATATAGCAGAAAGAGACTGTAGACAGTATGTAGAGAGATCTTGTAGCACTTTTGAGACTAACTGAAGGAAAGAAATTGGCAGCATGAGCTTTTGTAGACTTCAATCTATTTCCCCAGATGCATTTGGTGGAGTGGAGGCCAGGCACAGACATATATATGTGAGGATGTCAATTCAAATTACAAATCATTTTTGCATAGAAATGAAGTGGCACCTGAGACTGAGAGGAGACAGTTTAGAATCTTGATAAAGAATCTGTTAAACTGACTCCAAGAGTGATAAGTACCACATGACAGATAGATAGATAGATAGATAGATAGATAGATAGATAGATAGATAGATAGAGGGAAGTCCCTGTCTATCTAAGGAGGGGAAGGAGAATGCAATAAATAAATTTTCTAACACATTCTCATGAAGTGGTTAAAGTATGACAGCCTCACTTTAATCATCTTGGCTTCCAGGGAGAGTTCAGCCTTGATCTGTTCATGGACCCATTTGTTTGTCTTTTTAGCTGCCCATGGTATTTTCAGCAGTCGTCTCCGGCACCACATCTCAAATGAATTGATCTTCTTGTTATCCACTTTCTTCACTGACCAGCTCTCCCATCCGTACATAGTGATGGAAAATACAATGGATTGGACAATTCTAACATTGGTATTCAGTTGTACCTTTATTCTTTAGGATCTTGTCTAGTTCTTTCATCACTGCTCTTCCCATTCCTACTCTTCTTCTGACTTCTTAACTGCAGTCTCCATTCTGATCAATGTTTGATTCAAGGTGCAGGAAATCTTTTAACTATTTTGATTTCCTCATTGTCTCAGTTGAATTTATGAAGACACTTTGTGGTCATTATTTTTGTTTTCTTCACGTTAAGCACTAAGCCTGCCTTTGCACCTTCATCTTTGACTTTCCTCAGCAACTGTTCCAAGTGATGTTTTCCACCACTAGTATGGTGTCATCCGCATCTCTTAGATTGCTGATGTTTCTTCCTCCTCTCTTTACTCCTCCTCCTTCTAAATCTAAACCTGCTCTTCATCTGATATTTTCTGCATACAAGTTGAACAAGTAGGGTGATCATCTGCAACCTCACCTGACCTCCTTGCCAATTGGAAACCATTCTGTTTCTCAGTATTGTGCTCTAAAAGTAGCTTCTTGTACTAACTAAAGATTTCTCAACAGAAATATCAGATTTTGGCACTCCCATGTCTTTAAGAGTGTTCCATAGCTTTTCGTGTTCAAAGGCTTTGTTATAAAGCACATGCTGATTTTCTTTTGGAATTTCTTGGTGTGCTCCATTAGCCATCATGTGTTTGCTAAGTAGTCTTTTGTGCCTCTGCCTTTTCTGAACCCAGCTTGCACCTCTGGGTTTTTTCCTCAACGTATTATTGGAGTCTATATTGCAGCTATTTAAACACAATTTTGCTTGCATGGGAAATTAATGCTATGGTCCTGTACTTGCTGCGGTCTTTTGAGTCTCCGTTTTTGTGGGTGGGGATGAATATTGAATGATTCCAGTCTGTTGGCCACTGATTTGTTTTCCATATTTGTTGGCATATTTTAGTTAACACTGGAGTTGATACTGCCTGTGTAGATTGTATCAGTTCAACTGAAATATCATCTGTTCCTGGTGATTTATTCTTCCCAATTTCTACCAGGTCACAAATAAACAACACTCTCTTAATATTACACATGAAGTCAGCACTAGGGTCGCTCCTTGATTACTACTATTTGAACATATACTGTTGGGTCAAAGTCTGGGTTCCTAGTATAAATATTTTCACAAAAATCATGTTTTCAGTACATATGTTGCACTTATGCTTGATGCTGTTTTAGGCAAATACATTAAAAAATTTTAAGTAGGTCCAAGAATTTTGAATTCATATCCAGCAGAACTCATTATTCAGAAGGGCTTACCAGACTCCAACTCCCCATCCCCATCCACATGGCTTCTACATTTTTCTGCACAATGCATGCCACAGACAAAAGTCTCTTTACTCATCTTAATCCCTTTAAGTGTGAACTGCAAAAGATGAATCTGGTCAAAGGTATCTGTCTATGTGCTTCAGTGGCTCATTCCCATTTGCACATTGCCTCACGCACAGATGTTCAGCAGCAAGAAGCTATTCACACCAGAGAGGAGGGGACAGAGAAAGGGTCAAGTACCCACAGCCTGCATCTTGGAGTGACATGCTGATGAACATAATAATGGGCTCTGTCCAAGCCTCTGTTGCCATTCACTAAGGCTGACACCTAAATTTCACTTAAAGCAAACTGTGAAGTGCATTTAGATGATTACCTTCTGCAAAAACAGATGAGAAATTTCAAAGGAAACTAGAACAGGTCCCACACTGAAATCTGTTTAAAAAATTTCCCCCAGGGTGCTATTAAAACAGGCTCAAGTAAAGAACTCCAGGTACAAATTTGTTTCTCAGGTGAAAAACTTTCCCCCTCCCTACCTTGGCTGAACCTTACTAGGTTTTGTTTTAAACAGAATTCAGACAGAAAATAACCTGTTGAAAATCATCTGAAATATGCTCCAGTGGTTAACAAAGAATGAGTACTGCTGGTTTATTTGTTTGGTTTCCAAAGAGACCACATATTGCATTGCTCAAAGCAGATTATTGATACACCTAGGGCACAGAATACAGTTTCAAGCTCTGGTTAGGCATAGATCATTTGTTGGAAAAAACCAAGGGTTCCACTCTTTTATTGCTTTTTTAAATATAGAAAGATTCTGCCTTATTTCAGGGCAATATACAGATGCACAAAAGAAATTTAAAACAATTCAGGGAATATTAAAAAATATAAGTCATAATACATAAAATAATTTGGAAAAAATGAAAACAATGTAAAACCATATAGTTACACTGACTGAAGCCAGGATCCTTAGACACACACCCAAAGGGGTTGCTAAAGAAATACATTTTTGTTTGGTGCAAAAATAAATCACTGTAGGAACTAAGGGCCTTTGCAGACTGCCAGAAATAGTGCAAATTGTGTCCACTTTAACTGCTCTGGCTCAATGCTAAGGAATCATGGGAACTGAAGTTTATTGTGGCACCAGAGCTCCCTGACAGAGAAAGCTCAATGTCTCAAAAAAAATACAATTCTCATGATTCCCTAGCACTGAGCCAGGGCAGTTAAAGTGGAACTCAATTTGCACTATTTCTAGCAGTCTGCAAAGGCCCTTAGTGGACCTTCAAGGGAAGGGCATTCCATTGTCACAAAGACAAAGCAGAGAACACCATCACTAATACCATGAGAGCTAAGATAGCCTATTTTACAAGTTAGAGCTCAAGAATGAAATAGAATCAGATTGAAAGGGAACTTGGAGATCATTTCGTCCATCCAGTTTCTCAGTGCAAAATGCAGCTAAAGTATCCCTGACAGGTGGCATCCCTTCATTTGTTTAAATACCTCCAGCAAAGGGGAATATATCTCTCAAGACATGCTTTTCCAATTTTAAACAGGTCTCAAAGAACTTGTAAGGTGTAGTGGTTTGAGTGATTATTACTCTGGAGACCAGGGTTGAAATCCTCATTTGGCTACAGAAATCGACTTCGTGATTTTGGGCAAATCACACACTCTTAGCCTCAAAAATCACATGACAGGATCACCTTAAGATGTCATAAGTCAGAAATGACTTGAAGACAAAAAGCAAGAGCAAACAGCTCTACCATTAGAAGGATTCTCCTAACGTCTTGTCTCTGTAGTTTCCACCACCACCACCACCCATTCCAGTTCTTTGCTCTGGAACAACAGAGAAGAAATCTGATTAATATTTTGCATAATTGCCTTTAAAATATGTGAAGACTATTATCATGTCTCCCCTCCTTAATTTTCTCTTCTCCAGATCTTTCAACAGCATCAGTTTTCAACCAGTGTGACTGCAATGTTGCCTTTATGTAAATTTATATAAATCCAATTGAGTAATCTGAATAATCCAAACAATTTGAAATTCTCAATCACACATGTAGCTTCATTTTATTTATGTATTTATCTATGTAATTTATGTTATTTTATTTCCTCTATATGCCTTTCTCCTAGGTTGGTACCCAAGGCAAGTCTCAAAAACTGTCTATGCTTGAATATTTTTAAATGAAAATCCCTAACTCCCTATTGATATCTATATATCGATTTTTCTCTCCAAATGCCTCAAGGATTCTGTGAGTTGTGGTCCAAAAAAGTAACTTTTCCAATCTCTTCCTGCAACTGAACTGTTCCATGGATGGATGTGCACAGATGGTTGCATTTCTTATCAATTAATGAGGTGGATGTGTTTTTCCCTAAAATGTTTATATATATCTGGCCATAAAATGAGAAAAGCCCTTATAGCTGTTCTGAGGGAACTGATGAATTAGCAATTTAGTCAGCAGAATGGGAATTCCACCATTAATTTCATTTGCTGCAGAACTGATACTTGTGAGGCAGTGGAAATTATGGAAATTCTATACTGAGTCTAATGGGAATAGTTGGGGGAAATGCATCAGACTACCAAACTGGGGAAACTGGGTTATAATTCATAATTTTTTAAAAAAAGAAAATGTTCTGATGCTTAGAACATGTCACAACTTGAAATTATATAGATAAGATGGCAGAAATGTACAAATGCAAACTGGAGTGAAAATGGCAAAGGGCAAAGCATGTCTTTTCCTCCCATGTTCTCACCCATCAGCTACCGTCAAGCACTTTTTCTTGCTGCTAAAAAAAATGTTTCCAAAAGGATTTGGATGCAACCTTTTTGGCAGCTGTAGGAATTGATTGGTAAACATCCTTGAAATAGGTTTTGAACACCTGCACCTCTGGAATAGTTAAGCTGTTTTGGAGAATTGTTTGTACCTTTCCACTCTATTTCCCCTAAGGAGAAGATTAAATTTACAACTGTGTCAGTACGGTGTGGGCTGTTTTCTTGCTTTTCCCTCCTCTGGCATCCTCTCTAACTTTGGAATCTTTTGTGGGAGCAGGTGTATAAATAGAATTGCTTTAAATTAATAGCAATCTTACCCATAGCATGCCTCTGATTGGGAACTCCTGTACACCTGCGATAATAAAATACCAAGAAAGATAATGGAGTGAATTTTTAGTGATGGGCTGTTTGTTAAAATAATTTCCTTATCCTTCAATTTATAAGTGGGTGTTACCAAATAGGCCACTCAGTGGTCTCAAGAAACACAAACACAGCACCAAAGAGCAATCTAAAGAATATAGTTCTGTATCTGCAAGGGATTTGCCTTGCAGTTTCTCGAATTATTATTATTATTATTATTATTATTATTATTATTATTATTATTATTATTATTATTTCTTACCTGACTCTCCCTACAGATCAAGGCGGGGGATAACAATAATCAAACAATGGGCCTTTACACACTGCCAGAAATAATGCAGCTTGAGACCACTTTAACTGCCCTGGCTCAATGCTAGGGAATCATGGGAATTGTAGTTTTTTCTGAGACATTTAGCCTTCTCTGTCAGGGAGCTCTGGTGCCACAATAAATTACAGTTCCCATGATTCTCTAGCACTGAGCCAGGGCAGTTAATGTGGTCTCAAGGTGCATTATTTCTGGCAGTTTGTAAAGGCCCAAAATCAGTTAAACATATTGTATGGCTGAGGTGACTACTGGCAGAAATAGTGCAAATTGAGTCCACTTTAAGGGTTAGGGTTAGTGCTAAAAATCCAAGAGTTTGTTTTTGTTTTTCTGTGACTTATTTTGAAAATAGCCTGCTGATATGGCTGAAGCCACAGGAATGAAGAACTTCACCAATCACGGGAATTGGTTTGTTGCTGTTTTTTCCTGAGACATTGAGCCTTCTCTGTCAGAAAGCTCTGGTGCCACAATAAAATACAGTTCCCATGATTCCCTAACCCTAACCCTTAAAGTGGACTCAATTTGCACTATTTCTAGCAGTCTGCAAAGGCCCTTAGATTGTTAAATCATAGCACTTGAAATGATGCAAAGGCTTACAATAGGAATTACATCATGTTAAGTAGCACCAGGTGACAACTCATAGTTGATATGTTCTATATAACTGCACTAAGACCCAATGCACGTGTGGATTGTTGAAGAGAGTGGGTTGGAGTGGAGTGGAAAGGTTGGTGTGTTGGTTAGAGAGTATTGGTGATTTGTCTGAATACAGTAGAAGTACATTGATGAGAGTCAGGAGGAGTGTTTGTAAATATCTTGCATATACTGCAACTGCTGGAAGTAAAGAGCCTCCAAGGACTTGGAAGAAATCAACTGTTTCTGTGAGTTATTCAAGTGTGGTCAGTGCATTGCCAAATACTGAAAACTGAACTGGTGCTCCCACACTCTGCTACTGCTATCTATTTTTGAGAATAATTACCTCAGACGTGCTGAAAGTTGGCATCTCTGGTAGGGCTAGAGTTTAGCTTTTTGTTACTGCAGTAAGCAGGATAGAAGAGAGCCAACAATGGGTTATGGGCCCAGTCTGGCCAATATGAGCCCAGTTTGGGATCAGAGCTTCTCTTTTGTGCTGCTGGGAAACTAAGGGAGGAAACTGCCACAGAAGAACGACTTTTGCAGTTTACAGTTTCTTTTCCTGTGAGTGTTTTTGCAAGGAAAGAGTATTTGGCTTATTTTGAGTTTGTGCCTGATCTGAAGAAACAATCCACAAAACCAAGAGTTTGTTTTTGTTTTTCTGTGACTTATTTTGAAAATAGCCTGCTGATATGGCTGAAGCCACAGGAATGAAGAACTTCACCAAATTAGAAGGCACCAGCTGTCCCACATGGACAGTTATGGTGCAGAGCTTGCTTGTCCATGAGAATTTAACTATTATCCTTTGCAGACTGCCAGAAATAGTGCAAGTTGAGTCAACTTTAACTGCTCTGGCTCAGTGCTAGGGAATAATGGGAATTGTATTTTTTTTCTGAGACATTGAGCTCTCTGTCAGAGAGCTCCGGTGCCACAATAAACTACAGTTCCCATGATTCCCTAGCACTGAGCCAGGGCAGTTAAAGTGGACTCAATTTCTAGCAGTCTGCAAAGGCCGCCTGTTGCTAAGCCACCCCCAAGACATGGAATGACGAGCATATGCAAGCTGACCAGAAGGCAAGAGCAACAATTATTTTATGCTTAGAACCAACACAGATTATGTATGCTAACATCACAACAACTGTATTGGAGTGCTGGCAGAGTTTGAAGGACGTCTACCAGAGGACTCCTGTGTGTCCAAAATGATTTTAACATGGAGACTACATAACACCAAGCTGAGAGATGGTGAGGACATTAAGTATCATTTGGACAAACTCAGGGCTCTGTTTAATGAGTTGCAAAACAGAGGAATGAATTGCCCTGAGGCACAAAAAGCTTACATTGTGCTTGGCAACCTGAGTGAGAGCTGGGACTTTTTATTTCATAGTTTGCCAGAGACAGAGCTGACCTTGAACCTAGTCTCTGCCCATATCTTGGAAGAGTAAGAGTGGTGGAGCTTTGAAACTGGAGATGGTGGTCAGTGGCATGCCAGGAGAGAAGATAAGGAACAACACCAGACATCAGCATCTCAGAAACAAGGTGAGGCTATGTACAGCCTAGTGAAGCAATGTTACTCATGTGGAAGAAAGGGGCATTTTATGGAGAATTCCCCTTCTAGGTTTGGCCACAAGAAGGAGCAGAGACAGCAACAGCAAAAGTCTGAAAGCAAGTCTTCAAAGACAGCTGGACAGGGTTTTCTTACTGCAGCTATTTGCGAAACTGGAGCCAAGCAGGTGTGGTTGCTTGATTCTGGAGCTACACACCATATGGTAAACTGTTTAGGGCTTCTACAGGATGTGAAAATGTCAACAGTCTTCAAGGTAGACTTGGCTGATGGAGCTCCAAGGAAGATGAAGAAGATGGGAACTGCATATATCCCTTGTTTAGGGGAACAAGTCTCTCATGTATTATTTACTCCAAGTTTAAAAAATTGTTTTATCAGTGTATCAACCTTAACTGGTGATGGTTATAAGGTAATATTTGAGGAAAATGTATATCTAATTTCAAAGGATGGCAAGGTCTGTGCTAGGGGTGAAAAACAAGACAGGCTATATTTTATGCATCTGCAGGTAGACAAGCCAAACGCAGCCAATGTGACAATGTCCAATGTGCCCTTGATGATCAGTGCATGCATTATATGCATCATGTACTTGAACATGCCAGTTTTGCTACACTGGCACAGTTGGGAAAGGTTTGTCCAGAACTGAAAATAAAGTCATGCCAAAAGTTCTTGGACTGCACAGTCTGCAAAAGAGTGAAAGTCAAGGCTATTCCAGTGGTTAGGGGAAGCAAGAGAATGACAAAACAGCCCTTCCAGGCAGTTCATGGGGATCTTTAAGGCAAGTGTGGAGGTGCTCGATATATCTTTGTTTTGGTTGACTACTATACAAGATATGGATTTGGGTATCTTCTAAAAACTAAAGACCAGGCATTTACCAAATTCAAGGACTTTTATCTCTGATAGAGGTGGGGAATTTCTTGGAAATGCTTTCCAGAATTGTTTAAGGATAAAGGGCATACAGCATAAAACAACAAACCCCCATAGGCCAGCTGAAAATGATCTAGCTGAGAGAAGGGTGGGTTTACTACAATCCATGAAGGACTATATGCTTGTAGATGCTCAAGCACCCAGTAATTTGTGGGGTGAAGCTGTTATATGTGTAAATCATGTATTAAACAGGGTCTGGAGTTCCAGTGTTAACCATACACCTTACTATATGCTGTATGGTAGGGAACCTTGCTTAAAGTACTTAAGAGTCTTTGGGCAATATGCCAATGTTTTGATACCCAAGAATTTAAGATGCAAAGGTCAGCCCAAATGGTGTAGGTTACAGTTTGTAGGATACACAGGTAATAAGTACAATTTTGCTCTAGAAAATGGACAAGCTGTGTTCTCAAGAAGTGCCAACTTTGAGACACATAGTGGGTGGGATAAGATTCATGCAAATCAGATTCATGCAAATCAGAGTGTTTGTTCGCCCTTGTTCGCCCACAAATCCCAGAGGAACCAATACCCACAAATGGAGGGGTGGAGATCCCTGATAATGCACAGCAGCAGGCACCTGATACCTCCACACCAGAGGTGAAGATCAAAGAGGAAGTAAAGAGTGAGGTCAGTAGTGTGGAAGACACTCAACCTTTCTCTTTAATTCCCAGGTTGTGTAAAGGAAACAATGATGAACCTGAGTTCTTTGTTGTACTAGGTCTAATGTTGCATGTAACAATGTAAGTTGTGAATCAGAAATGCTAAACTGTACAGTTGAAAGGCAAGGAAGTGAGAATACTGTTGTAGAACCTGAATATGAACCATTGGGTGGTAAGAATAATACTGAAAATGTGCATGAAAATGTTTAGGCTAACTTGCCAAGGGATTGAAAAATTGTGATGTCCAGAGGGGCACACAAAGGGCAGTAAATGCCAGATGAGTGTATAAAAATAAAAGGCAAGGTTTAGGATTCAGAAAGGAAAGATAGCTTTGAGTCATAAAGCAAATACCAACCAGATGTTTGTAAAATGTAAAGCAAGTGCAGAAAAGATGTCATGACACCTGTTTACTGCAACACAGAGAGAAAGGGTGCTGACATATTTACTAAGGCATTGCCAGCACAAAGACATGGGGAAATGATTGCCTTGCTAGGCTTACATAAACACCAGGAACAGTAATATCAATGTGTATTTGTGTAAACTAATTATGTTCTGTTATGTATAACTTCACCATACCAAATTATTTTGGAGGGGATTGTTGGAAGCAATGTTCCTTTAAGGAGGTTATAAAAATATTTTGTATGGCTGAGGTGACTGAGATTGTTAAATCACAGCACTTGAAATGATGCAAAGGCTTATAATAGGAATTGCATCATGTTAAGTAACACCAGGTGACAACCCTTAGTTAATATGTTCTATATAACTGCACTAAGACCCAATGCATGTGTGGGTTGTTGAAGATAGTGGGTTGGAGTGGAAGAGCTGGTGGTTTGTACAGCAGAAATACATTGATGACAATCGAGAGGAGTGTTCGTAAATATCTTGTATATACTGCAACTACTGGAAGTAAAGAGCCTCCAAGGACTCCTGTGAGTTAATCAAGTGTGGTCAGTGCATTGTCAAATACTGAAAAGTGAGCTGGTGCTTCCAAACTCTATTACTGCTAGCTACTGTTGAGGATAATTACCTCAGACAGTGCTTAAAGTTAGCATCTCTGGTGGGCCTAGAGTTTAGTTTTTTGTTACTGCACCTCAAGCAGGATAGAAGACTAAACACACATCCATCTAAAAGGTCAAATAAGATGTATGCATATTAAAACAATTCACATCTAGAATTCTTCATTTAAAATTCATAATTTAAAAATCATCTGGATAAACCTGCCAGAAGAGACTGGTATTTAATGCTCTTTTAAATTCACACACAGTATTCAGCTGTCAAATCTCTTTATTCCACAGTCTAGGGGAGGCTGACAAAAAAGTCCTCAGGCAGACAGTTGCCAACCTAGTCCTTGAAGACTAGAGTAAATGTCTACCAAAGGACCTGAGCGTGCAGGGTGGATTACATGGGAGAAGGTGATTCTATAGGTAATCTGTGCAAATCATGTGCAAGCCCATAGCCACTCCACACAATCATGATATTTGGTACTGGACACAGAATTCAGTATTAAGAAGCTTGATTTCCTGAAAAAACAAACTAGTTTCCCTTATCTAACAAGGTAACCAGGGGGGGAAAGTGAAATTATGCTATGTATGTCATTATCCATTATATATAAACAGAATGTCTATATTCATGAAAACATGAATTATACAAATGATTATATATTATATGTAAATTGAATGTCAATTTTCAATTACTTTTTCAACACCGAATCTAAGATAATATGAAGGAGTTGCTCTTTAGCACTGCTTATAGGTTTTCTGAAGGCACACTGCCCATCAGTGGCAGAAAGAGGATGCTAGACTAGTATGGACTATCTTGGGCAGCAGAGGTGAACTTACAATCTTATGTTGAGTGAAGGGTCAAAGTCTGAGAGGATTCACGGAATTTTATTATCTCTGTAACTTGGACTTCCAGAATTAGAAAAAACTAGAATAAAGTTCTGAAAAAGTAAATATAAGTATGGTACAATAAATTTAGTTAAGCTACTTAACCTATATGTATCACAGAATTCAGCATTTATAGTGCAGAATTACTTTCAGCATAGCTTTATGCATAGCTCAGCTACTGACTAGCAATTTCTATGGTTCACAAAAAAATTTTTTTATTATATTGAAAAAGAATGTCATTGTGAGCCAGTGTCAGAACAGATAGACACAGCTGTGCTAACTGATGGCATGTTTATATTTAAATTTGCAACAGGCGCTTCTGAACTGAATCAAAAAGACAAATTTCCAGCTACCTGCCTTGGAAGGAACATGCACTGTTCTTCCAGTAATTCATTCTGAAACTCTAACCTGCACAAATCAAGCAGTAGTATGAGACACAGAACATGTATAAAGTTATTCTGTGGAATGGCAGGCTAAAAAACTGTATTTGCTACATCTCAAATTACAAACCTCACCACTTCCACAGCCTCCCTTCTTTATGTGCAGTGCAGATTCCAGATACACATTAGCAGTAGAAATAATTCAAGGATTATGCTCTCCACATAATAGGCTGTGGTTGGCTATGATTTTCATTGTTTTTCAATTTATTATTGTTATCTTAGAACTGAATCATTCTGTGAGCTACCTTGGGTCCAACTCCAGAAGAAAGGTAGCATATAAATGAAATAAACAAATAAATAAAAAGTTAGACTGAAAGTTACATGTAAAGCTAAGGCTAAAAGGTACCCACTCAGGGTATCCAAACCTACTTGTGGCCATAAAAGCCAGAATATAAATTGGATGCTTAGTGTTTGCAAAATTTGCTAATTCTACTCTCACATAGGGGCTGTACAGATGACCCCAAGGGGCGGCTCCGTGCCACCCCCGGGAGCACTGGATCGGGGCTGCAGCAACCACACGCTGCAAACCCAATCTGGCTTTTTGCGTTACCGCCGCTGCTACGGCTCTTCTGCACCCCTTTGCCGCAGCATGTCTACACGCTGCACCAAGGGAGCGCCCGGATGTCGTGCACCATGCCATGGGGCGCATGGAGTGACAGCGGCATCAGGACAGCCAGTGTGCGGTCGCCCCACCCCAACTCCACTCCCAGTTGTGCCCAGTTTGTACAGGCCCATACCTAAATCCTGAGGATCCAAGGAATACTTCAAGCTTACTTGGTTATCCAACCTCTTATTCCAACATTTGTTTTTATCTGCTTTGTGGACAAGAGAGTGGAGATGGAACTGACACTTCAATTCAAGTCCCAGCCTCTACAAAAGATCCATGGAATGTCTTTAAGCAAACTGCACACAATATAGACATCTCAGTAAGTTCCTCTTTCTAAAACAGAAATGGCCTACATCAGTGGGATACTTGTGAACACCAATACATGAAAGATAAGAGGAATTTGAAACTATATAATAAGAACACCTATTTGTTTAGATGGATAAGCATCCCAAATTCCTGGGGCATGTTAAAAAAATCAAAGTTTCCCCCAGTCCTTTGAAACATGGTTGTCAAATTTAAAAGCCCAGCTCAAAAATGCTTACAAAGTTTATGAATTTCAGTGAGATTGCCATGGATGAGTAGTTCACAATGTAGCCATTCCATCCAGTGTCATCTGGGGGAGAGACACTGGGCCAAGCACCA
>CM034708.1:12498321-12542658 GCA_020142125.1 Phrynosoma platyrhinos | reverse complement strand
CCCCTGATCTAGACACTATACTTCTATTGATGCAGCCTAGAATCGCATCTTGTGGAAGAGGTCTCTTGTTCTTCCTTTTTGGAGGTCATCTTCTAGTTCACACCATACACTCAGGTTCGGTTAACACAAATAAGCTATACTAGTCCTAACACTTAAGAGATCCAATTCATGATTTCATTATAAATGTATACTAAAATCCATGAAGATTTGAATTAAAAAAAACTAGATCACAATTAGGTAATCCCACCTCCACTATATTTATACCCCCCCAAAAAAATTTGCTACTTCCATCAGGTAAGCTGCCTTGCTTAGTCACATAGGGCCACTTCTTTAACCTGACATAAATTTCTTTGGGGATCTTCCAGCATCAACAACCTCATTTTAAAATCTCAGGGAGCTTTGCTGAGTGACAACATTTACCATTTGCTTTCCTAAGAGATCCCCAAAGGAATTGGGATGATTGCCAGCAAGCTGAATCTCAAACCTGATTATTACAAAACAGATTCTTCTCTTGCTTGCTGATGATCTCCAAGCATATGGGAAGGATAACCTGATGTGACTTTCTCTCTTGTAGCTTTCTCTTCCTATTATTGATATTTTTAGTACTGCAAATGTTTGCACAAAAAGGATGGAAGGAAGCACCCTGAAAGCTAGTGGAAATATAACCAATAAGCTTCAGAAAGATGCTACCTTTCAGTGTAGGCATTTAGTTAGGTGACTTTATTTTGAAGAGGAGTATGTATAGTAGGCCCTATACATTCGCTGAATTAGAGGCACAGGACCCCCACAAAAGTGAGAAAACTGCAAATAAAAAAAACACAATTTGTTTTTACCTGAGGGAAAACCTCTCAAGGAATCTCTAAGTCCTCCAGTGCAACTCTATGGCGAACATCATGACAACTGTATGCTCAACATTTACCAGAGGTTGACCAACTTCTACCAGAGGTTGACTTATAGGAATCTATAAATCCTCTAGCGTGACTTCTTGTGGACTTTGATCATAGAGTCACACTGGAGGACCTAGAGATGCCTAGAGAGAACATATTAATCCAATTCATGAATAATCAAAGCCACAAATGTGGAGGGCCAATGGCATTTCCACTGGTGAGTTAAAATCAGCATTTATCCCAGCATTCTAGTAATAGAATCATAAAAACATAAGAGTTGGAAGAGGCCCCACAGAGCATTGCATCCAGCCCCCTACTCAATGTAGACCAGGGGTAGGCAACCTTTTTGAGCTGGGGGCCAGGTTGCTGTCCCTCAGACAATTGGGGGGCCGAAGCACCAAAAATAAATAAACAAATAAATAAATAAATATAAAAATAAAAACTTTTTTTAAAAAATTAAAAAATAAAATAAAATATGCATGCACACTCTTTCAGCCCCAGAAAAGCTATGGCAAAACCCCTGTGGAGATTTTGCCAAGAAAACCCCAAGAACAAGTAATAACAACAATAATCAATATCATCATGGCGGCTGGCAGCGGCGGCGGGGGGGCGGCAGCAGCGGCAGGACTGGCCTGGGGCCGATCCAAAGGCCTCAGTGGGCCGCATCCGGCCCCCGGGCCTTAGGTTGCCTACCCCTGATGTAGACAATCCAGCTAGAGCATTCCCAGGAGGTAGCTGTCCTCTTTTTTTAAATACATCCAGAGAAAGAGAACCCACCACCGTCAGAGTAATCAGTTCCATCATCAAACAGCTCTTACTATACTGTTCCTTCTAATGTTCAGTTGGAATCTACCCTGTTGTAACTGGAAAAAAAATTGGACCCAGTCCTATCCTCTGGGGAAGCAGAGAACAGGTCTCCTCCTCTTCTCTCTGACAGCCCTTGAGATATTTAAAAAGTGCAACCCTGTCACCCCACAGTCTTCCCTTCATCAAGCTGAACATGCCCAGCTCCATCAAACTTTTCTCATATGTCCTATCATCCTTGTTGCCCTTCTCTGAACTTGTTCCAATTTGTCTATTATTGTTGTTGTGTGCCTTCAAGTCATTTCTGACTTATGGCAACCCTAAGGTGAACCTATCATGGGGTTTTCTTGGCAGAATTTGTTCAAATTGGGTTTGCCCTTGCCTCCCCCCAAGAGAATCTGACTTGTCCAAGGTTACCCAGTAGGTTACCACAACCTAGCTGGGATTTGAACTCTAGTCTCTCAGTGCTTGGTCCAGCACTCAAATTACTACACCACACTGGCTCAATTTGGATAGATAGATATATGACTGTTAAGGGATTCAAAACATATGTCATGTTGGAGCAGCAAGTCAACACACATGCATTAGAAAATGCTGTCCCTCAAAGAAAGAAAGAAAAGACAGGTGTGCTTCTTAATCCTTCCTCTTCTCTCTTCCCAGACTGTCCAATTTACAGATTCAGCTTATGCTGACCTGACATGATACAATACATAAGAGAGTTTATTAGAAAATCTCTTGCTCAGATCTCACCTTGGATATGAACTCACAGGGAACAGAATTGTTAGATCAATTAGTAAACTTTAAATTTACCATTTACTTGTGTGGTAACTTTATTTAAATGTACTTTTATAGTGCCAGGAGAACTAGTTATTAGTTGATTGTAATCATTCAATGAAAGATCAAGGTAAAAGAGTACACAATTATCCCTTTCCCCCTTTGTCCAAGGAAGCTGTCTTGATGCTAAACCAGTGTCTATTACAATAATGGACTGCATAAGGGAAAACAAACTGAAACTTAATCCAGATCTTGTAGCACCTTCGAGGCTAACTGAGGCCCTAAGCAGACTGCCAGAAATAGTGCACATTAAATTGAGGCACTGCCCTGGCTCAGTGCTAGGGAATCATGGGAACTGTAGTTTATTGTGGCACCAGAACTCTCTGAAGGCTCAATGTCCCAGAAAAAAATACAATTCCCATGACTCCCTAGCACTGAGCCAGGGCAGTGCCTCAATTTAATGTGCACTATTTCTGGCAGTCTGCAAAGGCCCTGAGAGAAAGAAATTGGTAGCATAAGCTTTTGTAGACTTAACTCTGCTTTATCTGTGAAAGCTTAAGCTAACAACTTCTTCCCCCCTCCCTCAATTTTAAAGGTGCTCAAGTGGTTAAGACACTGACTCTATGGATTGCAAGATCGGTAGGTTGGCAGTTCGAGGCCCAGGTACTGCATGATGGGGTGAGTTCCCATCACTAGTCCCAGCTTCTGCCAACCTAGCAGTTTGAAAGCATGCAAATGCAAGTAGATAAATAGGTACCACTTCTCAGTGGGAAGATAAACAGCATTCTGTGCAGTCATGCTGGCCATATGATCACAGAGTAGTCTCTGACAACGCTGGCTCTTTGGCTTAGTAACGGAGATGAGCACCACCCCCTTACAGTCAGACACAATTGACAACCTTGGGCCTTTACAGACTGCCAGAAATAATGCAGCTTGAGACCACTTTAACTGCCCTGGCCCAGTGCTAGGGAATCATGGGAATTGTAGTTTTTTCTGAGACATTGAGCCTTCTCTGTCAAGGAGCTCTGGTGCCACAATAAACTACAGTTCCCATGATTCCCTTGCACTGAGCCTGGGCAGTTAAAGTGGTCCCAAGCTGCATTATCTCTGGCAGTCTGTAAAAACCCCTTGTCCATGGGAAATGCTTTTACCTTTACCTTACAAGATCCCTTTGTATACTGTTCCAGACTAACACAGCTATGCCTTTGAATTAATCCAGACAAGACAGGGGTACTCTGGTTCAGTCAAAAGGGATTCGTTCTGTGTTTGGTGGGGAATGGCTGCAGTAGTTTACTTTGCAGGAGGAAAAATCTAAGACATATTACATTTTAAAGGCAACTGAAAAACAAGGATAGCAGGGAATTAATCAGGACCTTCCCTGCCAAAACAGGACAGTTGGAAGGTATACTTCATTTGACAGGGCACCCAACGGGGGACCTCAGATCTTGATCATAGAGTCAAGGTAGGTAACTACAGAAGAAAACATTTCATCCCCAAGGCCTTTATGGTTTTAAAGCAGACATAAGTATCATGTGGTCCTCCAGATGTTTTTGGACTGAAACCTCCAGCATGTATCTTTTGCTGTAATGTGTGGCAACCTGGCATTAGTTTGCTCCAGCTCTATTAGAAGGACGTGAGGTGACTGAACCTGTTTGGAATTCCTTTCCCATTTTTAGGACAACTCTAAATTATGTTGAAGGCCATTGACCTTGGTTCTCAAATATCAAATAATGAGATATTTAGAGCCTTGGGGAAGATGCTACCCATAATGTTCTCTTTTGGGACCATATATAATGCCTGGACAGATAATTTTGTTTGTTTTGCAGTAAACAGCAGTGTGGTGTCTTATGTATTATATACAGAGCTTGGAAATGTTACTTCTTTGAACTACAATCCATCGAGTTCCCTGTTACCATATGACAATGATGGCTGGGGTTTTCTGAGAGCTGTAGTCACTAAATTATAAATATCACTAGGAGGATGGGAGGTCAAAGCAAATCCTTTCTTGTCACTTGCTTTTTGAGATGGTACACCCGATTCAACCATTGCTGTTCAAGCATCTGAGCATGGCTTTCATTGTGGTGTCATCCAAGGTGAATTGCTCTGAATGCTGAACTCATATCTAGTGTCAGCTGAAAGTACAAGCAAGAATTAAGAGTGTGTGTGGAGAGAAATTCATAAACAGACACATCGGATGAAGCAGCAGCACTCCAAGAGGGACTGCTGTACAAGCTTTTGCAAAACCCATGAACTGTGATCAAAAGCCCAAGCTGACAGAACTACCCCTTTCTGCTGCTGTCTCATTTATCTTCAAGGACAGATAGATTGCTAGGCCTGCATTATTTAAGGAATGTTTAGAGTTGAGGAAATGATGAGGGATTCAAAAAATGGAAAGTTCTACACTCTTTGCTTTTAAAAGCATGTGAGACAGGGCAACAAGGGCTATGTTCAGGGTTGCTTTTGAGGCCCTTCTGGTGAAGTTAAAATACATTGCCCATTGTTACCTTAAAAGGTGTGGGGGTTCCCACCTACAGTGTCAGCATATCCTTGGTATTTGTGGAAAATTATTAGCTCAAAAAGAAGCCTGAGAGAGGAGGGGAACTCCTGTGATCTTTTACACCTCTGTATACCAGTACTAACTGTAGCAAGACAACAGTTTTAATGAATAAGAGAATTTTATTGAGAAATGTGCAAGGGTGCACACAAACACACAACCAATACAGCTTTAAGAACTATACAAGGCTTAACAGAAAGAAAAGGTGTGAAAGGTTGGATAGCAAGGAATCGGGAGTTAGAAGGGGTGATAATTACCTGACCTGAAGAGTGGGTTTCACAGAAGATGGAGAGTGGCTCAGATATAGTTTGAGGGCAACACAGTGAGTGAGAGGGACCTGGTGTGCATACAGGGTCAGTGGGCAAACTGTGAGCAACAGTCGGCAGCTGTCTGCAAGGTGGTTGGGTCTGGAACTGCTGTCTGTATCCTGGTTTGCATCCTCAAGGGATATTTGATGCTGCCCCACGGTATAACAAAGACTTGATGGTTTCCCCATAGAATTGATAAAGTGATTAGGGAAAGGCTGATGGCTTTAACTTCAGAGTTGCAAAACATTAATAGGATCTGAAACAATCCCTGATGATCAGGCAGGAAGGGTGGATAGGATCAGTGCATGAGGTGAAGTGTATGGTATAGTCTAACTCGGGGGTAGGCAACCTTTCCCCTTTAAGGGCCGAGGGACTTCAGCTCCCAGAATCCCAGGAGCTATTGGCCAACATGGCTGAGGCTTCTGGGAGCTGAAGTCCCTTGGCCCTTAAAGGGAAAAGGTTGCCTACCCCTGGTCTAACTGCTTTGTGATGTGGCTTACTTGATCTTCATAGTTTGGGAAAGGGTGTAGTGAATCAGCAAACCCATTTACAGTGGTATCTAGGTCTTTCACATGTCTCTAAATCCCTTACCTAGTTTCCAAAAGTCATGACATCTCCAAAATCATCCTGGACACTAGATACGAATCTAGGTAGAGGGGTGGAGGTATGCTAACACTATTCACATATTTACAACTTTGCCATTTATTTTAGTTTGATTTAGACAGCATTTTATGAGTGATTTCAGGATTAGAGACTCCAAATTGCGGGGCCTTCCATATGTACATACTCCAGCAGGAATTATCCACCAGATGGGTCTTTGGGGCACTGCTATTTACATTGTCTCAGCAAGATATTTGCACTTCATTCTGTTTCATTCTACATTTCCTCCGCAGGCTAGTGTGGATCTTTGCTCTTAGACTATTCCCCTTCATTCCAAAAAATTGCAAAAAACATATAAGACTAATAAATATTAAAACAATTAAAAGCTGAAGGTCTGTTTAAATTTAAAAAGGTCTTTTTTGCCAGTGAAAAAAGAGAACAGATTGGGGGGCAGCTGTACTGTATTATATAGGGTGAAAAATAAATGTTTTAACAAATAAAATATATAAAGTGACTTCAGTTTGAGCAGCTTAACACCAACAATGTTTCTGCATTTTAAAACATGTATTACATATGGAAAGCAACAAGGAATCACAGGAGGAAAGAGAGGGGAGCAAAGGACCTTTTCGGACGGTGTTCCCAGCCTGTGGGCCTCCCTTTCAAGACAGATTGGGCTGTTATGCATCCACAATTAGGTAAGGACCATAGATATGCTTTGGATTGCAGATCTCAGGACTGCCCACTCTTCTTCAGTCTGCAGGCAACTGGAAGGAATCTCAGAGCAAGAGAACTGTCTTGAAAAGTGTTTGTGTGGATGTATTTTCCTTATTTGTTATACATGAGGTTTTTGATGTAATAGCACACTTTGAGCAACTGTGATTGGTGCTTAAAATATCGTGCTTACCAGGAACCAATCCTTGTAACCTCACCAGGGCCTATCCCTTGTGTTATTGTGTGTGTGTATATGCATTCATTTCACCCCATGAATATCTTAGGGCAGGGGTAGGCAATCTTTCCCCTTTAAGGGCCGAGGGACTTCAGCTCCCAGAAGCCTCAGCCATGTTGGCCAATAGTCCCATGTTGGCCAATAGCTCCTGGGATTCTGGGAGCTGAAGTCCCTCGGCCCTTAAAGGGGAAAGGTTGCCTACCCCTGTCTTAGGGTTTTATTAGGCAAGTATATAGCCTAGTGTTGTTTTGGAATTTACATTCTGACAGAAGAAAGGAATTAAATATTTATAGGCAAAATGACACTGAAATAATCCATTGTTGGACACTGATATTCAAAGACCCATTCGCATTTAAGATTATAGCTAACTCATGCGAACTCAAGAGTATAAATACAAGGTTCAGTACTCATTGAGTTAGGAAGCTTACTGCCAGCTCCTTATCTTGACAATTTCTTCAGAAGAGCTTGAAAAATCTGCTGGGTAACACTTTGATTTAAAAACGCACTTGTTTAAAACCCTTAGAAAGCTTTTGAATATTTTCTCCTTTTCTTCTTAGCTCTAAGCTTATCAGAACTATATGTATTATAAATATTCTCCTTGGGTTGTTTTTTGTAAAAAAAAATCTGTCCCTCACTTGTGGGGAAAAAAAACATTTAAAAGAGCTGGTATGATAACTACCAGACCTACAAAATGGGTGGTTTTTAATGGGCAATTTTCACACAGCTGGGACAAGAAAAGGTTAACTGATTTACTTGGATATTTATCTGTAAGAAGTCACTGTAGCACTCTTGCAGGCAATCAGTGCCAATGCAGTATTTGTGATAACAGCTGTTCTAGATTGGGTCATTAGCACTGAATGAGAGGGGGAAAGCTTGGCATTAATTTCAAATATGCATATGGCAGTGGCAGTCTTCCAAACAGCACATAAGGATATGGTGTCACTCTGGATCAGAAGAGGGGTCCATTTTGATAAGCATTTCACAGCAGCGATTAGGCAGGAACCATCCAATATGGTGACAAAAAAAGTATGAAGACCAAACCCCTCACATGCCGGGCTGTCTCTAATATTAAAAGATACAGTACAGTCAGCCCTCCTCATTTGCAGCGTTGGCTTTTGCAGATTTGATTATTTGCCGATTTGAGTAATATGTTCTTTCTAGGAATTTCTAGGTCCTCCAGCATGACTCTATAATCAAGTTTCACCAGAAGGTGCACTGGAGGATCTAGAGATTCCTAAAGAGAACACTTCTCTCTAGCCATTTGTACGACCTCCAGCACAATTTTATGGTCAACTTTCATAGAATAGCTGGATGTTGACCATAGAATTGCACTGAAGGACCTAGAGATTCCTAGAGAGGTGTTCTCTCAAGTTTAAAAAAAAAGGTTTTTCCACTTTTTCGAAGTGTGTCCCTGTGTCCCTAGCTCCAGCAAATGCGGAGGGCCCACTGTATATTACTTCTCACCATGGAGATTCAAATTAGCTATAGTCAGTGGCATACCTACCTTTGGTAACACGCGGTGCAGGGGGTGGGGCTTTCAGGGTGGGACTTCCGGCACGGTTTCCAGGGTGGGGAGCACCCCCACAGCCCCAAGTAGCACCCCCACAGGGATGGGGAGTCCCAACGTAGCCCCTAGAGCCCTTGGGTGGAGCCGAGGAGCACCTGCACGGGACTGAGGAGACCCAGCACAGCCCCAAAGAACTCCCACAAGGGGCAGAGTAGCTCCAGAAGGGGGTGCAGAGTCGACCTGGTGTCACCCCCCTTCTGGTGTATCCCCTGGTGTGGTCCGCACTCCCTGCACCCCCCCCCTCCAGTGACGCTACTGGCTTTAGTGATCAATAGGTATTAATAGACCTGACCACCATGGGAAGAATGGATACCGTGGGGGTATCCATTGATACCATGGAACATTCATTGCCAAATCCGTTCTACATTGATTTGTCTTGTCTTTTTTGTTTCTTAAGTACCAAAGTGACAGCCATCATTACATCTTGTATTGTTGTTGTGTGCCTTCAAGTTGGCTCCAACTTATGGTGAGCCTAAGGTGATCCTATCATGGAGGTTTTTTGGCAAGATTTGTTCAGAGGAGGTTTGCCATTGCTTTGCCCTGAGGCTGAGAGCATGTGCCCAAGGTCACCCAGTGGGTTTCTTGGCCGAGCTGGGAATTGAACCCTGGTCTCCAGCCTAGTCAACAAGCATAGTCCAGTGCTCAAATGACTACAACAAACTGACTGTCTTGTATTACAGGGCCTGGAAAAGTTATCTTTTAGATCAGAACTCCCAGCATTTCCCAGCTAGAGGATTCTGGGGGTTGTAATTTTTCCAGGCTCTTGTTTACTGTATGTTCTGCGGGATTGGAATGGGAGTGTCTACTTGACACTTACTAATCTAACGTACTGGCCACAGGGTGAACTACATAGTCCTTCCTTGCAGGTGGATTCCTGCAGTGAGATACAGTTCTCTAAGGTGAAAAAGTATTTCTCATAAATCATTTGTGACGATTCCTAAGGAAGTGTTAACAATGCTCATTTTGGAACTAGAGGAGGTTGTGCATGAAGACTCATCATTCCAACTGATATCTATTTAGGACAAGTTAACAGCTTCTACAGCCTGATAAATTGTGATAATGTAGAAAATTCTGATATGTTACAACAGTTAATTGGTACATATAGCACTGTTTTCTGAGTACCTTATTTGAAGAAGGATATAGCTGATTTTGAGCAGGTTCAGAGAAGGGCAACAAGAATGTTAAGAGGTATGGAGAACAAAACATATGAGGAACAGTTGAGAGGGAACTGGGCATGTTCAGTCAGAAAACTGAGGGATGACATGACTGCACTCTTGAAATACCTCAAGGGCTGTCACAGAGAGGAGGGGACAGTTTTGTTCTCTGCTTCCACAGAGGGTAGGACCAAGTCTGATGGTTTTCAGTTACAGGAGAGTAGATTTTGATTGAGCATTAGAAGGAACTTCTGATGGGCAATGGAAAGTTTGTCAATGAGACCAATTACCTAGAGAGACGGTGGGGTTTCTTGTCTGGATGTCTTTGTCTGGATGTCTTGTCTGGAGCTGAACAGCTACCTCCTGAAGATGCTCTAGATGTGTGGTTCCCAAACTTTGGCTCTCTAGGTTTTTTGGACTTCAGTTCCCAGGATTCCTGATTGATGGCCAAGCTGGCTGGGGCTTCTGGGAGCTGAAGTCCAAAACCTCTGGAGGACCAAAGTTTTGGAACCACTGCTTCTAGCTGGAGTTCCTGCACTGAGCAGGAGATTGGCCTCAATGGCCTATTGGGCCCATTCCATCTCTATGGTTCTCTGTATCAGGATAATATGAACCCATTCCAGATTCAGAGTTTGTAAAATTTTCTTGTTGGAATTCGGCACCCAGAATCTTCCAGGCTTTGATCCCTGAGAACTCTGGGAGTTACATTCCAAAAAGTAATTTTTCAAAGCTCTGCTGAAACCTGGCTTTCTCTGTTTAATGTTCAAAAGCCCTTAGCACCTGGCCATTTCCATCAGTTCTCACTACAAACAATGGCCTAGGAATTTCCTCTACTCAATGTCATTATTCACTTATCTCCAGATTTAGAAATCAGAGGCTCACACTCTGACAACAAGATTTGATTGGACATGGACAGGTGCCAAACACCATTAGCTCCTATTAATAAGGCGTGCAATCCATCAAGCAGTTTTGCCGTCTATTTCAATCAAGATCAGGTTTATGAGCAAACTGCTACAAGTTTGGTTGGACAGCTCTTTCCTTATATTAATTAGCCATGTTGATTCATAGACACACACACACCCCTCATCTTAAGAACAAATGATGGTGGGCAGTTCAAGTTTCCTAAGGCTTCAGCTTTAGGAAACAGCTTAAGGAAACAAAAATATTTAAACATCAAAAATATCAAAACCAAGCCTGTTACAGTTTAGCTTTAAATCAGCAGAATAGGAGAAATGTGCTCTTGTCTAACAATGCTTCTTTAAGAACTTAGACTAACTCAGAAACAATACAAGTAGTTTGTAGTTTAAACAAACGTTTACTAATGGCTTGAATCTACATATATATAGATGCTATATCCAAACCTATCTAACGCATAGTTCAGGTAGAACCATCTCTCTGAAGAAAGTTGAGGAAGGAGAAAGATGGTCGACCAACAGAAGCAAGAGTATTTCTTTGTGTGAGAGAAAACATCCTAAAAGGAAGTGAAAGGTATTTATTGCCTTGTGATTCAGTAGGAGCAAATGGGATGCTTGAATGGGGGGAGACAGCAGAGTTTGCATGCAGGAAAATCCTATCTGAGATGGGGAAGAGAGAATACTGAAATCTTCCAACAATGACAAGCAACGGTTGTAAAGATATCTAAGGGACACTCCTGTATCCACTTAGTTGGGCACCGATCCCACTTAATTCAGTGAGACTTGCTGCTGAGCAGACACTGATAGGATATCCCTTTCTTTTTCCTAACATGCAATTTCTTATTGTCATCTTCTGTTCTCTGTGTTGCAGTGGTCTTTCATTATATTAAGTTGTACATTGTCTCTTATTGAAGTCAGCCAAAGAAGTTTGATACCTGAGATGGCAATTCCAGGTGATCTTCCCCAATATTAAATAAATAAAGTAAAAGGCACTTTTACATTTCTTTAGTGGACCTCAGAATCTGCTACCAGTGGCAGATTATACTGCCTAATGGGTGAGTATACACAAAGGATACTCCTGGACTATTATTATTCTGCAGCCCTGTAACATTTCAAATGGATATATTGTATGGATGGCATTATTTTTATTGCACACACTAATTAGGAAAAGATTGTCTTGTTCTTCTATAAAGAAAGGTGGGAGAGGGGAATTAAGTGTCAAACTAGCTTTGGGAATTATAAAGCATTAGAATGAAACCTGCAGGCAGGTAAAATAATGCTAAGGGAGCACTTTAATTGCACCCTAGGGGGAAAATAAAGCTAAAAAAGAGGAGAATTGTATTGCTGCTTCTGCTGAATCCCACGATTGCTAGTGAAATCTGGTGAAAGAACTCCTTTCCCAGCAAAGACAAGGATAACTAGAAAGAGTCCTCCCTCCCCCCCCCCAAATTTACTTTCTCTTCCATACAACTAAAGGTTCCTCCAGTTGCTCCCCTTTGGGCAGAGACCAGACCCAGATCTACCTAGCTCTCAGCAATATTGATGCATGCTGTACAATCATGCAGTTGGCTGTTTTTAGAGTCTGGAGGTAACAGTCTTAATCCACATACTACCACCCCACAACCCTATGTAGATGACAATTTGTGTTATTACTTCACTTACCTTAAAATCTGATAAGCAAGCCTTCATGGCCCTTCTTATTCTGTTGAATTAGGTCCTGATGATGTATCCCTGAGTGCTTCCCTGATGGTAATCTTAATCCTATGCCTTCAGAACATGCTCTGTTTGTTGTAGTGTGCTTTTGAGTCATTTATGACCCCCTGATATGGGGTTTCTTGGCAAGATTTTTTTTTTACTGGGAATTTGACATTCTTTCCCTCTGAGGCTGAGAAAATGTGACTTATCCAAGCTAACCCTGTAGATTTCCATGGCTGAATCCTGATCTGCTGGAATCTTAGTTCAACACTTAAACCGCTACATTACACCGGTCTCTCTACCAGACCATAACTTGAGACAGAAATGGTAAACTGGGAGATAACGTATTTGTTAATCTCTGTCTGGAATCCAGTCACATCACCAGGGGGTGCAGACTGCACCAGGTGATACCCTAAGAGAAGGTGACACCACTGCTGCTCAAATACCTGTATTTTGGCAGAAACATTGTGGCATTTGCCTGTATCTCTTTAAAATGCTTTAAGAGATGGTGGAAGTGGGGTGAAGCTCAGTGGGAGAAGAAAGGAGGGCCTCCAGAATTTTTTTAAAAGTTAAAATTGATTTTTAAAAATCTTTTTAAAAATTCTTTAAAAACATTACATTTTAACCAAATCTTCACTGTGTATATCTAAATACATTTAAGTTATGCATATGACATTGTAATTTGAAAGTATAATTTTAATCTTGCTAATTTGTTTTATGTCACTACTATTAACATTACATTCAGTGTTATATGTGAATTATAACTGATAAGTAACATTAGTGCAAAAAAGCATTACTGGGGATTTTATATGGTGTGAAATGGGAGGAGGTCAATGGGGTGGTGGTGACACAAGGAGTTACCACACTGGGTGACACCAACCCTCGGAATACCACTGCTAGAATCCAAACTGTGTTTCAGTTTAAAAGTTTTTCTACCTTAGCAGATAATAAGTTGACTGCATTTACATGTATTTACAGGACATTGCAAAGCCTCTGTAAAAGTATTTTAGGGAACCCACACACTCCTATTCCTGAAATATGGGCTCAGTTTGATTTAAGCAGGAGGTACAAATGCCACCATTTGACAGTAATGCTCCTGTGTCACGAAGAGCAGCCCACCTAAGGCAGAGATATACTAGAGTATATTTTTAATGGCATCAACATAATAAAGGCTTCTGTAAAGGTACTGAAGGAGACTTTTACAGACACCATGGATCAGCAAAAAGACAAATGAATTTAAGCAGCAATTTAAGTCTGCAGTCCCGCTAGAAGCCATCATGGCTAAATTGAGGGTATTGTACTTGGGGCAAATCATGAAAAAACATGGCTCAGTGAAAAAGGAGATGTTGCTGGGAAAGGCAGAAGGAGAAGAGGAAGACTACATTACGGTTGATGTGACTTGACCAAAGAGTGAAGGATCTACCAAAGTTTAAAGAAAAAACACACAAGAAGACCTTTTGGGTGGGTATGTTCCACCTTTCTGCCCACCTTCTGCCCATTGGCCCTCCCTCCTGGGTGCCAGCTCCATCTGCCATTCAGATGTGAACTTTGATGGGAACATGGACAGATTTGATCATGGCAAACATAGTGTGAACATCACTTTGGTTTCGAATCACTTTATCACTTTGAAATGATCTAGTTAAGAAACCAGTTTGTCCTAAGTGTGAATGAGTCCCTAGTCCAACATTCAGACCCCTAACCCATGCTGGTAGTGAGTACGACCACATAATTAATTTAGATCTGAATCCTAACAGATAAATCCCATCTGGAGTAGAATAACTGAATCACTTATTGAATGTTGATTCAACGAATATGCAAAGCCAGCTGATTCTATGGATCTACTTCAGTTGAAGTCAGGCCTGAACATTGTTCTCACTGGCATTATAATGTGTGAGAAGTGCAAATGCAATTTAAAAAAAAAGTGGGCTTAATCCAGTATTTAGATCCCAAATTAGTAAACCATTCACATCATGAAGTATGTGAATACTGATTTAACAAGCCCCATTCATTAAACTGGTCAATTCAAATTGTGATTCAAAATTGGATTTAGGCTAGAATATACAGTTCTAGAATATAGTTAAATGTCGGTACTGCGGCCAGAGGTTCGATCCCAGAGGGCTCCAAGGTTAACTCAGCCTTCCATCCTTTCATAGATCATCAAAATGAGTACCCAGCTTTTTGGGGACAATTGGCTTACAGATTGTAAACCACTTATAGAGTGCTTAGTTCATGATGAAGTGGTATAGAAATATAAAGTGCTATTATTGCTATTTTCTCTTTAATACATAGTTATTTGCTTTGAACAGATGTAAATGATTTGACTGCTGAAATGTAAGAGTGGCACAGATTTTCAGTGGGGTTTGAAAAGATCTTTCAAATAACTGTACCATTCTTTATTGCCTTTTTTAAAAAAAAATCAAATAAATCGTATTTTCTTTTATGCAGTGTTCATAAATAATAAATACATATAAAAACCACACTTTAATCATTATTCTATGAAGCATCGCCCCTTGTAAATCTATTAAAAGAGATCAGACCAACAAAGAATGCTCATTTTAATCCAACTTTCCCCAGCCTGCTGCTCACTAGAGGTATCAGACTACAATTCCCATAATATCTGACCATTGCCCATATTAACTAGGCCTTATGTGAAATATCTGGAGGGTGTCATTTTGAAGAAAGTTGATCTAGTAAAACACACTGCAGAAATAATCCAGTTTGAGACAACTTTACCCATACTTCTTCTGGACTTTGCAAAGAATGAGAAAGTGCTGTTCTTTACAAAGTCCAGATCGAGTACATGATGCCTCCAAGCTGGGCATGGAGGTGTGTGCTAATATCCATTTTTAGGCAGTTTACACCCATGTCCAGCCTGTGCCCAGCTGAGGAGAAAGAGGTGTGTGATAATCTCCTATAAGTTGGTCAACTTGACAGGAGTTTTTAAAAAGGAGCTCTTATTTCTTTTATAGGTAAAGGACCTATTTGCAGTATAGAACGCAGAAACTTGGATAGCTCTTTAAAGCCCAGATTAAACCCTAGAATGGACTCACTGTTCCACTGACATGGCAGCCCCCAGCCATCAAGGGGTAATTCAAAATAGCTGGAGAACCAATGGCTGGTTTGGAGACAAGGCAGCCATCTGTCCTCCAGTTATGGAGACAAGGCAGCCACTGCAACCTTTCTTATTCCTTCCCCAATTCTTTTAGAGCTCTGTCTCCCTAACACACACACACACATACTCCCCTGGCCTGTAGTGAGCAGGATCTTTGTTGTGGTGCCTTGCAGTCACAGGAGTGGAGAAAATATCCAGTGTGTAATCTATAAACCACTCTTCCCAGTTGAAGGCAGTAGTTCCAGTATGAAATTATGTAATGACTCTGTTCTGGATTTCAGCCTTAATTTTAAAGGAGCTACCCAAGTTAATGAATCTTATTCTCAAAGTAGGTTGAGGACCTTGAGTAGCTACTTTAAAGTTAAGACTCAAACCCAGAGTGGATTCACAGTCCCTGTAACATCAGAGCTATCAGTCTGCATTGCATAGTCCCACACCTCATTTTAGTCAAATTATCACCTTTCTCAAGCCTTTGGAAAACAGTAGTTAAGGAGGCTATGCCATCACAAAAGGTAAGCAATCTCGCTCTCAGTAATCTTCGTAATTCAAGCAGTGTCTCTCCTTCTCTTCTGTACCCCCATGGTTTGCAGTTTGTTCCTGCATTTAAATTTTCTGCTATCCATGGGGTAAATAACTGTGACAGCCCTTCACGGAAAGGGAGGAGGAAAGATGCCTATATTTACAGAGTTTCTAGGCTGGTGCTAGTATATCAGCAAAGAGGAAAAGGAGACTAGTCCCACATACTGTGTGATGGTGCAAAAACTTACTTACTTCTAATACTCAGTGTCCACTTTCATTGAGAGTGCAGACTGCAACTCCTGAAATTTCTAGCCCCTGAAGAAGGCCAGTTGGTGACAAGGCCAAAAAGTGTTGGGCTTGATAAGAAATTGAAGTTTTTGGACCATCACATAGCACTTTGTCTCCTTTTACTCTTCTACTGTGAATACATACTTTCCCATTTTGGGTTCTGATAGTATCTCTAAGTTGTGACAGTTTTGTCTCCTACCTTGTCCCTTTTTTTTGGTGGTGTTTTTTTAAAAAAAATATGGATATTATTTTTAAAAAATCCCTTCACAGAAGGTTAGAAATGATCAAATTCAGATAACCATACTGTTCTAAACCTTCACAAATGGCAAGAAGGACAATCAGCCATAATTACAGAGAAAGAAATCTTGGCTTCCTTAGGAGAACCAAGGGCAGGCTGAACCAGCTTTGTCTGAGAGATTCCTGGGACATATTGGCACTCATCCTAACAATGATGGCTATTGGTACTCAAGGGGCAGAAAGAAAGGCCATTAATGAAAATAATTTTTAAAATCTTGTAACACTGGCATACAGATATAACATTGACAGGCAACATAAACATCAAGTTTTTAGCCCTTATGGATGGAAAGATAACAGGAACATAAGCTGTTATATCCTGAGCAAGACCATTGGTCCATCTATAGCACAGTAGTAATAGTAACCTACAGCAGCTCATTGGGGATTCCTCAGAATTTTTTCTAGTCTGTCCTGGAGATCCTTAATATTCCCTGGTAATCTTCCATCCAAACACTGACCTTGATTAGCTTCTGAAATCAGATGTGATTGGATGTATCCAATGGTATAGGGTGGTTATATGCTGTTGTGTGCCTTTAAAGTCATTTCCAACTTGTGGCAACTCTATCCTGCATGGCAGGGGGTTGGACTGGATGGCCCTTGTGGTCTCTTCCAACTCTATGATTCTATGATTCTATCACAGGGAATTTTTGGCAGGATATGTTCAGAGGGGGTTTGCCTTTGCCTTCTTTTGAGGCGGAGAGAATGTGACTTGCTCAGGTCACCCAGTGGGATTCCATGGCCAAGCAGGGATTTGAACCCTGGGCTCCAGAGCTCCAATGTTCAAACCACTACACCACAATGTTTATACAATAACATAGGTTTACAAGTGTACAAAAAATATTGGCAGTAATTTAAGAAGCTGCAGGTGGTCGAAGACTAAAGGCCTTTGCAGACTGCCAGAAATAGTGCACTTCAAATTGAGGCACTGACCTGTCTCAGTGCTAGAGAATCATGGGAATTGCATTTTTTTTTTCTGAGACATTGAGCCTTCTCTGTCAGAGAGCTCTGGTGCCACAATAAAATACAGTTCCCATGATTCCCTAGCACTGAGCCAGGGCACTGACTCAATTTAATGTGCACTATTTCTGGCAGTCTGCAAAGGCCCTAAGGGTTCCATTGCTAGAGAGAGTCAGGTCTTCCTAATGACCTGCAGAATCGGCGAGAAAATGCATAAAAAGAAAATCTCTGAGAAGTAAAAGAAGTCAGGCATATTAACATAATGTATCCAGGTTGCAGAATACAGATTTTCCTTTCCTTTCCTTTCCTTTCCTTTCCTTTCCTTTCCTTTCCTTTCCTTTCCTTTCCTTTCTTCTTTTTTTTTTTTTTTGTGCATAATAGGGTTTTGCCTTCATGCAGAATTTTACTACTATTCTTCTCCACTCCTAGAGCATGGGAAAAATATCGGGAGTGTTTTTTGAGGTGGAGGTGAGGGAGAACAGCTTCCTAAATATACCGGTACTTGTGGGCATGGCCACTGCTGGGGCTTCCTGAGACTTTTTGTCCAAAATGTAACTTTTCCAAGCTCTGCTTTAAAAAAAAAAAAAAGCAGATTGCACAGCAGGCCTGATTTTGACCTCATCAGGAAAGCTAAGAAACTCTGATTCATAACCCATTCACACTATGCAATTATAATGCTGTTATTCCACTTCAACTGCCATGGCAATGTCCAAGAAAATATAAATAAAAATTATTATTATTATTATTATTATTATTATTATTATTATTATTATTATTAAAAATCTTGAGATTTGCAGTCTATAGAGGGCCATTTAGAATCCTCCACCAGAGCACTCTAGTAGCAAAAGAAGATGACAAACCCCAAGATTCTATAGGATGAAACCATAGCCGTTAAAGTGAATAACAGTGCTATAGCTGTGTGCTATGTATGGGCTTCAGATCTATGACTATGGGCCTTTGCAGACTGCCAGATATAGTGCAAATTGAGTCCACTTTAACTGCCCTGACTCAGTGCTAGGGAGTCATGGGAACTTGTGGCACCACAGCTCTCTGACAGAGAAGGCTCAATATCTCAGGAAAAAATACAGTTCCCATGATTTCCTAGCAGTGAGCCAGGACAGTTAAAGTGGACTCAATTTGCACTATTTCTGGCAGTCTGCAAAGGCCCTAGTTTGACTGGGTAAACCTGTGTGTGTGTGTGTGTGAGAGAGAGAGAGAGAGAGAGACTTACCTATCTCTGGCTCAAGAGATGTCCTAGAGTTTGCAATAAATGACCACCTACAAACATTCAGCCTTATGCATATCCACCAAGTTTGATTCAGCCTTTCCTTTTGATGTGAAGAGCAACCTCCCACCATCATATTCTCAGAGGTGGTCTGATTCCCCCCCCCCCCATGGCACATGGCCAGCCTTTAAATAGTTGCAGTGAGCAGGAAGCGCAAGAAGGACCTTGGAAAACCTTTGGAAAAGGAGCCTCAGGAGATGATTTTGCTTTGCTGAGTAAAACACTTGTTAATAGGGCATGACAGCAGTGGTTGTCATCTGGGCCACCTTTAGGGGTGGGTCTCATTTCCCTCCATCTCTCCTATAATGCAGCAGTAGTAATGCTGTTCTCCAACCCTCTCTCACCCTATCTCTTTGGACCTATAATAGCAGGAATTCCAGAGGGTCATAGCAGAGGTATTTTAAACACAGACACTGAAGCGATGAGATTGATGGACAGAATAAGACTTGTTCTTCCACCTGTCCCAAGGAACAGCAGGAGAGAGAATAAAAGCAGGGTCATCTGGAACGGAAGAGCTCCCTTCCTCAGTCTTGATCCCCTCACTTGCCTTTCTAGGGAGGGGAGAGAAAAGATCAAACAGCTCTTGCAATGCTGCCTTAAGCACTCACTTAAATATTTAAAAATGGGATGGGAACAGAGTCGAGAAGATTAAGGTTACAGCACAGGACTCAAAGGTAGGTACATCTGTAAAAAATGAATTCAGTGCTACAAGAAATGGAATCAACCCTTTAAAAACACACGGTGGTAGAGATGGAGGCACACAACAGTGGTTTGGTGGTAGTTGTTTTTCACATCATGAGCCCATATGCATCCCAAAGTTTTCCACAACTTACATATCTACATGGAGCTATGGGGTGAAATGGCTGCCCTATTCTCTTTCCTCTTGCTAAATATTAAACATATGGGGGGGGCGATATTGTTGCTTGTCACAGTAAGCAGCAAATTCGGGGCCTCATGAGAGCACAGCTGTATGTTTGTTATCTAATAATCTATTATTATTTTATTTTTACTGCCAGGTATTTGTGAGATTCTCTGTCCCCCGTGTGAAATAATCTGACTGTTCTAGGTTATGCACACCTTGGATGCATCTACACTTCATAGTTCTGGCAGTTTGATGCCACTGAGCATCAAAACACCATGAGCTTTCTAGGAAGGAAACCCTTGCATACCACTTCTTCTCTTTGGGGATGATTCAAGGTAAATGCATCCAGAGATGTTTAATTGGAACCCAGTACCAGTCTGATCACCTGATCTGTCTCAGAAATAGCTAGAATTTTCAGTCAGGGTTATGGACAGAAGTGGACTCAGATAAAGATAAAGCATTCTGGTATATACTCACTTTTCAGAGGAAAAAGAGCATGGCAGGTTTATCCAAGAAAACTCTAATGCTTGGAAACATTACCTTTTTTTGGATTACAGTTCCCCAAACTGACAAAAGGATACTGTCAGCTGTACTGTAAAAAAGTAACATTACCATGCCCTGGAAGTCTCATTCTCAACTGAGATTTCTACTTGGAAAATAATGAGCAAATATCATCCTTCTTACACAACAATGGTGGCTGCAATGCCAGTGAGAGTCACATTGAATTTTAGTCTAAATTTTAAAGGAGCAATCCAGACAGTTTGAAGGCTCAGTTTTGCACCATGGATTCTTCCTCTAAAATTCAGACTAAATCTCATCTTAGCTTTCCTACCATACTGATATCAAAGCCATCAGCTGCCACTCAATCATTTATATGTATATGAAATGGGGAGGCATAACACAGCCTCCCACCTCATAAAATATTGCTAATCAAAACTGTTTTCTCTTCCCTTGAGATTGCTTGAATGTTTTGTCTAGCAAGAAACACCCACCTACACACCAAACTGGTTTTAAAATTTGCTTGCATCTAGAGTTTTTTGTATGGTGCGTTCACAGGATTGCACCAGAGAAGAGGGCAGCTTCTGTCCACGCAAAACTCTGCATAGACATCGGAACCCATGGATATCCATCAGAGCCACTGAATCAGGATCAAGGATTGCTGAATTTTAAAATACAGACTTTGATGTCTCACAATACCAGAGGGCCTTTCCAGCCTGACCAATGTGTCACATCATTATTTATTTCTCCCATCAAATGTCAAAGTCTGGAAATGCTTTAACAATATTGAGCACCAGTTGTGTGATCCACCTTCAACCATCCATTTGTCTGAGGTATTTTCAATTTTTCTTCCTCAAAAGTGCAGGAAAGAAAAAAGTGTTAGGAGGGGAAAACAGGAATGACGTGAGCAATTTCCTTCCCCTCCTCACACACACATACTTAAAATACAGTTAAGAAAACAATTAAAACCAAGTAGAAGAAGAAAAAGATGCAACATACGAGGTAATCTTTCACATCTTAAAAGAATCATTTTCAACTCTACTGTTCACCAATCTGGAACAGCCATTTAAAGTCAGCAGAGGAAAAATAATGCTCAATGACTGGAAAGGAGAAAGATGAGACTGAAAATTAAGGCAACCCTCATCGCCCTCTCTCAATGCCTTTCCATCCTTCTGAACGTCTTTGGCTGCCTTTCCCCATAGAGCTGCTGAAGAATTATACTTCATTCCCACCAAAGAAAACCAGTACAACTCTGATGTCAAGGTCTCAGGGGATTGTGAATTTTCCAGTGGGGTCTCCCAATGGAGTTGGGCACACTGTCTCACCCGCCATTCTTCATCATGGAATAATCACATTTAAGCAGCAGCTTCTGAGAAGGAAAATAACATTCCTTGGTTAAGAGTTCAGTGGTTGCTATCCAAAGCGAAACTTGAGTCTGTATTTGACAGGAGGAGAGTTTTTCCGAGGCACCGGCATGGAAACCTTTGGCTTTGGTGGGATGACAACAGGTGGCTTTTTCTTCTCAGGGACAGCGACTGTAAAAGCAAGTTCTGGCTGTTCAGTCTGTCTGAACCTTGGGAGGAAATGAGTGGAAATATGCTGCGGTTTGACCCGGGGACTGCACCCTCTTTTTGCTTTGCCCCGTTTGTTCAAGGCCACGTACCATTCCCTTCCCGTTTTCCCAGTCCTGTGGACTGCCGAGGCATAGGTGTTGTAGCTGTTTTCCTGAAACCTCTCCCTGAACTTGCAGTCATCTGTAAATGTGGCCTAAAAGGGGGGAAATGACAACAAAGCAAGCTTTTAAAAGGGGTATTTCATTTGTACAAGACTTTGTGATCATTTCAGACTACAAATCTTGATCACTGACACTGGGCTTTAGCTAGGAGGGAAACAAGACATAGTAGCCTCCAACCATCCTGATTTGGCATGGCTATTCCCAATTAAACCTCTGTCACCTCACCTTTCAGGAGCTTTTAAAATGTCCATTTCACTCTCTTCCCCCCACTTTCCCCCTTTGTTCTCAGCTTACTTCGGCTGCTGCAAATTGCGTACAAAGTGCAAAAGCAGTTTGCACTCAAGAAGAAGAGAAGGACAGAAGAGGGTGGAATCTTTCTTGTCCCAGTAGAATCAGAGAAAAGCAACCTGCTGCAGCCTCTCCCCATTAAAAACTTTTGCCTTCATTACCACAGTCTGATATTGCTCGGCTAGAACTACCCTGGTTTTCATCTTTGAAACGCTGGCAAGCATGAACTACCTTGTACCAGTTTGAGGATGTTCTGAAACAGAACTTGGAAATGTTGTTTTGGAGCATTTTCCAAATAAATGTTTCAGCCTAGACTCTGCATTTGCCACTTGAATTCCAGGCTGGAGAGTATATTAGCATTGCCATCGCTGTGGTTTAGAGACTAATCAAGAAGTCCTTGATTCATCTTTTTGAGATGTGATTGAACCAGACCTTACCTCTGCCATGAACCTTGCCTTATCCTCTTTCTTCTTCCCATCAAGGCCCTAGGCAAGTCATTCTAGCTCAGTCCCGATCTGCAGTATCCATCTGCAACAAATACCAACTTACCTTACAGGGTTGTTGAAAGGGTTGGTTGTTGTTGTTGTGTGCCCTTCAGGTCATTGGAGTTTTCTTGCTAACAGTGGCATCACTAGGGGGGTGTGGGGTGCGGACTACACCAGGTGACACCCTAAGGGGGATAACACCACTGCTTCTTAAACACCTACCTTTTGGAAGAAATGGGCTGTGGCATTCATATGCTTCCCTTTAAACATCCCATAGTGCGGTATGAATGAAGCTGCTTTGCTTTACTTTATTTGATTCCATTTATATTTACTTTTCTCACTAAAACAACTGCTCTGTTTTCAGTTACCCATGGACAGGCTGGACTAGTTGCACTCCATTTGGGCTTCCTTTAAGGATAGTTTGGAAACTTTAGCAAAATGCAACCACTCCAGTACTGGTAGAGGAAGTTCAGTAGTTATATTGTGTGGCATGCATTGTTATTGTTGTGTGCCTTCAAGTTGTTTTTGACTTATGTTAACCCCAAGGCAAACCTAACATGGGATTTTTTTGGCATGACTTGTTCAGAGGAGGTTTGCCATTGCCTTCCCCTGAGTCTGAGAGGATATGACTTCTCCAAGGTCACCCAGTGGGTTTCATGGCCAAGCAGGAATTGAACCCTGGTCTCCAGAGTCATAGTCCAACACTCAGCCCACTGCCATGCTGGCTCTCATATTGTGCCAAATTGTTCTGGTTGCCAGTGCGTTTTCGGGGGGGGGGGGCTTGATTTAAACGTGCTACTATTAGCCTAGACCAGTGGTGGTGAACCTATGGGACACGTGCCAGAGGTGACACTCATAGCCCTCTCTGTGGACCATCGCCCCAGCACAAAGTTCACCAGAGTTTGTTACTAGAAAGCCAGGAGGACGCAGCATGTTGCAATAAATAAGTGGCTTTTGGGTTGCAGTTTGGGCACTCGGTCTTTAAAAGGTTTGCCATCACTGGCCTAGACAGTTGTAGGAAATTCCATGCAACTTTACTTTGGGGGATTAAGAGTGAAGGTTTGTAGAAAGGATCACCTGCTTCCCCAATGCAGCATGGAAAGATATCTTGGAAAACAATTCCCTTTGTTGTGAGGTTTTTATTATTTGGGTCAGCTAGTGATGATGATGATGATGATGATGATGATGATGTTTATTTATATCCTGCCTTCGTTCCAGTACAGGGACTATTTTAAAGGCTCTAGGTGTCGGCTGATTTTGATATTTAACCTGTTTGGACCAACAGGGCATTTTAGTTTTTCAGAGTAACATTTTGTTGCATCATCTGCACAGAATTACACTTACAATGTTGACATTCTGTGACATTATCTCCTGAAGAGCTTGTACACAATGCCTGAAATCCCACATCAAGTAAATATGATGCTCCAGCCACACAGTCCATGTCCTCCCCCTGTCTCAGCAGCTGTCAAAGAAGGGTCACTTCTGTTCACTGCCGCAATGAGGGGAGGTAGGTAATTCAGATGATGAAGAAGCAGTTGGTTTCAGCTCAGAAGGGAGAAGAAATGAATGAATCCTCATTTTCTTTCTCCTCCAAGTCCAAACCAGCCACAACTTCATTGACTCTCCCCTTTTGCTCCTCTCCACTGCAGTGGCCTCTTCTTTGTCTTGAAAGCTGAGATAGCAGTGGGAAGTTTGGGTCAAGGTATAAAGAGCTAGTAGAGATCCCAAACTCTGGTTTTCCAGACATTTTAGATTTCGGTTCTCAGAAGCATCGGCCACCATGGCCATTGTCAAGGCATCCTGGGAGTTGAAGTCCAAAACACCTGGAGTATAAAAGTTTGGGAACCACTGAATAGCTCCTTCTACATGTCCAAAAGGAAACAGTTGTGTGCATAAACTGCATTTATGAATGTGAGCTGGTGTGGCATAGTAGTTTGAACACTGGACTATGACTCTACAGGCCAGGGTTTGAATTCCCATTCAGCCATGTAGACCAGGGATAGGCAACCTTTTTGAGCTGGGGGCCGGGTTGCTGTCCCTCAGACAATTGGGGGGCCGAAGCACCAAAAATAAATAAATAAATAAATAAAATAATTTTTTTTAATTAAAAAATATGCATGCACTCTCTCTCAGCCCCAGAAAAGCCACGGCAAAACCTCTGTGGAGATTTTACCAAGAACACCCCAAGAACAAGTAATAACAACAATAATCAATATCATCATGGCGGGCGGCGGTGGTGGCGGCAGGACCGGCTTGGGGCCGGTTCAAAGGCCTTGGGGGGCCACATCCGGTCCCCGGGCCTTAGGTTGCCTACCCCTGATGTAGACCCACTGGGTGACTTTGAGGAAGTCACATTCTCTCAGATGATGGCAATGGCAAATCCCTTCTAAAGAAACTTGCCAAGAAAAGCCAATGGGGGGGGGGGTTAACCACTTAGGGCTGGAAATGGCTTGAAGGCACACAACAACAACATATCACTAACAGGATCCTGCCCAGTATCCCCGGATTTTAGTCACTTGTCTTGTCCAAATTTTCAAAGAGATAGCCATGTTAAGTTTGTTTCAGTCTAGAAATGAGGGGGAAAGAAAGGAGGATGAGGGATCTTGTGGCACATTTAACACCAGTAAAATTATTTTAGTACAATTTTTCATGGGTTACACCTTTCCTTAGATACAGTGATGGAATATATAGTTGTGGGCTTTTGATTGTTTGTTTGTTTTTGGTACCAGATTACTTGGGGGGGTAGTCTCTTGTATTTGTTGTTTTTGTCATTGGAGCATGTTCTGTCCATAAATTTCACTGTTGTCGTTTTTAGGCAATGAATGCCGAGAGTTGGGTACCATTGCCTTCCTCTGAATATAACCTACAGCATCTAGCATTCACTGATGGTCTCCCTTCCATGTATTAACCAGGCCAGACCCTGTTTGGTATCTGTGATCAAAAAGGATTTGATGCCTTCAAGGTATTCAGGCTACTCAATATATATATAATGTGGTTTTAAACTGGAATTATTTTTCAGACTGCAATACTCCAAAGCCACCAGATCCCACCTGATCTTGGAAACTAATCAGGTTAGCTCTGGTTGCACTTGGATGAGAGACTGCCAATGCATACCAGATGCTGTAGGAACTGGCAAAACTTTATCTGAGTATTCCTTGCCTAAGAAAATCCTGTGAAATTCATGGGGTCATCATAAACTGACAGGCTCAAAGGCACATACAAACACACAATGAATTATAAGCAACAGAGCTACCTTTGCTGAATTTCTTTTTTGGGGGGGAGGGGGAGTTTAAAAGGGCATAACAGAATTACCTTTGGAAAGTAACATATATTGTATCTTTAGAGAATAATGTTTTGAAATTATACTCATAGGGCATTCTTGGAGATTCTGATTTTGATAAAAACTATAAAATTTATACCAACCTCTTAATAACCTTAAGTTCCACGTCCCAAGCAATAGGTAATACAATGAATGATTTAAAATTCATTTTGTAATGTGTAAGACAATGAATTGTTTTGGTAATGAGTTGCACAATAAACTATTTTTCAAAAAGTACTTTTCAGAGCTCTGCATTTTGCTTTCTGAAGCAAATGACAAAATGATGCCACATTTCTTGTACAGCAATAAACCAGACTGGCTCTGCTGATGGGAAAGCATATTCCAAAGCCTCTGGGAAGTAAGCTACGATATGTCCATACTGTTCAACTGTCCTGATTTGGCAGGGACAGTCCACTTAATCCTCTATTACTCCACCTTTTCAGCTGCTTCTAAAATGTCCCTGTTTCTCTCTCCTCCACCCACTCTCCCCCTTCATCCATGGATTACTTCAGTTGCTGCAAACTGAGTTCAAAGTGCAGAAGCAGTTTGCATTCAATAAACTCAGCAGCAAGGAGAGGAGAACAGAGGGCAGAGTCTTGCTCTTCCAAGTAGGTTCAGTTAAAGGCAAACTACTGCAACCTCTCCTATTCTTCATGTATAACCTTTGCCATCTTGACCATACTCTGATGTTGCTTGGCCATGATGTGTCCTGGTTTTCAAACGTGAAATGTTGGAGGGTATAGGAAGTGCAGGGAGCAATTTCATCATATTTTTCTACCACCATCTTTCCACAAGTTATTTTAGAACCAAGAGATGCATTTGTTCTGATAGGAAGTTCTGATGGATGAGACACACAAGCTGACTTACTGGTAAAAAGTCCTCTCCTTAGGTTAAAATGGACCAGGGTGGAATGTGGTGAGAATACTCCATGGTCCCTAAAAGACATTTGAGGACAAAAAGATGCCAGCCACAGATGCTGGTGAAACATCAGAAAGAAACTCTTCTAGAACATGGCCACACAGCCCGAAAAACCCACAAAAAGCTATGGATACCGGCCATGAAAGCCTTCAACTTCACATTAATTTTTTTGCATGCAGGTGCAGCATTCCAAGGAGTCCTCGATTGCCTATGTGGCCCTAATCCCTGACCAATGCCTACCCCATCCTACGGGGCATGGGGGAGTTATTTTTAAAAACTTATATTAAAAATTGTAAGGTTTTGATCCTTTGAGGTCCCATGGGAGGCTCAGTATTGGGCTCAGTCTTGGGCACTTGCCCACCCTGATGTGTTTTAATAAAGGGATCTACCAGGAGAACTATTTCAGTCTAGGTAGCATGTCCCCCACACTTTTTTAGCCGGGGGTTGGTTCGCTGTCCCCTAGATCTTCGGAGGGCTGAAGGAAAAAAAAATTGCAACCGGAGGTGTGCACGCACACATGCGCGCTCGACGCCGGGTGCCATTTTGTGTTCCAAAATGGCGTCCAGAGTTGTGCGCATGCGCCTGGCAACACACACGCATACGCACGACTCTGGGCGCCATTTTGGAACACAAAATGGTGCCCTGCGTCGCGCGCACATGCACACTATTCTGCCGCTGTTTTGTGTTCCAAAATGGCGCCTTTCATTGTGCGCGCGCACGCATGGTGGCAACACTTGCAGGACCAGCCACGGGCCAGTTGAAAGGCCTCGACGGGCCGAGTTCGGCCTGCGGGCCATAGTTTGGGGACCCCTGTCCTAGGAACTATCAGAGCGTGGAAAATTGCTTTGGGGAGACTACAACATCCAGAATCTTCCAGACAGCATAGTACACTTGTCTCTCCCTTTTTGTGGACCTGGAATCCGTGGTCTCACTCTTCATGGGAGAGACAAGCGGCTATAAACAAAATGGTCATGCCCATTATTTCCTATGGGACTCAAATATCTGCAAGTTGTCATTTTCACAGGGTATGTGTGTCCGGAACAGATCCCCCATGAATTGGGAGGGGCTACTGTACTTCCAACAAGTAACTTTTCCAAACTATGGAAAATTTCTCCTTGCACACACCCAACCTGCAGCTTGTGCTGTGAAGGGAGCCCTAGCATGGCTTCATATGTGCTAGCCCCCCAAGTGCTTGTTATGTCTGCTATTTGTGTATTTGGTGCTAGGGAAATGTTTCTAAAAGAACAAGCTGGGACTGTGAAAGTTACAAGGTATATTTTGTTTCCTACAGTGCCAAGGACCTGGGGAATGGGTTCTCTAACAAGGACTAGCTGGTTGGTTGTTTATCTTTCAGGAGGCTGTACATGATCAACTCGTGGTTAAAAGAGGAAAAAAACTTCTGTTGAGTTGGTTCGCTTCATGGAATTTTCCAGGGCATACACTTTGCAGTAGTGATTTTGCAACCTTGGCAAATTATATTAATATGTAAAGACTTTGTGGCTCATGGCTCCTATTCTTTTCAGCTTATGATCTTTCACGATGGGAGACAGAACTCCATTTCTTTCTCCAGGTAAAACTGGATCTTTGATTCACCAACATGGCCTGCAAATCTTTCCTGGTGCAGCTGGGAGATGTAATTCAACTTTAATTGCCACTTACAAATTACTAAAAGAGGAGGAAATCTATCACTCAAAAAAGAGAAGATATCACATGTGATGATTTATATGTACAGATGCTCAATTAGACATAAGACTCTGACTTTTCTAGAAGTAGCATGGTAGGGAAATGACCCATATGCCTTTTGAGCATTCTGGGATCTGTAGTCCCAGAAGTCATTTTTCTTGAGTCCTAATATTCCCTGGGTTTAAGGTCCTAGAGCGCCAAGGGAAGACATCAAAGGATGAACCATCATTGTAAATAAGGGTGGGCTGGGAAGAAATTCTGCTATTCTTCCCTCCTCTCTCTCAATGAAAGGACCCTTGACCTCAGTACCCTCTCCCATGTGTTCAGCCTGAAAGAAAGTTGGACTGATGGATGAGGCACACACTTCCGTGCTAAAACAATCCAAAACCCTTTGGGAAAGCAATCATGTGGAATTGTCTTCTCAGATTTATAGTGAACAAGCCAAGAACAGGAATTCACTACACTATGATCATCTTTCAGCTCCCCTCTGTTGTTAGTAGCTATTCAGAGCTTATTCATTTTTGAAAGAGGAGACTGGGGCGGGTGGGATAGGCAGAAGAATTCTCTTTTCACACCTAATCCATCATGGCAAACAATAAGACTTCTTCTTTATTTCTTCTTGTTTTGTCTTTGTCTTTTTTTTTTTTTTTGAAAAGGACATTACTGAAACCATTGTTTCAATTGCAAGAAAAGGTTTAACAAAGCCCCCTCCAAACTACTGGCCTTCAGGTGCATTGGATTAAAACTCACATCATCCCCAGCTAGCAGGATGTTGGCTCTGTGCAAATGATGGACTTTGTAGTGAAACTCATCTGTCTAGCTTTATCTGTTAAATGAGATGGGATTTGTATAGTTTGTTGTCATTTTTCAAGATGTAAGAAACCCATTACTAGGGCTTCTAACACTATTCCAGTTTGACTGATGGGCCCAAGAGTATTAACAGTGACTACATCCAATACAACAGATGTCTCTTGTGAAGGTCACTCCCCTTCTCTAATCTATGTCTGGCCATCCGGGCTAAAACAAAAGGATGAAAAAGTATGGATGTGATCTTATCTGTGGCTACTGAAGCAAGTCCTCTGTTTCCTGCCAAGATCTGTCTCGACCAGAAGAGCAAAGCCTTTGTCTCTTGGGACAATAATTTTGCTCAGCTGCCTTTGCAATCAATGAGAAAAGAATTATTAAACTGGATGGTAAACTGAAAATGCCTCTGAAAATTTCGCTTTTGCTTAGGTTGGAAACATCAGCAAGACACCCTCTTTGCTGTGACCAGATTTATTATTTGTTAAACTCTCAAAATATTCTATGATATGACATCCATGAGACAGTATCTAGTACTCAAGTCTGAATGGAAGCATTTCAGGAGAAGCTTATAAGCATTGAAGATGTTTGCTCCTATTAGAAAGTATGCTACAAGAACTTTATGCTCTGGTCTCATACTTCTGACCCTCAGAATTTTCTTACCAAAAATTTAGCACCACAGAATATTACAACAGTGCATAGTGCAGTAAATGAGATTCCTTATGTCCTTCTACTGGCTCCTTGTTAGGCATCACTTTCAATATCACCTAAGGAACCTTTTGCTCTCCAGATGTTTTGGACTACAAGAGCCAAATCCCATGCCAATGGGCATTGCAAACTAAAAGTATTATAGTTTTTATTGTAAAATATTTGCACCTCTCTGTCCTGAAAAGTTCTTTGCCTTTTCTAAAGTCTGTGCTATTATCACTGAATGCTCAACTATGTTACTGTTGAGTTAGGGCTGCCACCTGGGGCCCTTCACACTACACAGTCACAGTGCTATGATTCCACTTTAAATGCCAAGGAATTCTGGTACAGTCAGCCCTCTCTATCCATGGATTCTGCATCCCCAAATTCAACTAGCCATGCCTTGGAATTTTTTTGTTTAATTCCCAAAATAAACCTTGATTTTGCCATTTAATATAAAGGATACAATTTTACTTGTTGTTGTATGCCTTCAAGTCATTTCCGACTTATGGAAACCCTAAGGTGAACCTATCATGGGATTTTCTTGGCAAGTTTCTTCAGAGGTGGTTTACATTGCCTCCCTCTCAGGCTGAGAGAGTGTGACTTGTCCAAGTGAGTGTACATGTCTGAGCCGAGATTTGAACCCTGATCTCCAGACTCATAGTCCAACAATAAAAAATTACAGCAAACTGTCCTGCTGTTTTACTACTCCGTTGTATAACAAGGGACTTGAGCATCCATAGATTTTGGTATCCACAGTAGGCTCTGGAATCAAGCCACAATGGATACCAAGGGCCCATTGCATTTGTAATATATAGATGGGTACTTAGAATTCTCAGGAGAGAGCTCCAGTGTCACACCAGAGTACACACCCCTGGATTCCATAGGATGTAGCCATAGCTGTTAAAGTGGAAACATCATGTTATAACTGTGTAATATGAAAAGGGCCCTGTTTTTTCCCCACCTTTAGCATCTATATGGCAGACAGGTAATACAAGATACTCTCCATGCCAGGAATAGCTATATCTATTGAAGTAGGCCAATAAAAATACATACTTTCATCAATGTCTGTAAATTTCTTCATACTGAAGCTGGCCAGAACTTGGGAGCATTTTGATTCCATCAAAAATGACAGATTTTCCCCATTTTCTTGGGGTGCTTCCAGAGAGACAGATTCCAGCACTCTCCGTCAAAAGATGCTCCAGCTGTTTTGCCTTTGTCCTCCCTAACAGATTTTCTGGGCTTAGAAAAATCATGGAAGTGGCAGGAAGACAGAGGAGGTCTACAGATAGAAGATGTCATGATCTGCAAGATTCTTGTAGAAACACACTTGTAATCATATCTAGCATATTCTATTCTCCCGCCTATATTTGATCATATTTGTAGCAACACTACCATTTACTTTCTTTAAAAATGCGAGGAGAAATGCCATATATGCACACATTTGAAACTTCAGTCAGTTTAATGGTAAGTAGGTTTTATGTCCCCAGTTTTCTTCCAGGTTCTTCGATTGTAGGAACAGACAAGCAAGGTACCAGGTTAAATGCTGGATCAGTCTTGTGACGGTCCTCTCATTTTAGAAAACTTGCCTTTCTCTTTCTCTTTCAAAGACCCACATGAAAAATTATCTTAAAAATGAAACAAAACTAAAATATTTTCAGGCCTTTCGGAGTAGATGGGGAGGTGGACTGGGAAAGGCAGGTGATAGCACTGATGTTAACCAAATAGCATTGTATGCAGTAGGAGTGGACAGCTATTGTGGGTTGAGGGTGCATTTCCCCCAGGGCACTTTGGAAAACAACTCTCTTTTCCTCCCAAATATGAACTTACACCCACTATGGCACAATTTTGCCATGTTTTGGGAACTCTCTAGGTCATTTTAGATTTAGATTTAGATGGTTTGGCCTGTTAATTCGCTCCCTTACCCCCAGCTGCTACTGTTTTTGTTTTGTTTTTATGATTTTATTGCTTGAAGCTGTTTTTAATACCATTCTAGTTTAATCTATTTTTAAGGGGTGGGAGGGTTAGGGTGGGGTATTTGGAGATGTATTTTACTCTTGTATTATTTTAACCTGTTGTACACTGCCCCGGTTGCTTTGCAGAGGGGCGGGTTAGAAATAAAATTTATTATTATTATTATTATTATTAGCCCAAGAGGGGCCTTTTCTTCTCCAGAAATTGACCTGAAGCAAAACTGCCTCTCCACACACAGACAGACACACACACAGAAGATGTTGGTAGCATTTGGAAGCAATTAAAATATTTAAATAGTTTGCAGTCAACAGTGGAGAGAGTGGGGGATGGAATCTTGTCCTTCCCAGTAGGCTCAGGCAAAAGCAAACTGCTGCCGCCTCACCTAGCTTGTCTTGTCTTTTCCACTTTAATAATTTTTGCCATCCTGACCACATTTTGATGTTCCTCGGTCACAATTTTCATCTGTCAAATGCTGGAGGATGTGTGTGCGTCCATGTACAGTATAAGATTTCAGCCTTAAGAATACAATGTGTGTGTGTGTGTATTTAAGAATGAAAATGGAGACATTTGTGTCGGAAGATGATAATTGCCAGGATTAAGGTTGCTTCTGAATCCAGTTTCCTTATTAAAAAAAATAAACTGCTTTATAATTTAATTAAATTGCTACCTAAATGGAAGGCTGAAGCTCAGATAAGAAAGGGGGGGGAACCTACCAGAGCCTACTAAATTCCATCCCCTGCATAACAATGGGACTTAGGTTTATCTCTAGTTCAGCTAAAAGTAATCAAAATGTTGTCAGTATCAAAGAGCTCGCCTGAGTGACAAGCACAGCACTTGCTTCTTGCCTCCTCGAACTCATTAGCCCATAAAATAACTTCATCCTGCCAAAGCAGGAAAGAACAGCAGATGCTGTTTTTACATTATCAGCATTATTTAGCCCAATGATCTTTAGACATTTGGCTCAGGTTTCCACTAATTTCTTGCACCAGTTTGACGGATGGAGCCCCGGTCCTAACCTTTCAGGCTGACCTATCTTAACTGGTGTCCACCTATAACACCACTTCTTTCTTGTAGCAATCAGCCAAGAATCAAGAAAGGGGTTTAATTTAATTTTGGTAGTCACTAAATTATGAGTCAAAGCTTTAACATGATAAAATGATTTCACTTTAAAGAGGAGAGGGAAAAAACAGTTTATATTCCCCCAAACACTGGGCAAGCTAGATCACAAGGTCTGAAGCTGGTTGAAAGCAAATCTAAGGCATTAAAAGGAGACTGCTCAACACATGAATTAAAATTAATTTTACTAAACCTGAGCTACCAGCTACACTTGTATTCTAGACAGCTCAGCTTTAATGTCTTGCAATCTGACTTTATTTCTTTTACCAGACTGTAAGCAGGAGATAATCCTCACAGAAATTTACAAATGAAGTAGAATCATATAAATTCTGTTGTTCACTTTAAAGCAAGACAAACTGAAGCCTCATTCATAGCACTTTCCCTTGTAGAATATACATTTTACAGTGGGAAAAGAATTTTGATGATTTCGAGATTCTTGCCAAGACTACCCATTCTGCATCTTTTTGTGAGCAAAACTGCACCTCACTTTAGATATGCACACATTTAGAAGGTTTGCAGAGTATTTTATACTCATATGTTGGCATACATTTATAAAAAGTGGAAGGTTGAAAATGTATGCAGTTGGAAAAAACATGGGGGAAAACACATCAATGGAGGAAAAAACCCACACAATTAGTCCATGAGGAAAAAAATGTACAAAAATGTGTACAAGAGAAAAAGTATGCAAACACATGCAAAAATTACTGAATGCATATGAATTTCCATGAGGAAAGAAGAAACAAAGGCCTCTTTTTCCACTACATAATTAAAGCACTTTGGTAGCATATTAACTGCATCCTATGGAATTCTGAGATTAGTATTTTGAGAATTTGGAATAACTTGGGAAACTACACATTCCAGGATTTCATAGGGCAAAGCTATGACAGTTTAAATGGTATCAAAGTGTTATACAAGCTGAGCACCCCTTATCCAGAATTCCAAAATCCAAAATACTCCAAAGTCCAAAATTGTCCACATCTATGATTCTATGATTCTATGATTCTATGGGTGGCTGAGATACATAGTGACACCTTTGCTTTCTGATGGTTCATTGCGCACAAAATTATTTAAAAATATTATGTATAAAATTACTTTCAGGCTATGTGTATAAGCTGTATAGGATACATGACTTTCACATTTAAATTTGATCCCAGTTCCAAGGTATCTCATTAGAGATAAACAAATATTTCAATATCGGGGGGGGGGGGAATCCAAAATCTAAAACACTTCTCATCCCAAGCATTTTGGATAAGAGAGACTAAATATTTAATTATGTAGTGTGAAAGAGATCAAAGTCTTGCAACCTGATATGAACTAAGGATGGAACAGGAATACAGGTGGGATAGGGAGAAAAGCTGTGAAATCAAGACTAAGAATTTATTTTTATTTTTATTTTTACATCTCTAATAAGTAGCACAGCTTGTACCTGGTGTTTGGTCTGGCACATTAGTCCAGGCCAAACACTTTAGTGGCCCCAACATTTCCCCATTTTTCCATTCCAGAGCTGCAATCCCATTTCACACAAAGCCTCATGACACTCAGAGGCTATGCACAAGTTGAGAGGATGCCTAAAGGGAAAACCTACAGAGTTTGGAGTTCAAGAACAGAGGCATTAGTTTATTCAGCAATGCAGAACCAGCTGGAGTCTGGTTTAGAAGCCCACAGTCCACCCTCAAATAAGCAATTACACCAACTTTGTATAACATTCTTACATAAACATGCACTGGAAACAACTGAGGAACAGTTATGACCATCATACAATCTCACCGAATAGGAACAAACTAAGGAGCACATATCCAAATTATGGTTGGCATTCTGTTGGTTAGTCCCAACTAGAGTTGATCCATTGAATCAATGGTTGAATGGGAAGTCAATATGCAAGTTAAAAACCATTGATTCAGTGGGTCAATACTAGCCAGGACTAGCAACAGGATTTAGGCTTATGTGTTCTTTGTGTCTTACTCTGGTGTTCTAGCTGGCATCTTTTATCAGCACAACATTTTATAACATGGTTCAGAATGTTTTGTGTTTAGTTTAACTTGAAATCACTAAGAATTTACACCATTATTTATTTTTTATGTACCGTATATACTCGACTATAAGTCAACCTTGTGTATAAGTCGAGGGCAGATTTTGGGGCCTGGGAAGGGTTCCTTTTTTAAAATAAGAGTTAAAGTACAGTGTTTACATTAACTCATGGATAGGTCGACTCAGGGTTTTTTGGGTCAGTTTTTCTACTAAAATTTCTAGACTTATACATTATTATATATAGTAAATTGCATGTCTCTTCTCTCTACTAATGCTCCCCAAATTGTTTGCAATGTTTGAGGCAGCATATGCTCCTTTTAACCTCTCTGAGCCCAATCAAACTGACTCAAGAATGCTAAGAAAAGGGCAAACTAGTTGTGAGCTGAGAGTTTTGCTGAGAGGGGAGCAAGATTCCATACCCACCAATATTTCATTTATGAAAACTAGGACATGAGTAGCCAAGCAACTTCAGAGTGTGGTCAAGATGGCAAAAGTTATTAACAAGGAAGAACACACAAGCTAAGAAGTTGCAGCAGTTTGCTTTTGCCTGAGCCTATTGGGAAGGGCAAGATTCCACCCTCTACTCTTGTTTCCCCACTGCTGAGTTAAACTGAGTGCAAACCATTTTTGCAGTTTGCAGCAACTGAGGACAAACAGAGAAAGTGGGAGGAGGAGAGAGAAAATGGGACATTTTAAAAGCAGCTGAAAGAGTGGGGTGACAGAGGATTCATTGGGAATTTCCCTCCCAAGTTGAGACAGTTGGATGGTATGGGATTGTGGAGTGTGAAACTCTCCTCCCCGCACTCAACATTGTGTTTTTCAGTCTAACTTCTTCAAAATGCACCACAGTGTGGAAAGAGGGGAAGGACCAGAGACTATATTAGAATATAGAAAGCTGCTCCAACATTGAATCAGACCCCTGGTGCATCCAGGTTAGTGGTGAGAAATGCCTTCCATAGTTCAGATAAAGGTCTTTCTCATCTTGACCTGGAATTGCCAGAGACTACTGCATGCAAATAATCCCAGTTCCCAGAATCTTACAGCCAATATGCAGACAATATTTACAGTGTGCATAGTACCATCTGAGGTTTGGTTCTGAATACTTATGAAAATTCAGAAGAAGGGTATGCCTCCCTTTGACCTTACATTCTTTCTCTGACTCCTGTATAGCTGAACATAGACCATCCCTCAGTCACATTTAGCAATCCAACAGGGACTTGATAAATATCCTCATATTGCAGCCGCCCCAAGATTACAAAAATGAAAAAAAAAAAGAATGTTGTGTCTCTCTACACTGAGGTGTTAAGGAAAAAGCAACATGGGACATACAGTAATAGAAATAAAAATTTGTATGTGAGAGCCAAAGTGACTAAGCAGGAGCAATCAGGAAGATACACAGGTGAAAAAGATAATATAATTAAGAAGCCTTGAGAGCCAAAGACAAAGTTATAGAAGGTATATTGAGAACACCTGTGATAGATTGCAAACACCTGAGACTCATTAAGTGGTCAAGGTAAAGTGATGAAACACTTGGGTTGGCCTTAGGTATGGGATGATCTATGTGGACCAATCAGGATGTATGTACACACCCACTGGGTGGAAACTGAATGGTGGGTGGTGTCTAACAATGGCTATAAATAACAATGTTTGCTAATGTACATTGTGGAGTATTGTGAGATATTGTGGAGTAGTTTTGGAGATATTGTGGAGTAGTAGAGATTGTGATTTGTAGGGCATATAGTATTTATTTATATATAGTAGAATAAAGTAGATCTTTTATATAAGACTACTGAGTTGTCTGGTGTCTTGAGGGAAGATACAAGAGCCAGCTGAATCCTGGAGAAATATTGGAGACATCTCAGGAAGAAGAGTGAGAAGGCTTGGAGAGTTGTCAGGGTCTTCAGCCTATTCTCTGAAACTCTGCTGCTTGGGAAAGAAGCATCAACCACTGATCAAAACTGGTCAGCTCTGCTGCATAACAAGGTGGTGAGTTAGAGCCAGAGGTGAAGAGCTACAACTCCCATCATCCCTGACATGAGGATCTCAAGAGGAAAGCTTGAAAACAGTTACTTTTTGGATTACAACTCCCATAATCCCCCAGCAGTGTGGCTACGGTGGCTGGAGGATTCTAGGGGCTACATTTAAAAAGAGAGCAGTATTTCCCTCTGCTGGGTGTCTACTATTTAATGTTTAAGCAGGGAAGGTTCTTAATATAGATCTAAATTTTGTTATCGGTTTTAAACATAAATCATGCATATAGCCTTTGGCTTAAGCATTAATAAAATTGATTGATCTGATTTTGACTTTGTATGATTTTAATCAGTTTTATAGCATTTTAATGTGGTGGTTTTACATTGGTTTTAAAGGTTTTTGTAAATGTTTTCAATTTATTGTTGTGGAAGCCGCCTTGGGGATATCATCCTGGGAGAAAGGCAGTATATTGTGTGTGTGCATATTGTGGAAAACAGGATGCTAAATTAATCCAAGGCAGCTCTTCCAATGTTCTAATGACCTTCTTCAGTACATGTGAAAAAAGATCTAGGGGTCTTAGCAAACCAAAAACTGAACATTAGAAAATAATGTGATGTAGTGGTCAAAAAATCCAATGCGATTCTAGGCTGCATCATCATCATCATCATCATCGCCATCTCCCAAGCCAGTAGCTAAAAAAGCTAGAGGATTCCAGATTGAGGAAAAATACAGTGGGCCCTTGTTATCCACCGGGGTTTGGTTGCAGGACCCCCTGTCAATAACAAAATCTGTGGATGTGCAAGTCCCATTAAATACAATGGCATAGCAAAATGGTGTTCCTTAAATAAAATGGCAAAATCAAGGTTTGCTATTTGGAATTTATATATATATATTTAATATTTTCAAGCCATGGATGCTTGAATCCATGGTTAAAAAAAATCTGTGGATAAGGAGGGCCAATTGTAATAGTACCCCCTATTCTGTTTTGGTCAGGATACTGACAAACTGGAATGCGTTCAGAGGATGGCAAAAGGTCTGGAAACCATGCCTTATGAGAAACAGCTTAAGGAGCCGGGTATGTTTAGCTTGAAGAAGAGGAGAATGAGAGGTAGCATGACAGCTATCTTTAAATATTTGAAGGGAAGTCATGTAAAAATGGTGCAAGCTTTTTTTTCTGCTGCTCCAGAGACTAGAGGTATGGCCACATTGCAAAATCAAAGCATTTTGACATCATTTTAACTGCCATGACTCAATCCTACAGAACTGTGGGATTTGTAGTTTGGTCGAGGTGCCAGAGCTCTCTGATAGATCAGGCTGAATACCTCAACTAACTACAAATCCCACAATTCTGCAGGATAGAGTCAAAAGTAGTGTCAAGCTACTTTAATTCTGAAGTGGGTTTGTACCCTTGGATGCTAACCAATGGATTCAATTTGTGAAAGAACAGATTCCACTTAAATATTAGGGAAAATGTCCTGATAGTAAGTGCTGTTTGACAGTGGAATGGACTGCTTGAGGCTCTCCTTCTTTGGAGGTCTTTAAACTAAGTTTGTAAATGTTACTTTTTGGATTGAAACTTTTGAAAGTGCTTTGGTTGTGTATTCCTGCATGACAACCGGTTGGACTGGGTGGCTCTTGAAATACTTTCCTGCTGTATTCTAACTCTTTACTAATCAATACAGCCACTTTGCCCAAAGTTCCCAAATATTGCTGATAAAGCCCTATATGCCTATACTTGCATGGACATAGGCTGGGAGCAAATCCTGATGTTGTGACCTTCATCCCTGCTCCCCAGTGTTGTTCATTCTCCAGAGATATGCCATGTGACTAAAGATGCATCTACACTGTAGTTCCACTTTAAAAGCTGTAGCTGCATCCTATGGGATTTGTAGTTTTGCAGGGTTTTTAGCCTTGAGTGTTGGTGCCTCACAAAACTACAAATCCCAGGATTCTGTGGAGCCATGACAGTTAATGTGGTGTCAAATTGCATTATTTCTGAAGTGTAGATGCAAACTAGATGTTATGACAATATTAATTGATCCAAAGGTTCAAGCATCCCTCCTGGTTACCTGGCTTTAGTTTCATCCCAGGTAGAGTAAGAGGGACAGAATAACTAGCAGGCCACAATAATTCATGCCCTGTCATGCTGAAGACACCTGTGTGTGTGTGTTGTGTGCCTGCAAGTCATTTCTGACTTAATGGTGATACCCCAAACCTATCATGGGGTTTTCTTGGCAAGAGTTGTTCAGAGATGGTTTGCCATTGCCTTCCCCTGAGGCTGAGAGAGCACAACTTGTTCAAGATCACAGAGCAGGTTTCATGGCTGAGCTGGGAATTGAACCCTGGTCTCCAGCATTGTAGTCCAACACTCAAACCACTACTGGCTCTCCAAAGACACCTACCTATATTGTGGTTTGCTGGACACCCACCTATATTGTGATTTGCTGGAAGTGTACCTGATACTATCCTTCCATAGCAATATTTATGAAGATTCAGTCCTGTGATCATAACCTGGATTCCAGAAGATATATGTTGAAGGTTAGTGCATTACAGGTCTTCTGGTAGGATATGGTCGACACAGTTGGGTTGCCTTTCCTGAATAAATCTAGATGGATTCAGAGACAATCAAACTGTTTAATGGCTTCTCTTTTTAAAACATCAAACTTTGAGCATATGATTTTCTAGCAGAAATTCTCAACAAAGTTTGGAAATGTTACTTTTTGCATTGAAACTTCCAGAATCAGCCACCATAGCTGCCTGAGAGATACTGGGAGTCATAGTCCATAAAAAATAATTTTCTTGTACTCTGCTTCTGAAAATCCCAGTGCAAAGCCACAACATTATTTTCCTGTTCTCAAAGTCTTGGGCAGGCAACAATATCAGGGTATTTATCAAAGCACTGTTGGGTTGTTAAACATGGCTGGGGGTCTATATTTAACGTGAAGGTTGAATATTATGCAGGATTATGATAAGTCATCCAAGCTCTTCTTGCTGCTGAATTTTTATAAACCTGCAAAAGGAAATCTCAGATGATATTGTGCATATATATCTCTATATGTGTGTATGTGCGTGTGCACACCTGTACATGTGTGTATGCACATATGTGCAGACCATGGACAAATTCCTTGTTTGGATTACAACTCCCAGAAGCCCCTGGAAGTATAGCCAGTCAAATTCTGGGAACTGTAATCATAAAACATAACTTGTACAAGTTCTGCTATTTCCACAGAAACATTTCAACATTATCCTGGTAAGGCAGTTTTAGTGAATTAGTTTAATTTTTACTTACACTTGCGTGGAGTTTTCCTTTTTTTGTCATCGCTAAAAATTTGTTGCTGAAAACTCCTCGTATTCCTACAATCCCCTGAGACACAGCAAATATTTCCAAAATACCTAGGATGACAGAAATCCCAAAATAAAACACAATTCTTTTTTTTTTTCTTCACAGCACTGCAAAGGGGACAAAAACAGGAGAAAGAAAGAAATCTTATGCATTTATCTTTTCTTGAAACAGAAGAAGAAGAAGAAGAAGACTCCCTAGCTTTGTCATTTTAGGCGTAACCAGTGATTTCATGGATGATTGCTTTATGCTTGCTGCTTGAGTTATCTGAATATACATTTATTTATAGATGTCCTGAGGTTTTAAAGGACAAAGATGATGTTGGATGGGGAGAGCTGGAATTTAATGGCTGGATCTATGAGTGTGATCTAGTTGCCTTGGATGAACAAGGAATAATATGGAAGGAAATAAAAAAAAGAGCTTTCAAAAATCAAAATGGATAGTTTGAGCTAGGGCTTTCCTCTTTCCAAGGCTGAATCCTGATCATTGTGACCTAGTCCTAGAAACAATTTCCAGCATATGGGCTCAGCAATGGAACAAATTAAATACAATCAGCTCTCCATATCCACTGATTCTTTATCCAAGGATTTAATAATAATAATAATAATAATAATTTTTATTTAATACCCCGCCCCTCTGTGCACAATCGGGGCGGCTTACATCATAAAATTTCCAGAAACAGTTAAGAACAATTACCTCCACCCTCCCCCCCTTAAAAAAATATTAAACCCCAATACAAGTTAAAAAGAAGCACAATATAAGGAGGTAAATTCCTCCATTAAAACAAATAATACATAAAAACAAACCAAAAACAAAAAGTGCGGCAGATGTCAAATGCTGGCTCAAGAAGGAACCCCGTCACAGAGGGGAACATCTCGGAGGGAAAAAGACTCTGGAGCCAGGCTGGTGAATTAATCTGGGAAGGCCTGTCGGAAGAGATCCGTCTTGACAGCTTTCTTGAAGCTGTCAAGTGATGACAATTGACGGATCTCCTCCGGCAGGCCGTTCCACAGTTTGGGGGCAACTGCAGAGAATGCCCTCTGGGAGGTCGACACCAGCCTCGTTCTTTGAGGCAGTAACAGATTCCTCCCGGAGGACCGGAGGGCGTGGGGAGGATTATACGGGAGGAGGCGGTCCTTAAGATAGCCTGGACCCAAGCCATTTAGGGCTTTAAAGGTAATAACCAACACCTTGTACTGGGTTCGGAAACTAATAGGCAGCCAGTGGAGGGACTTTAATACTGGGGTGATATGGTCCCCCCTAGATGTACCAGATATTAATCTGGCTGCCATATTTTGGACCAACTGCAGTTTCCGAATCAAGCACGAGGGTAGCCCCATGTAGAGCGCATTGCAGAAGTCAAGGCGTGAGGTTACCAACGCGTGCACAACAGTCTCAAGATCTCCTACTTCCAGAAAAGGGCGCAGCTGGCGTATCAGCCGAAGCTGATAACAGGCGCTCCTGACCGTCGCATTAACCTGATTTGTCATCAGAAGCGACGGTCAGGAGCGCCTGTTATCAGCACCCATGGCTTGAAAATATTCAAAAATATATAAATTCCAAAAAGCAAACCTTGATTTTGCCATTTTATATAAGGGGCACCATTTTACTTTGCATTGTATTTAACAAGACCTGAGCATCCATGGATTTTGGTATCCATGGGGTAGTGGTCCTGGAACCAAGCCCCATGGATACAAAGGGCCCACTATATTTATCTAATGAGAAATGTGCAGAGTATGTTTCTCTTAGCAGCAAAATTATCTGCATACATATGAAACAGTCCTCTCAGGATGAAGAGTATCTGGCTAGGCAGACTTGAAGTTTGGTCATCTTTTCATCAGTGAATCCCCAGACAGGCATTTTTTTCATCTATTGTAAATAATTTTCTCACTCGCGCACACCCCCAGTAGATTTCACAGATCCTAGCTGGTTTGCACAAATCTGGGGAACAAGAGCCTATGACAGAGTGCTGGACTGGGACATGGGAGAACCAGGTTCAAATCCATAATAGATTATGAAATTTCATGGGAAATCTTGGCCCCATCCCTCCTTCTCAATTTTCAATCTTCATCAGGGGATATCATGAAGTGGATGGGGGAGCTTTTTATCTGAAAGTAACGTGGAAAATAAATGCAAAATCACCACCACCACCACAGATACATTTGTTTGCTTCACTAGTCTCCAAGCATACTATTGTGGGGGGGGGGAGTCTTTTGTGATCTTTTTAAATTGGTGTTTGAAGCTAGCCAGATGTGATTAAGAACACTATAAGACATGATATATGCCTTAAATAAGGCATTGCCTCAGGGGCTCTAACAATCAAAGAAACCAGTATTGATCTGGACCAGACCAAAGGTCCATTTAGTACAGCATTCTGTTACAAGTTGAGTCTCCCTTATCCAAAATGCCTGGGATCAGAAGTGTTTTAGATTTCGGCTTTTTTCCCTGGGTTTGGGGATATTTGTATGTACATCAATGAGATATCATGGAGATGGGACCCAAGTTTAAACATGAAATTCATTTATGTTACATATAAATATTTATGTTTCTTCCTCTCACGCACCCCCCCCCCTTTCCCCTTACTGCCCCTTGGATCTTTCCACTTTGGAAATCACTGCTCTGTGTCATCTCCATGTATAAACCTTGTATAAACCACCATGGTACTAGGACTGTGCTTACTGTCTCATCTGATGCTGAGGCATGCTCCACAGGGAGCTCTCTGTGGTCCTGATTTTCAGCTGCCTGTCTGGCACTTTACCATATTTTCCCAGAATATCCAGAGCTATGGAAGCTCCAGCTTGGAACAGGAGGACTTCTTGGTCTAGATTTAAGTTGAGTCTCCTGAAGCCCTGCCCAGTCCTTTCCAATAAATCATCTATATCTCCTTCGGAACTGGAAGAAGGCACTTAGCCTTGTTCTACTCTAGGATCAGAAGGATGTTTGCTTAGCCAAAATCTATGGATAGTTATCTTAATGAGTTCCAAAAAGTAGTTTGGGGCACCTTTAAAACTAACAGATTGGGGTATCTGATGAAGTGGATTACAACCATTAGTTTTTAAAAAAATCCATTCATTTTTAAAATGCCACAAGACTCGCTGCTACCACTATGCCACTTTGAGTAACTAATATTCTATGATTTTGGAAGGTAAGCAAGGCAGGCCTTGTTAGTATGGAAAATTATAGGGAATATCAAACATATCCAGGTATGGCTAGGAAAGGATCAAACATGAAGCTGGGCAAGGCAGCGTTGGCAGTCATAGTTGTTTATAGAATCATAGAGTTGGAAGAGACCTCAAGGGCCATCCAATCCAACCCCATTCTGCCATGCAGGAACACACAATGAAAGCACCCTGACAGACGGCCTTCCAGCCTCTGTTTAAAAATCTCCAAAGAAGGTTAATATTGGACTAGGTAGACCAATAGTCTAATGAAGCTTCCCACATTATTGCACATATGTTTAAGGTGTCTTGAATCCCATCTTGGGAGAGAGGTGGGATATAAATTCAGTGAACAAATTAATGAATTAATAACTACAGCATGGATTTGCACAAGCTACACAGAATGTGTTCCTTGCCTCTCTAATATTCTAGGGAAATTCCATCATCTGGTATTACTCTATTTCCATAACAACATGAATGTGATTTTAGGCTGCATCAATAGAAGTATAGATCAAGGGAAGTAATAGTACCACTCTATTCTGCTTTGGTCAGGCATCACATAAATAACTACATCCAGTTCTGGGCACCACAATTCAAAAAGGATGTTGACAAGCTGGAGAGTGTCCGGAGGAGGGCCACCAGAATGGTGAAAGGTCTAGAACCCATGCCCTATGAAGAACATCTTACAAGCTGAATATGTTTAGCCTGGAGAAGAGAAGGTTAAGAGATGACATTATAGCTATGTTTAAATATTTGGAGGAATGTCATATTGAGGATGAAGCAAGCTTGTTCTCTGCTGCTCCAGAGACTAGGACA
>CM034708.1:12470055-12486634 GCA_020142125.1 Phrynosoma platyrhinos | reverse complement strand
GGAGCTACAGCACTTAAAGTGGTGTCAAATTGTATTATTTCTACAGTGCAAATGCATCCAACAACAATGACAATTGCTCCCAGGTAAGTGTAAGGTTGCAGCTCCTTGTCTTTCTTACTTTGTGGTTCGCCTCCCAGACCTATGGCTGGAATAGTGGCCAACATGTGGAGAATAATCTGTCTGTCTGTCTCCTTCCTTCCTTCCCTCTTCACCTGTGCATGAGACCTTGGCTGTCTCCTCCTTTGTAGCCAACCTGGGAAAATGTCTCTCATTCTTGCTCTCTTCCCTTTTCCTAGTGCATGATAATTCAGTTGTTATCTGCCTTGTAAAAGAAAGAAAGAAAGAAAGAAAGAAAGAAAGAAAGAAAGAAAGAAAGAAAGAAAGAAAATTCATAACTAAAGAGTCAATGTGGTGTAGTGGTTTGAGTCTTGGACTCCAAATCTTGATGCCCAGGGTTCAACTCCCCACTCAGCCATGGGTTTGCCCTAGGTGACCTTGAGCAAGTCACACACTCTCGGCTTCAGAATAGTAGCAGGGAGAGAAAAAATTAAGATGTACTTTGCTTTGTACTACTACAATTAGAATCCAGTCGTCCTGTGTAACAATAAATCAGACTTAGTCCCTCGCATAGCGTCGTGTGTTGGACAATGGGTTCATCTACACTGTAGAAATGTAGTTTGACACCATGTTTTAAGTACAGTGGCTCCATCCTATGGAATTCTGGCATTTTTATAAGGCCTACATCCTTCTCTGCCAATCACACGAGAGGCAAACATCCTCCTCCCATCATTAAATTGACATTAAATCCTGTGAATATCGCACAATAACAGGATGATTTGCAGATGACATCCAGCGATGTTGCCATTATTGTGCCATCATCCCATGAATAAAACAGCAAAATTGTACCACTTCTTATTCACTGGATTTTCCCGTGAATAAAAAGCAGCACGATTTTGTCACTTTATTCACAAGATAATGGTGCGATAATGGTGACATTATGTCATTACGTTGTGTGAAAATCATCCCGTTATTGCATGATATTCGTGTATTTAATGGCAATTTAATGATGAGAGGAGGATGCTTGCCTCCCATGTGATAAAGTCCAAAGTGTGTTGGTGCCTCACCAAATTATAAATCCCAGGATTCTGTAGGATGGAGACATGGCAGTTGAATTGATGTCAAACAGCATTATTTCTACAGTGTAGATGCACCCTTCGGCTCTGGAGACCAGGGTTTGATTCCCAGCTCAGCCATGGAACCACTGGGTGACCTTGGGCAAGTCACATTTTCTCAGCCTCAGGAGAAGGCAATGGCAACCCCCCTCTGAAGAAACTTACCAAGAAAACTCTAGAATAGGTTTGCCTTAGGGCCTCCATAAGTAAGAAACAACTTGAAGGCACATAACAGCAACAACAAAAAATTCAAAGACACAGGCATGTTGGTCTGGAAAATCAGTTTCCAAAGGAATCTTCCAAAGGGACCTTTGAGAAGAACTGAAAGAAAGAAGTTGGCAGTATGCATCTGAGAAAGTAGGCTCAAGTCTAGGAAAGCTCATGCTCCCAGCTTCTTGCTTTTAGTTCATCTCAAAGGGGCTACCAGGTCCCTTTTGCATATACATTTTCCAGACCTTCTTTCAGTTAGTGTCAAAGGGGCTACAAGATCCCTTTGCATAAAGAAAGAAGATGGAAGTGGAGAAGGAGCATGGTGAATTGCCTAGCCCTAGGCGGAAAGCAAATTTTCAAGAGGGGGGTCACTCTAGTGCAGAGAATTTCGACTTCAAAGAACAGGATCTTTATGCCTTGTTGGCATTCTGGGAACAGCTGCTAAAATACAACAACATGGAGTTGTAGTCTCAGTTTCTTGTCCATGCAAGTCAACTAGAAGACTTTTCATGAATGTGCAAATACTAGAAAGCTACATCTCCTTTCCTGCAATCCCCACCTCTTCCTTACAGTCCTGCCCTCTGGAGCAACCACTCTCTTTCCAAGCTTCTCCTTCCACATCTGAACTCAGGGGACCCACATCTGAGTTAATCTCTCAGGCAGGGTGACCAGACATCCTCCTTTTCCAGGACATGGCCTACAGTTCCACCTTGTGTCCAGGAGGAATTTCAAAATGTCCTCCATTTGAAGCATGACAAAGAAGCATGAATTTACATTTCTATGAGTGTTTGATTTGGTCATGCCCTATGTTTTTGGTTTCATTCATTATATTGGTTTCATTTATTGTTGTTGACCACCCTCGAGACATCAACAGGACCCCCTCCATCCTCCACTACTCTTCCCAGTTCCTGCAGATTCATACCCATGACCTCCTTAATTGAGTCCATCAGTCCTCTTTTCCTAATTCCTTCCACTTTTCCCAACATTGTTGTGTTTTCTAATCAGCCATGTCTTCCCGATTGCTTGGCAGAGGGGCGGGATATGTTATTGTTGTTGTTGTTGTTGTTGTTGTGATGATGATGATGATGATGATGATGATGATGATGATGAAAGGTCTGGAAGCCCTATGAGGAGCGACTTAGGGAAGGGAGCTGGGTATGTTTAGCTGGAGAAGAGACAGTTAAGAGGTGATATGATAGCCCTGTTTAAATATTTGAAAGGATGTCATACTGAAGATGAAGCAAGTTTGTTTTCTGCAGCTCCAGAGAATAGGACCCAGAGCAATGGATTCAAATTACAGGAAAAGAGATTCCACCTCAACATTAGGAGGAACTTCTTGACAGTAAGGACTGTTTGACAGTGGAATAGACTACGTTGGAGTGTGGTGGAGTCTCCTTCTTTGGAGGTTTTTAAACAGAGGCTGGATGGCCATCTGTTAGGGGTGCTTTGATTGTGAGTTCCTGCATGGCAGGGGGTTGGACTGGATGGCCCTTGTGGTTTCTTCCAACTCTATGATTCTAGGAATGCACAGCTATGTATCATATAGAGGCTATCACAGGCCACACAATCCACTTGTGATTTCTCAAAAATTGTTTTGGATGTTAAAACAGTGTGCAGGGACCTTGTGTACCTTGTTTCAGCTGATAATTGGGTTCTTTGAAAGCTCTTGGAATTTGGATTCTTCTTTTTGGGACAATTCCTCCCACCACCCCTGCACTGATGAGGGATCTCTGTGACCACATAACAGCCTTAGTGTGTGGTAGGTAGCCCATGGGCTGCAGATTTTCCATTCTGGATCTCCAAGGTTTTTACAGCATATCCATCCAATTTGCCCATTTTGCTGTTACTGGTGGTAGAGCAGGAAAGCCAGAGTACGGTGAGCATAGGAGAAACAGATACCTGTAGAAGCAATTCTTTTGGATTTCCTTCTGGTCAGTTTCTCAACACTGCCACGTTGCACAGCTTATGCAGAACTGGAAACAAATAATGAAGTGATTTTTATGTTGAATAAATGACACCAGACAAATGGGAAAAGAAACAATCCATAGCTAGCTGGTGGAAGTTCATTTTCATAGTTAGCATCCAAGCAGCCTGTCTCATTTTAACAAAAAGGTTCAAGGCAATTAAGTGCTTCATTTTTCAGCTCTGGTTCTTAAACACTGGGTCACCATGCTTAGCTCAGGGCTCCTTCCATTTATTGACCCAGCTCTCACCCACCTCTGAATTAGATCCTAAGCCAGAGTGGCCTTCCACTTTGATTCTGTAGCTTCCATAGACAGGTAGAACAGTGTTTCTCCCCCAAGCACCTGTCCAGGGGTGGGTTTCTTGCAGATACTAATTCTCTGGGTGATCATGAGACCATCCAAATCCAAGATGACAATATGACACACACACACACAACCCTCCCCAGATGCTAGAATGCAGTTTCTAACATTTCTCACTATCAAATATGTTGGGTAGGGTTGCTGGGAGTTGCAGTCTGGAGGCCTGTCCTAAGCATCATGGGGCTTGTAGAGCTTGGAAAAGTCACTTTCATTGACTACGTCTCCCTGAGTCCCCCAGCCAGCATGACCACTGGGAATTGTTCCCAAAAGTAACTTTCCCAGTACACTTGGCATGCAAGCTCTGTCGCTTTCAAATGGAAAGTATTATCCTTTGGAATGGGATTGAGTTGCTCCTAAAAGAAAGCCCTTAACTAATATCTGAAAGGCAATTAAGATGGATTTTAATGGCCTTACCTTGTTTAGATTAGAGTGAGAAACGGTTTTAAATGCTATATTTGTAGTTGAATATGTGTTTATAATTATTATTTGAACGGATTGTATTTTTTGTTTTAGAATTAATTTAAAAAAAATAATTTTTAAAAAGCCTGCTTTAAAAAAAAGTCTTTGCCTACTGGCAAAAGGAAAAAAAAGAGGAGGCCAGCCAAGCCCCTTGCAGAAGGGAGTTATTTGGCTCTGTGTGTATTTAATTGACCCTTTCTTTATCATGGGCCAGGAGCTGTAGGACTGGGGCCTGGAGGAAGAGTCAGATGAGGAAGCCCAGGCAAGACTTCCAGACAGGGAACAACCTGCAGCTCTCCTTGTTGCAGAGCAGCCAGCTCTCCCTGCGGAAGAGCCTCAGCCAGCTCATCCTGCGGAAGTGCAGCCTCAGCCAGCAGGACAAGGGTAAGATTCACATGCTGATGAGATAGAGGACACAGCTGGAGTCTTAGGTCCTCAATCAAGGAGGAAGGACAAAAGAATAAAATGAAAGATACAAGAAAGGCACTTGGCTAGGCTGCAGGCCCAGCAGCAACAAGCCAGCACTGATTAGAACCAGGTGATGTCAGGCTATTTAAGAGCTGAGTTTGCTTCAGACAAGTGCTGGAAGCATCTTGTCTGTTTCCTGGGCAGCATTCCTGTTCCCATACTCCTACATTTCCTACTTTAGACTTCCTGGTTTCTTTGACCCTTAGACCGTATTGATCTTGATTCCTGTTGCCTCCCTTGACTGCTTGACCAATGTTTTTATCTTAACAGATCCTCATAAGCCAGGATGCTTTCTAGCTGCTTTTAATTCACTGCCTCTGCCTGCATTATCAGTTGGCAGTTCTCTCCCAGCCAGAATATGTGGGTGCTTGGTAAAACAGGACACTCTGGGAGCCAACCATCTTGGGTCTGACTCTGGGAGAAAGGCATACAAATGAAATCAATCAATAATATGCACATTGATCTTGGGCAGCAGAACTGCTCTGCCTGCAGATTGCTCTGTTGGCAGATATCTGAGATGTGTCACTGCAAGAAGGTTCTGCCAGGAGAAGGGGAATTCTGATGGCAGAAAAGACTTGTGTTCAACCCTAAAGCTCAACAGCTGGCAGCTGGGATTGCACTGCCCTGCCAGTTGCAACTCTGTGCACATTTCATTATCTGGGTGTAAACCCTATTGAATACAGCGGGGCTTATTTGTAAGTAAGTACACACAGGATTGGGTTGTATATCTTCACTTGTTTCTTTGGTTTCAATGGGATGGAATGATGACTCATTTTAGCTGTATGAGAACTAAAATATGGAAGAAGGAATCATTCTGTTTTCAAGTGCTTTGCTGAAGACAGAGATTTTAGGATTATAACTTTAAATTGTGGTAATATCCATAGCTTCAAATTAAGGAAAATATTGTTCTTTTTGAGCACAAAATACCCTGCACCTATTGAGTGACAAAATAAGAGCTGTTTTTTTGTTAATTCCCATAGGCACCTGTTTCTGTCATCCTGGAGATGGATGTGGACACACAGGTTCCAGTTCACAAGATTTGTACTCCAGAGCTGTTGCAGCAAAAGACTAAGCCTGAGTTGCTCCTGAAATTGAAATATTCCCAGAATTTGGACTGAATGTAGCACTTTTGCCACTTCTGAATCCAAAGATGTTGGCAGTTGTTCAGAGAAATCCACCATGCGTTTGACAAATCCGCTTATGAGTTGTGCTTACAAGAACGAGCATTATGTTTTCTTGCAATATCTGCATCCTCGCAACATTTTTTCCAGCATTTTTGCACTAAGCCATCTGTGCTCTCTCATGCTATTTTAACCTCTTTTGTGCCAAACCATCTGTGTCGGTGTGATTATTTTTTAACCCCCTTGTAAGAAACTCTCTGTATACTTATGAGCAAAAGATATGTGTGTAAAATTACAATTTTTGAAGCCTTAAGACTACAAAACATATGATGCAGTGCAAGAGTGAGTAGACCAACCATGTGCAAAGCATCCTGGGGTTTACACTGAAGTTTACCTTGTTACATTAACTTGTTGAGCTGAAGCTGACCTTGTTACAGGAATGGCAAAATAGGGTGGTGTGCATGTATGTGCTGTGTGTATAAATAATTCTATTTGTACTGAAACATCAATAATCCTGGAAATGTACTAGTGAACAATGTCATTGCTCTTGCCTATTCCATTTGACTGTTCCACCATCACCACTGCCACCTGGCATTCTCAAACTCATCTTCGCTATATATTTTCCTCTTACTGTTCTTTCCCTATATATTAACACCCATTCAGCAGTGAAATTACATTTTTTAAAAAGCATATGAGACAATTCCCTGTTGCTTTTGGATTTTGTTATTTTTATTTAGATCTCATATTTTCCTTATTTTACAGTAATTCTTCTATAATGATAAAAAAGTGTGTCTGTCTGTCTCCACCATATCTTCAATATCATGAAATCTGGGCTCATGAATTAGTATGCATGCTGAGGATGTGCATTTTGGGATTATGTTTTTTAAAATGGACTAATTAAATAGAATTAATTAAAAGTTGTGTGTAGCCTACAGTACAAATGACAGTACATGAATTCTTTATCCACAGATTCAGCCATCCATGGCTTGAAAATATTTTAAAAAGATAGAAATTTCCAAAAGCAAACCTTGATTTTGTCATTTTATATAAGGGATACAATTTCATTATGCCATTGTTTTTAATTAGACTTGAGCATCCATGGATTTTGTTATCTATGGGGGTTCTGGAACCAAACCCCAGTGAATACCAAGGGCCCACTATAATACTTTTAAGTTACTAGATCACAATGGATTGCTAAGCTGCTAGGAGGCAGGCTCCAGGCTTTGAAAGAGCCAATGGTCTCCTCAGGAGCAGGAGCTCTTGAGCTCTTAACAACCTAAAAACAAAGCAAAATTAATCTGCAGGGGTATTTTTCCTTTTGAGAAAAAAAGGACTAAATAGATCCTTTTCATAATTAAATAATATTTAAAATAAGGTAACAAATTGGCAGTTGCACGACAAACTTCCTTTGAACAAATCTTGCCAGCTATCCTGTGATAGCTTCACACTAATGTCTCCATAAGTCAGAAGTGTCTTGAAGCCACAACACACATACACATGCTTAACTTAACTACTTAGACTTAATATATTAACTAGAGAGCAGAGGTGCTAAGAAAACTAGTTACTGAACTGTGAAGTTGAAGGAAAGTATGTGAAGAAATGTTGTAACACCTTTGAGACTAAAAGAAGTTGGCAGCAAATGCTTTTGTAGACTTAAATCTACTTCTTCAGATGTATTTGGTGGAGAGGAAAGCCAGGGATAGACCTGTGTAAGTGTGTGAGAGAATGTAAATTCAAATTCAAAATTCCATGTATATGGAAATGAAGTGGTAAGTCCACTTTTTTGATTGATGCCCAGTGTTTATTGAAACTGATGTGATGCTCATTGGTTCTGTTTTGCATCAGTCCATTGTGCATCAGCTCCACTATGCAGTAATGCAACAACATCCCTCTACTGGATATGGACGTTACACAATTGTGCAAGTCTAACTCCCACAGGCATAAGTCCACGTACAAATATGCAATGCCCAAACAGGATTCTGGCCATGATTTCCAAGCTGTAAATTATAGTCTGTTTGGAAGGTGCTGTTATTCTACTGAAAAAACAGATTCACATAGGGTGTGCCATTATCTGGTGCTACTTTTAAATAATGAAGCTGTACTTGAGAAGAGTACCTTTTATCAGCTTTGACTGGTGTGTTATCTGTACCCTGGCCTAAGGATGTAATTCTTCACGAATTTTCTTCTCAAAGAATGCAGTAATTTTCCTGCATTATCACATAAGGATATAAAGCGACTTACCTGAGCTGGCTTAAAATTAGAAGTGGGCGGCATCCTGATATTATCATATGCATTAAGCTGCTGAAATTGCTGCCTGGGCACAGCCCAGATCCATCACTGCTCAGAGGGGTACTCCAGCAGCCATTTTTCAAGCCAGAAAACTCCCAACTTTGAAAAGAGGCACAAAGAGCACCCCTTTGAGTGGTGATGGAGCCGGGCTGCAGCCGGGTGGTGATCTTGGTGGCTAAATGCATCTGATAATATCAGGATGTTGCCTGCTTCTAATTTTAAGCCAGCTCAGGTAAGCTGCTTTATATCCTTATGTGATATTCTCCTTTGAAAACCACACAGTTGTACTTCATTTCAAATTTTCAGCTTATTTTGCTATAGCCACTATTGCTATTTTGCACAAAATATGTACATGGCTGTTTTACACATAAAAGAGACTTCTGCAAAGGAAACAACATTCTTCGTGCAAAAAGTAATATTTCTGCATAGAAATATTATTTTCTGTGCATAAAATGCTGTTTCCTGTGCAGAAAAAGCTATTTCATGTGGGGGGGGGGGGGGGGAATCACATGCAAAGTGTTTTTTTTTTTCAAATTTTTTTTTCCATCCCTACCTTGGCTTTTCTGAATAAAGCTTGATTTGGTCATGGGCCATGCTTGGGAATGTCTTGCTGGGTAGCTGGAGGTGGAGATGCTGAATCTTCATTTTAGTGCAAATTTTAGGGCAAGGTTCATCACCTTGGAAAAATCCTTTAAAGTTCAAATAAAAACCTGGAGCAGATTCCCCATCAAACTGATGTGGAAGTCCACAGAGTCATCCTGGTATGAAGTTGCATTTGAAAAACAGTCAGAAGTTGCCCTGATTGCCTGTTTATTTCTGGGCTCAATTTAAGCTGTGTGTTCTTAGCTTTAAATTTACCTGAGACCTGAGCACATTAAAAGATAGCATCATAGTATTGGAAGAGACCACAAGGGCCATCTATTCCAACCTGGTTCCATGCAGGAAGATACAATCAAAGCACCTCTGACAGATGGCCATTCAGAATCTGTTTAAAACCCTCTAAAGAAAGAGACATCACCACATTCCAAGGCAGCCTATTCCCATGTCAAACAGCTCTTACCATCAGGATGTTCTTCCTAATGTTTTGGTGGAATCTCTTTTCCTGTAGCATGAATCCATTGCTCCATGTCCTAGTCTCTGGAGCTGCAGAAAATAAGCTTGCTCCATTCTCATTATGGCAGCCTTTCAAATATTTTAAGAGGACTATCATGTCACCCCTTAACCTTCTCTTCTCCAGGCAAAACATACCCAGCTCCCTAAGCCACTCCTCACAGGGCATGGTTTCCAGACCTTTCATCATATTGGTTGCCCCCCTCTGAACACACTCCAGCTTGTTAATATCCCTCTTGAATTGTGGTGCCCAGAACTGGACACAATATTCCAGGTGAGGCCTAACCAAAGCAGAATAGAGTGGTACTACTTCTTCCCTCCATATTGACACTATACCCCTATTGGTGCAGTCTAGGATCATATTGGCTTTCTTAGCTGCCACATCACATCGCTGACTCATGTTCAGTCTGTAGTCCACTGAGATCCCCTTTGTATGGCCTTCCTACAGTATTTCCTTTGAAGCGATGCTGTGCAAGTCCACTAGAATCAAGGGCTTTTCCATTGTGACCCCAGCCATCTTAATGCTCTTGATAGGGAAGCCTATCAAGCCACAATCTTCAGATACCATGTTTCAACCTGACTCTTCAGGAAGGTCTTTGGGAGTAACTGACTGATCTAATATTTTCTTGCTAGTTTTGCTTCTGCTTAGTGGTGGCACTTGATGATTTTAGTTTGTTTTGTTCTGGATGAAAGTTTGGATTCAACTATAATTTGAATACTGTACATTATTGGCCTTGGATTAAATCTTTAACATTTTAAAATAATGGTTTGCTGGAAATATCACTTTGGTTGAGAAAATGAATGTCATAGCCTTAAACAGAGAAATAAATCTAAAAATAACTGGAGATGCCAAACACTAACCAGGGAGTTTGTGTATACAAAACATTTGTTCTGGCTTCATGCCATGTGTATGCATATTTTTACCCAAAAAGGTGGAGGGACTTGAGGGGGTCCCCACCATCTGTGTCAGCTTCTCTTTTAAATGTTGGGGGAATTGCTTAGCTCAAAGAAGCATGCAAGAAGCTGGGTAGTGTAGAGGATCATTTCCACCTATTTGTACCAGTGCTAACTGTGGGGGAGTCCAGATCAGGTGAATAAAGAAGATTTTATTTAGAAATATGCAAGAGTTCAACCAAACACACAATTGTAATTCAAACAGACATACCATTCAGAGCTAACCAAAACAGAGGTTAGGAAATGGGATACAGAAGCTCAGGGTTTAAGGAATGGTATTTACCTGCCCTGAAGAGGAGACCATGGGAAGCGGAGTGTGGCTCAGATGGTCTCTGAGGGTGACACAATGAGTGGAAGAATCTCTGTGTGTACAAGGAGGCCTCAGTTCAGGACTAATACTAATACCTGATATCTTAGCCTCAAGGGATGCAAGTTGCTAGCTTGCAGTGTAACAAAGACCTGATAGTCTTCCCAGAAAATTGATAATGGGATTCTGGAACAACTGATGGCTTTAAATTTTGCGTAACAAAACCACTGGTTAATTTTAGGACAACCCCAAAATAGATAGTGAAGTTGGCTAGGAACATAGTGCGGGTAGGTAGAAAGTGTTGTCTTACTTGCTTTTGCCTTTGTTTCCAGAGCAAGAGGATATACTGAGAGCGGGGGGGAAGAGAACAGAGTGATCAGTAAACCCATTTAGCTTTTATAGTACTATTACCTAGTTCCTTTACATGTCTTTGGGTCTACGTGTCCTTCCCATGGGAAAGACTCCCATGTGCTCCAAAAAATCATTGCGCCTCTTAAGAACATACCTGGCTCCAGAAATGAAAATATGAAAATATGGAAGCCCCATATACTGTGCAGGGTAAGTTGAGTAGGCTAACAGTATGTGCCTTCAAGTCCCCTGTTGACCTATGGCAACCCCATGAATTTCATAGAGTTTTTTTTAGGCAAGGAATCCTTAGAGATGGTTTTGTGAGCTCCTTCCTCTGATATATAGCCTAAAGCTCCTGGTATTCATTGGTGGTCTCCCATCCAAGTAATAAACAGGCCTAACCCTGCTTAGCTTCCAATATCAGACAGGATCTGGTGCCTTTACATTATTCTTTGGCTTATACAAGTAGTACAGAGGAAATTCTCTGCACTACTCACAAATTTTCTCCTCCTGTTAACATCTTCAACAAAAGTACAACCTACACAAACAAGCCACAAAGCTTTTCACAGCATGAAAATGATCAGCTGCAATTAAAACATACAAGAGCGGGATAGTTTTGACAAGCTTGATAGGCATTTAGCTAGATGATATAATAACTGGTTAGCAGTTATAGTATCTTCATGAAACAGTGGCATAGACACTTGTTACAAAAAGTGACATAGAAGTAATTTCTCCAGAAAGAAAGGAAGGAAAGAAGGAATCATAATGACTGGTTCACACAGATAAAATTTTTGGTTGGCATCACCCCTGCTAAGATCCTGGAATAATTGGGCTGCTAATTTGATTTCTCACATGTAGGAAGCTTATTAAAGGATCACTAGAACCAGATGGGAAATGAGTCTTCTTTCCATTTTAGGATGTGAAGGACCCCCCCCCTCCCCAAAAAAACTCCTAATAATTTCTTCCTCCTCCAAAAAATATCCCTTAAAATTAAAGATAAGCTTGAGTTTAGATGCTCATCACTTTGAATGAAAAATGCATGGTAATGATGCAATCTGTGATTGGTAAGTCTTTCCTGAGGTGTACCCCATTGTTCTCCATTTCACAATATGGTTTTTCTGCACTTTTTGCATTATAGCAATTAGTTTTAGCAAATGGGCTTTATTTTCACTTGAGCCTGCTTTGCATTTGGCAGGAGACAAAAAAGGGAGCACCTGTTGTCTGGTTGTGGAGAGGAACACCTGTCAGTGGGAGTAATAAGTAATAATGGAAGGGGGCCCTCAAAAGGAGAATCTAGAGGGATTTCATTGAAGAGATGGAGGGAAAGGAGAAAACATCTGTTTGGGATGACTGAAGACCTAATGACAGTTTATTGACTTCTGACAGAAGATGTCAATAAAGGACAACCCAACTCTCTGCCCCTAACAGGGACCTGCAGTCCGTGACTGCTACAACATCTGTTAAAGGGAGGGAATGAGTGTCGTCATTTTGGAGACATGCTTTTTGGAAAAGAATAGAGCGGAATTTTGGAGACATGCTTTTTGGAAAAGAATAGAGCGGAACGGATTTGAGGATTGCCAGCCATCTAGCAGTTCATGTGCTTCACAGATTACTACCAGATTCTGGAAATGATGGAGGTAGGGGGGCTGAGAGGCATCAGCTGAACAAAATAATAATAATAATAATAATAAATTTCCCAGTTTGGTGGGGTAGGCAGGGCTTATTTTATTTTATATCTATTGCATCTTTTATTTTATATCAGCTGTACCTTTTCTCCCAACAAGCTCAAGGCAACATATTTGGTTCGCCTCTCTAATGTGTCCACACAACAACCCTGCAAGTTCCTGATAAAAAAGCTGAATGGTCCCAGGCCATCCAGAAAATTTCATGCTCCCCTAGGCCAGATTAAAGTCATGGGGTCCTGGAGCAATTCCCAAAATAGTGGTCCCTTGGTGCACATTTGAGCTATTCTAAGGACTTTATCACATTTCCCTCATCTTGCTGTGATCATGTTAAAGAAGGGAAGTGTATACTTACTGGTTTGGGGGCACTACTTATTGCACATCTTTTCAGTATCACAACTGGTTTGTTGCTGGCCCCATACACTCTCTTCCACTTTCATTCTTAACTCTGCCTCCCTACCTTATGCACTACCCAGTGTGCCTTTCATTTGTCTCTGTGTATATGCTTTTCTTTTTCTTAATGCAATTCTGGAGTTATTATAAATCTATGGTTTTACAAAAAATTATATGCGGGGGATATGGGATAGGACGAAACACTGACATGACCATGCAATCCCAGAACTGCAGCAGGATAATGTACGGCACATGAGGACTAGTGTAATTGGAAGCTTGTTGACAGGTTTTCCCTGTCTATGGCAAGATACAGGCTAAACACTATTGAAAGACAAGTCAGTGATGAGAGGTAGATGCTGCTGTGTGATAGTTATTGCCAAAGATCCTATTATCGAACTTTTGTGGGGGTTTAAAAGCTGCATGTGATAAAGTATTAAGTACTAAGAATGGTGATATAAAAATTATGTAATACAACAAATGAAAACACACACTCTTCATCTGTGGCCCCATCATCCCCTCTACAATCTTAATGGAAGTATCAGCCTGACTACATGCATTTAAGTAACACACAAAAAGTAGATGATCTCCTCAATGTTTTAGAAATTCAGAAGATAAAGCATGTGACTCCTTTTCCCTTCAGCATTGGGCCCCTAACCAATGAGATGCCTGAATCAATGGTATTAGCAGAACTATTCATAATCTGGCCCTGAATGGCATAAGTCCAACACTCTAACCATTACCCAATAGTGATGAGAGTAATAGAACCATGAAATTTTCCCTCTGTCTCATTATTTCATTTCATAAGGGTGATGACTAGAAGCAAAAGATTGAGATTGAGGGCTTGTGGTCTGTCTCCCTGTCTTACAGGAACTCCTAGTGATGAAAGAGAAAATATACTTAACTGATTTTTCCTTCCAAATTTTATCCAAAGAGATCCGATAGTTTGTTCTTCGGAATGGAAAATGCAGCTTCAGTTCCAGAGGAACTAAAGCAAGAAAGTCATCACACAGTCATGATTAACTTTAACTGGACTGGGCCTGTTATTTCTTCATACAATGACAAAAACTGAAATCAGGGAACTTAGAGTCAGTCTTAGGTCTGAACAGGTGAGTCTTGGGTTTATTTGTAAATTTTGAAAATGGCCTTTGTGTGTTCTGGTATAACAGGAAATATGACATTTCCTCAGTTTTGATGAAAGCAAAGCAATATTAAGAAGGGATGGTGACCTTTAATAATAATAATAATAATAATAATAATGAAATTTCATTATAACCTGCCCCTCTGCACAGCAATAAACAATAATTATGGTATTTCTGATTAAGAAGAGGCCACATCCCCTTCTTTTAAAATCCTCTATAAGGCACTTGCATGAACATATTGGCAGATTTATATTACATTGGACATAAATTTAGTTAAATTTAATTGAGTGGTTAAAAGCCAGAGAACTCATTAAAAATAAAACCTTAATTCATTGATAATCCTATTGTTTTTATATGGGATAAAACAAATCTGAACTCCCATGGAATGAATGGATGAATGTATACACACACACACACACTCTCACACACACTCCCTCCAACATTTTGTAGATGAAAACTAGGACATGTGTGGCCAAGCAACATTTCCAAGCTCAATTTCAGAACATCTTCAAACTGATATTAGAGAGTCATTTAGGTTACCAGCCCTTTCCCCCAGTGGTCCTGTTACGCTCACCAACATTTCACAAATGAAAACCAGGTCATGTCTGGTCAAGCAACATCAGTCTGTGGTCATGATGGCAAAGGTTTTTAAGGAGGGAAGAATACACAAGTTAGAATCAACTGTGGCAGTTTGCTGCTATTATTATTATTATTATTATTATTATTATTATTATAGAATTCAGAGACACATCCATGTTAGTCTGGAATATCAGTATGCAAAGGTATCATGTAGCACATTTGAGACTGTGTAGAAGTTGTACCAGAAACTATCATAAACTTTGTCTGAGATGCCTGCCTTTTTCTCAGTTCAGGACTCAAAGTGACTTACAAGAAGTTAAAAAACACATTGTTAAAAATTCTCAGGATACAAATGTTAAAACAAGATTAAGCAATCAAGACATTTAAAAGCAGATTAAAATTTATATTATTAGACACACTTCACCAATTAGCAGGATCCAGCACATTGTTTAGGCAATACAGGCCTCATGTGGTCACTCAACAAATGTCTGTCAAATCAGTAAAGTCTTCATTTGTCTATGAGAAGAAAGTAGGGTGGGTGCCAGTCTAACTTCTCTGGGAAGGGAATTCTAGAGCCTCAAGCAGTCAATGAAAAGACTCTTCCCCCCCCCCCCCCCCCGTTCCCACCAGATGTACTTGTGAAGGTGATCAGATAGAAAGAAGGACTGACCCAGGGCCTAAGCAGACTGCCAGAAATAGTGCACATTAAATTGAGGCACTGCCCTGGCTCAGTACTAGGGAATCATGGGAACTGTAATTTATTGTGGCACCAGAGCTCTCTGACAGAGAAGGCTCAATGTCCCAGAAAATAATACAATTCACATGACTCCCTAGCACTGAGCCAGGGCAGTGTCTCAATTTAGTGTGCACTATTTCTGGCAGTCTGCTTAGGCCTCCAGCAGACCTTAAAGCATTGGCTGGTTCATAAAGGAGAATATAGCTCTTCAAATAACCTGGATCTGAATGATATGGGGCATTATAAGTCAAAATCTGCATTTGAATTATACCTACAAATGGACTGGCAGTCAATGGAAATGTTGCAACACGGGAGTGATGTGATCCCTATAGCCAGCCCCTTTTAGTAACCTGGCTGCAGCTCTTTGGACCAGATGAAGGGGGGTTGCAGACTGCCAGAAATAGAGCAAATTAAGTCCACTTTTAGGGTTAGTGCTAGGGAATCATGGGAATTTCTGAGACATTGCGCCTTCTCTGTCAGAGAGCTCTGGTGCCACAATAAAATACAGTTCCCATGATTCCCTAAGCCTAACCCTAACCCCAAAAGTGGACTCAATTTGCACTATTTCTGGCAGTCTGCAATCCCCCGAAGTTTCTGAACATTCTTCAAAGGCAGCTGCATGTAGAATGCATGTGCGTCACCACCAGCAGTTTGAAGTTATTATCTCATGGAACGCTAGAAAGGATCAGGGGCATAGCTACTGATGGGAATTTTTGTTTGGTGTTGTTATTTGCTACCAGTTCAAAAACAGCTTGTGGGGACCTCCAAATCTCTCTCCCTCGCTCAGGTCCTGTGAACTCAGGAACATCACTGTCTTGCTCAGGTTCTATGAACTCAGGGCCATGGCTTCCTCAGTTGCATCAATCCACCTGTAGTGCAGTCTTCCTCTTTTCATACTGCCTTCCACTTTACCAAGCATTATTATATTTTACGAGACACATCATTTCTTGTTATGTCCAAAGTAGGACAATCTCAGTTTGAGAGTCTTGGCTTCTATTGAGAGTTCAGGCTTGATTTGCTCTAGGACCCATTCATTTGTCTATTTATCAATCCATGGTATCTGTAGAACTCTTCTCCACCACCACATTTCAAATGTGTTGATTTGTTTCTTGTCATCTCTCTTCACTGTCCAACTTTCATACCCCTGTGTAGAAAATTTCATTTGAGTGAGCAGAATTTTTATTTGGGGAGGGAGCAGTACTTTATTTTGTCCTCTCCCAGCCGTGTAGCTCCATCTCTGGAAGGCATGCAGCATTTGCCATCAGATACAGATGCATGAGCATTACTG
>CM034708.1:12436619-12452065 GCA_020142125.1 Phrynosoma platyrhinos | reverse complement strand
TTTTCTCTTGGCACGTTTCTCCAGAGGTGTGTTGTTGTTTTTTTGTCATGGCCATCCTCTGAGGTTGAGAGAGTGTGACCCATATGGCCGAGCCTGGATTCGAACCCTGGTCTCCAGAGTCCAAGTCCAAATCTCGAACCACTACATCACTCTGGTTACCTGCCTCGAAGTGGACTCCAACGTCAAGGGCTACCAAAGGATGTCATCACTGCCTTCCTCTGAGGCTGAGAGAGTGTGACTTGCCCAAGATCACCCAATGGGTTTCTATGGCCGACAAGGGATTCGAACCTTGGTCTCCAGAGTCATAATCCAACATTCAAACCATTACAACACATTATGAACTTCTAGGTAAATGTTCCCTAATCCTGCACTACACCTGGTAAAATGTGATTTTTGCTTCTATCTGTAAAACACTGGGGGGACCTGAGCCTGAAAAACTCAGACACAGTGTCAGCCCTGGTTAGTATTTGGATGGGAGTCCACCAACCTATATTTTAGAGGAAGAATACTGGCAAAACCACTTCTGAGTCTTCCTTGCCTAAGAAAATCCTATGAAAAATTCAGAGAAAAGCAGGAGGGGGCAGGTAAATCAATCAATCAGATAAATAAATTGTATTGTATTGATACGCATTTAGTCCATTTCAAGATGCAGGTTTGCAGACTCCTAGGCTGACTCATTTAAAGGAGATAATGCAATTCAAGCTGATTTGGTCCTGCTGGAGCCCATAGGATCCCTACAATAAAAATCCTTATTGCAAAGGATGGGGCGCATCTCAGACATTACATTGGAACTGCATGCCCTGTGATTGCAAGGGAATTATCTTTTCTAGTTTCCTATGTGCAGAATCCTGAAAAAGATTTCTAAACCCACCACTTTCTGCACCCTGAAGCCACCTGGACTGGTTCCAGGGGAGTATATTTGGCAACCAACTGGGCTGCTGAAGGTTAGCAGGTTTGTTCTCTCTGGGACTCCCACTTTAGGATTTCTTTGAGTCCCATTGAAACCAGTTGGGCACTGCAGCTAGAAGTCAGTTCTGGGCAAAGGTGTATAGGATCAGGCTGGGCCTCTGACACTTATTCTGGAATAAGGCTGCATAGGATTTGAAATTGTGCATAGGATTTCAAGGGAGCAAGGCAGCCTTGTTTGATATTGTGTTGTATGTGTTTTCAAGGCAGCCATTGTCTTATGGTGACCCCATGAATTTCATAGGGTTTTCTTAGGCAAGGAATATTCAGAGGTGGTTTTTCCAGTTCCTTCCCATTACCTCCCAGTTTAATAGTGCTTGCTCTCTGTTAATAAGGGCCAGCTAAACTGCATATCTCCAAGACCCCATGACTTTCACAGGATTGTCTTAGGCAAGGAATACTCAGGGTTTACCATGGCCTTCCTCTGATATACAGCCAAATAAACTACCCCATAGGATTTCTCCCAACCCCACATGGTTGTATTAAAGTGGAAAAAAAACTTGGGAAACATCTCATACCCCCCCTGCATAACATCTTATGGTACTTAGTCCCATTTAGGGTGAATCTCCAATGTAGAAATCATACAGTTTGACACCACTTTAACTGCCCTGGCTCCATCCTACAGAATTCTGGGATCTGCAGTTTTGTGAGGCTCCGGCATCTTCAGCAGAGAAAGCTAAAGACCTGGAAAAGCTACAAATCCCAGGATTCCATAAGATGCAGCTACAGCACTTAAAGGGGTGTCCAAGTGCATTATCTCTACAGTGTAGATGCACCCTTGGATAGAAAAAGTTTCTATTATAGTTAGTGGTAGCCAAGAAAGGTAGCCAGGTCCTACTATATTTATGGAGAAATCCTAGTAGCTGGACTGGATTTGCCTCCCCAAAAAAGCATCCTCAGGATTGCAGCTACCCATCCAGAACCTAAGCCTGAGCACTCAATAAAACCAGCTGTGTCCAGTGGGGTTTGTTCTGGTAGCATGGCACATAGAGATGCCCACCTAACTCAGGTTGGTTCATACTAGCTTTATTTAAGATACCCCAAAGGCACCAGATCCCATCTGATCTTGGAAGCTAAGCAAGGTCAGTCCTGGTTAGTACTTGGATGGGAGACTGCCAACCTATATTTCAGAGGAAGGGACTGGCAGCATCACTTCTGAGTATTCCTTGCTTAGAAAATCCTATGAAAAATTAATGGGGTCACCATAAGTCATCAGGTGGCTTGAAAGTGCATAAATACATAAATAAAGACACACACACACAGACAGAAGAAGGTAAAGCTTAAGTCACCAATTCCTTGCTCTGCAGTACTTCCACAATGTTTGGGCAACATGTCTATAACTTGCATTTGCCCTATTTATATAAATATGGAGAGATGACTCCACATTCTCCATTCATTCGAAAAGAAGTGAATTGCACTGTCTCTGTAACAGGATGCTTGAGGGTCAACTGTACACACTTTTGTCAGTTTTGTACTCTAAATGTGAAAAATGAATTATATTTCTCCTCTCCCTCTGACTAGCAGAGTATAGCAACCCCATTTTCTCCAAATAAGTCCTGAGCCACAGCCAAGTGCTTTTGAAGAAAATAAAGTCATTTATTGTCAAAGCATCCAACATACCCAAATAAACTATAAAGTTTAATAAATCTTTTGCAAGAAAGAAAAAAGAGAGAGAGAAAGAAACACATAACTATTCAGACTTCATTTCACTGGCACAAAATTACACTTTGTATTAAAAGGAAATCTGTATTTACAGAATTGATGACATTCTGCACCGAAGTCCATAATATATTTTTTTTTTCATATGGAACATGCACTTTCCCCACTGGAAACATAAAATGAATTCAAGTCTTTATAGATTTTATTACTATTATTTTTGCAGAGGAAAAGGGGAAAAAAGAAAAAAGAAACTGTCATCAAGTAATGCACAAAAGCATTGCATCCTCCTTCAGTATTTTTTTTTAAATTTTGCTTTATATCTAAAATAAAAATTTTTTTACCCTTACATATAGTTATCATTACAGCTAAACGATAAGTGCTTAATAATTTAAGTAGAAACGTATGACAAATGCATCAATATGTTGCAATATATGACATTTTAAAAATGTACTTTTAAAAGTTATTTACTTTTTTTGGAAAGTGAAAATGCGTGCATTTGAAACAAAAAGACAGGGGAAAACAAAATAAAAACCCACCCCACCATCTTTAAATTTCAATATTTTTTTTTCTTCTGTAAGGTAAACATATGCACAGGCATAAAATTTTTAAAAGTGGTTTGGGGTGTTTTGCTTCATTTGTGAGAGGTCGCAATGCCCAAGATACATTTAAAAGCTTTCAATACCCAGAGACAAAAGTATCTGTAATCCTAAATGCACATCCAGCCTGAGGCTAGTCATGTTTACTCTGAAGTAAGTTCCATTCAGTCCAATGGGACTTTCTTCCAAGTAAACCTAATCAGGATTTCAGCATTAAGGGCCAGGAGGAATTCCACTGAAAAAACGCAGAGTCCATAAGGGTTTACTGAACAGCAGAAGTCAAAAGTCATGCAGGGTACCTTGGCCATATTATCAGCTATTGCAAAGGTCAATGAATAAGTATTTTTCTATTGAGGGACAGTAGTCCTGTCTATTTTTCTGTGGAAAGGGGGGGAAAAAATCATTTTTTTCCAGATGGACTAGTCCTTTAAAACAATGAATAAAGTTAAAGTTCTTAATTCTCTCTATGCCTAAGGTTTTTCTTGATTTGACACTTTGGTTTGCAACCTCTTTGCTACCTGGATCATATCGAATATTCCACCTTTTCCACTTTCACCCCAATTAGTTTTCCTTAATTTGAGAAAGACAGGTTGGCAAGCATTTCACCTTCATTTACAGAAGAACAAGGGTTTGAACCACACCTGGTTTAGCTCTGGATCTTTCTGACTAGTCCTGAAGGCGAAGGGGCTGACACTGAAAGGAAAACATTGTTTCCTGCTAAAGACCTGATACAACTACAAATCCCAGGATTCCATGAGATGCAGCTACAGCACTTAAAGCATTATTTGTACAGTGTAGATGCAGCCACTGGTTCCATCTCTCCATTCATGACAAAATTCACACCCATTGGGACATACTCTGTACTAACCTAGCAAATATGTTTGCCTTCTACTGGAGAAGAAGAACTGAGGTACAGCTCTTGATTTCACTTGAATCCTGGTGTTTGACCATCTACCATCCATTGCTATTGACTATGTTTCCCAATGGCTTCAGGTGAGTGTGAAGCCCATAACCATACATCAGCTTATCTGGAAGGCTTCTAGAGACAACAGTCTAACCAAGGGTTCCCAAACTTTGGTCCACCAGATGTTTTGGACTTCAGCTCCCAGAATTCCTGATTTGGGGCCAAGCTGTCTGGAGCATCTGGAATTTGAAGTCCCAAAACACCTAGAAGATCAAAGTTTGGAAATCATTAAATCATCTTTTCACAGTCAGATCCTAGGGATGATTCCTAAGAATTCCCAAATAGTTTGCTGTCTGTACATATAGGATTACAAACACACGAGCCTATTTCTTAGGTCTGAAAAGTGTCTAAAAAGTCCCATGATAGAACCTATTGTTAGATGATTTCAGGGCTAGGTCCTTAGAATGGACAAGGTATTCTCAAGCTGCATCCTACAGAAACTTCTATGGATACGCTGGTCCAGAGAAAGCTCAGCATTGCCTTTGTCTATCACATGGTTTAATTAAATTAAATAAAATGCTGACATTTTGGTGCAGGTCCAAAACCTGATATATATATATATAATTTAAAGCAGCATGTAGGGTTGTTGGTTCCCCCCCCCCCCCCCCCCATTGGAAGTCAATGAAGGTAGGCCACTTAATGATTTGTGGACTATGCTGTTAAAATCAAAAAAGCAACTCTGCAGCAGTACTACCATTCTTGGGCCTTTTAAGCGTTCTGTTGAGACAGAATTGGTGGTGTGTGTGTGTGTGTCTGTGTTTGCCTTGCGGTGTCCATTGATGATGGGGACATTTTGGTGCATTGCTTCTTGGGTGCCTGTGAATCACAGAATCCTAGAGCTGTGAATCCTAGAATCCTAGAGAATCCTAGAGTTGCCTCCCCCCAGGGCCATCCAATTCAGTTCCCTTCTGCCATGCAGGAAGAACCCATCAAAACACTCTGGACAGACAGCCATCCAGCCTCTGTTGAAAAACCTCCACCATACTATGTGGCACACCTACAGATGCGCACATGGGTATTAGGATACTGCATGACCTGTTGTCTTTCTGGTAAGCTCTATTGTGGGCATTTAAACCACTTTGATACTGGTTTAAGCTTTGGGGTGGACCACCAAAGGATTCTGGGAACCATGCAGCACACCATCCCTGGACTCAGGCCTAAAAGTGTGTTTATGGGTATGAGCATATAGCATGTCCTGCTCCCTTTCTGGTCAGCTCTGCAGTGGGCATTTCAACCAGTTTGACACTGGTTTAAGCCTTGGGCATGCATATGTGCAGCCAGAATTGCCCTTTCTTGTCGACTCTGCCTACAGGTGTGTTCATGGGTATGAGTATATTGCATGACCCTGCTCCCTTTCTGGTCAGCTCTTCTGTTGACATTTCAACCAACTTGACCCTGGTTTAAGCTTTAGAGTGGGCTACCCCAGGACCCTGAGAAAAGGAGCTTCCTTCTCCCTTAAACCAGTCTGACTCCAGTTAAAGCTTTGGAGCAGGCCACCCCAGGGCTCTGAGAAATGGAGCTTTCCTCGACGTTAAACCAATTTGACCCTGGTTTAAGCTTTGGAGCAGGCCACCCAAAGGTTCTGGGAAGCATGCAGCACACCATTCCTGGATGCAGACCTACAGGTGTGTTCATGGGTAGGAACATATTGCATGACCTTCTCCTTTTCTAGTTAACTCTGCTGAGGGCATTTAAACCAATCTGACCATGGTTTAGCATTGGAGCAGGCCACCCTGGGACTCTGAAAAATGGAGCTTCCTCCTCCCTTAAACCAGTTTGACCTCAGTTTAAGCTTCTGGGAGCCATGCAACCTCCCATCTTGGGATGCAGGCCTAGAGGTATGTGCATGGATGTGAGCCTATTGCATGACCTTCTCCTTTTCTGGTCAACTCTGCTGTGGACATTTCAACCAATCTGACCCCGGGGTTAAAACTTTGGGTATGGGCATGAGCATACCGCATGACCTAGTCCCTTTCTGGCTGGTTCTGTAGTTGACACTTAAACTAAATTGACCCTGGTTTAGGTTTTGAGTATGGGCATGAGCTTACTACGTGACCTGCTCCCTTTCTGGTCAGTTTTGCAGTTGACATTTTTTTTTTTTTTTGATCCCTGGTTTAAACTTTGCGTATGGGCATGAGCTTACTGCATGACCTAGTCCTTTTTTCTGGCTGGTTTTGTAGTTGACTAAGTTGGCCTCGATTTAAACTTTGGGTATGGGCATGAGCTTACCGCATGACCTAGTCCTTTTCTGGCTGGTTCTGTAGATATTTAAACCAAGTTGACCCCAGTTTAAGCTTTAGGTATGGGCATGAGTTTACTGCATGACTTAGTCCTTTTCTGGCTGGCTGGCCTCGATTTAAACTTTGGGTATGGGCATGAGCATACCGCATGACTTGGTCCTTTTCTGGCTGGTTCTGTAGTTGGCATTTAAACCAATATGACCCTGGTTTTAAGCTTTGGAGAGGTCCACCCCAGGAGTCTGAGACCTGGGCTGAGCCAGGGCAGTTAAAGCCGTGCCAAAGCGGGGGATTCCTCTCTCTCTCCTCCAAGTTCTTTCGGGGGTGCCTGGAGCCTTCCTTGCCGCCAGGGCTGCCGGAGGGGCCGACGGCGTGGTCAGTTGTGGGAGGTCATGTGCCGGGAGAGGTGGTGCCTCTCCCGGAAGGACTCGTTGCAGATGGGGCACTTGAGCTTCTCCTCGCGGCGGCGCTTGACCAGGGGCTCGAGGGCGTACTCCTTCTTGTGGTGGGAGCGCATGTGGTAGACCAGGTCCGAGGTCATGCGGAAGGAGGCGTTGCACTTGGCGCACCAGTTCTGCGCCGGGAGGCAGAGCGACGTGAAGGAGGGCGGCAGCAGCGTCAACGCCGACGGCAGCTGCAGCTGGAGCGGCCCGACGGCGGCGGCGGAGGCGGAGCTTTTGGGCCAGAAAGTGGTGGCGTAGAGGAAGGGGCTTTGCTTGGGCAGCCCCCCGCCCCCTCCTCCCCCTCCCCCGCCCCCGCCCCCTCCAGCCCCCATCTCCCCCGCGGAGCCGGGCATCTTGACCCCCAGAGGCTCCGAGGGGGCGTACAGCCTGGCGCTCCCGTCCGAGGCTCCGCCGTCCACCAAGGCGCTCAGCTTTTGCCCCAAAACCAGCTGCGTCACGTGAGCCGAAGCGGCCGCCGCTGCCGCCACTGCTGCCGCCGTCGAGGACGAGGAGGAGGAGGACGACGAGGAGGACGCGGAGCAGGCGGCCGCGAAGGCGTTGGAGCGGGCCGGCTGCGAGAAGGCGCTTTTCCTCTCCTCCCCCGACGGCTGCGAGGAAGGCACCGTCGAGAAAGCGCTGGCCCCGGATCGCGGCCCCAAAAGCTGCGGAGGAGAGGGCTTGTCCCCCCCGACGGCGGCTTGGGCGCTTCCCGGGGAACTCCTCTCCTTCTCCTTCTCTCTCTCCTTCTCTCTCTCTTCCTCTCCTCCTTCCATCCCTCGGGAGGCTTTCTTGACCTCCACGAAGGCGCTCCGCTTGGCCTCGCCCGTTTCGGGGCTCGGGGGTCCGAAGAGCCGGCTGCTTTCTTCCAAACCGAAGTAGCTCCCGGCTGGACGGTAGTGCTGCTGCGGCGTGCAGACCAGCTCCTCCTTCGGGGAAGAAGGGATGGGCCTCTCCAAGCGGCCGCGGGCTCTTTCCTCGCCTTCCCCCGTCGGGTATTTCCTTTTGGTCCGCGGCCCTTGGCTTTGCGGGGCCTCCGGACCGGGCCCCGACGGCTCCCGGCTCTTCGGGGAAGCGTTGCTGCTGCTGTTGCCCCCTCGGGAGTTCTCCAGCTCCCTGGCCAAGTTGTGGAAGTCGGTGGAAGGCTTGGCGGGGCCCCCGACGTGGTGGTCCGAGGGGTGGAAGTGGGGCCGGTGGGGGCCCGAGGGCGGCTGCTGGATCTGGGCCTTGGGCGGGTATTTGGGGGCCCCCAGAGGGTCCTTGGGGCTGCTGGCTTTGGGGTGGCCTTCCTCGACGGTGCTGCTGCCCTCGGGGCCCGCGAGTCTTTTGGCGCAGCGGAACCGAAGGTGGGCCACGAAGGGGAACTCGAACTGGAAGCGCTGGCTGCACTCCAGGCAGCTGAAAGGGGGGGAGCCTGGAGGGGAAAAGGAGGAGAAGGGGGCTGCCGTGAGAGAGAGAGAGAGAGAAGGAGCACCCCCTCGACGGCGCTCGCAAAACCCACCAGGCTGCCCCTGCCGCACAGGACCAAGGGTCCGGGCTGACCCCACTTGAAGTGCCCTGGCTACCATTCCCAGAATGCCATAGCATGGAGCCAGGGCACTTCAAGTGATGTCAAACCAGATTTCTTGGTGCCACACTAAATAGTAACTAACTGCCATTGTGCCACAACCAACTCCCATTCCCAGAATGCCATAGCATGGAGCCAGGGCACTTCAAGTGGGGTCAATCCAGATTCTTTGGTGCCACTACCAACTCCCATTCCCAGACTGCCCTAGCATGGAGCCCGGGCACTTCAAGTGGGGTCAATCCGGATTCCTTGGTGCCACACTAAATAGTAACTAACTGCCGTTGTGCCACAACCAGCTCCCATTCCCAGAATGCCATAGCATGGAGCCCGGGCACTTCAAGTGGGGTCAGTTTGGATTCGTTGGTGCCACTACCAACACTCGTTCCCAGAATGCTGTAGCATGGAGCCATGACTGTTCAAGTAGTATCAAACCGGATCACGGACATTCCCCGAATTCCAAAGCATTGAGCTAGGGCAGTAAGTGGTATCAAATCGGATTCTTTCTCCAGTGCAGAGGCTGAATAGAATCCAAGGCCTCAGGCTTTGGAGACCACAGTTGGAAACCCACAACCCTCAGGCCACAATTTGTGGGTGCAAGACTGCAACCACACTTCAGGTGTCCCCCTTTCCTTGCCCAAGGCTAGCCTCTGAGGGAGCTTGGGAAGAACTCTTTGCACCTGAACTACCCAACACAGGTGGCTTCCAGAAGACCAGTTGATCTTCTGAAGACCTTCTGAAGATCAAATGAAGTGCAGTCTTATGTCAACCCATTACAGAGAAAGTGCCACTGAGTTCCCAAATAAGTGTCTGTATAGGATTGCATAGCGCCAGCTGGGGTAGTGGTCTGAGTCTTGGACTATGATTGTGGAGACCAAGCTCCCTTGGCCATTTAAACCCAACTGGGTGACCCTGGGCAAGTCACACTCTCTCTACCTCGGAGGATGACAATGGCAAACCTCCTCTGAACAAATCTTAAGAAAACCCCACAATCACCTTAGGGCTGACTTGAAGATGCACAACAGCACCAACATAGGATTGCAAGCGAAAATATTATTAGGTTAAGCTCTGTTATAATGTCTCTATTGAACTGGGAGGCCCCATTGGAATAGACCCATTGAATCCAGGGGAACTTGCTAAATGGTGGAATTCAATGGACTCACACTTGGGTTTAGCACCAAAAGGTGTAGAGATTGAAAGGATTTTTGGAATATCTTTACCAATGTCAAACTGCTTGCTTGCAAAACCTCGTAGTGGTATGCTAAGCCTCAGTCTACCATCACCTCTGAGAAGTTGGGCCTTTGCAGACTGCCAGAAATAGTGCAAATTGACTCCACTTTAACTGCCCTGACTCAGTGCTAGGGAATAATGGGAACTGTAGTTTATTGTGGCAACAGAGCTCTCTGACAGAGAAGGCTCAATGTCTCAGAAAAAAAAAAATACAATTCCCATGATTCCCTAGCACTGAGCCAGGGCAGTTAAAGTGGACTCAATTTGCATTGTTTCTAGCAGTCTGCAAAGGCCCATTACCTCCCAAGAGTTTAGATGCAATGATTCCCAACCTTTGGTTCTCGAGGTGTTTTGGACTTCAACTCCCAGAAGTACCAGCCAAGTTGGCCAATGGCCAGGAATTCTGGGAGATGAAGTCCAAACATCTGGAGCCTTGGTTTACTTTAGACTGAGCCTGTCCTAGTATCACAGAGCTCTGTAAGGTCAGCTGGCCTACCAGATTGTAGTTTGCTCCTGGGTTTCCCCAGAGCCAAGCTCATCCTTATTGAGGATTAAGGAAGGAGTTTTTAAAGGAGCTTGTTGACTGATGGATAACTTTAATGCCATCTCTTTAAACAACACAACAATAAAATAAAAACATTCATCCCAATCCAAGCCAGGGAGATTTACTGGTCAAGGAGAGTCTGCTGAACAAATGAAGGGAACATCACCGAAACACATCACCCACTGATAAAAACTTAGTAACCTCTAGTTCAGTAGTTCTCAACCTTTGATCCATTTGTTTTGGACTGTAGCTCCCAGAAGCCCCCGGCCAACTTGGCCAAGAGTCAGGAGCTGAAGCTCAAATTGTCTGGACTGGAGGATCAAAAGTTGGGAACCACTGCTCTAGGTCCACCAAGCTAGTGGTCCCCAGACTTTGATACTCCAAATGTTTTGGACTTCAGCGCCCAGAATTCCTGACTGTTAACCAAGCTGGCTGGGGCTTCTGGGAATTGAAGTTCAAGACACATGGAGGATCAAAGTTTGGGAGTCACTGCACCAAGCCAATGGAAGGACAGCATATGGCTCTGTTTGGATACACAGATGGAGAGCCTTTTTGTCCTGTGATCTACAGAGTTCTGTGTTTCCCGAAAATCCCAATGATCCACACATGTGATTATATTTATACAGGGAATTTTAGAGACCAAATGGTTTTCTTTTGAGAGGTCTGACTAATTGGCTTCATGAAACATGACTAATCTTCTTGTTCTCAAAGCATCCTATCCCAGTTTACCTCTTCCAGCCCAAGAAGAATCCCAGTAAGAAGACCCTGCTGGAAACTAGCTGGCCTCCAGTTGCCCATGGCCTACTTTCTCCCTGGCTTTCCTAACAAACAGCACCATAAACATATGTGGCACTTGGGGAAAAATACTTAGGCTCAAAAAAATAATCTTGTAGGACCTCAAAGACTGTTTGCATCTGAACTACCATATATATACTTAGCATATATATGCTAAACTACCATATATATATACATAGTATATGCTTCCTTGGACCTATAAACTGTGTCTGCACTGCAGAAATAATCCAGTTTGATACCACTTCAATGGCTATGGCTCAGTGCTATGAACTTCTGGGAACTGTAGTTTTGTGACAGGTTTCGTTTTCTCTGTCAGAGAGCTCTAGTGCCACAACAAACTGCAGTTCCCAGAATTCCATAGCATTGAGCCATGGCAGTTAAAGTTGGGTCAAACTGGATTATTTCTGCAGTGTAGATGCAGCCCTAGACATAAACTGCACCTGCCTTGCAGAAATAATCAAGATTCACACCGCTTTAACTATCATGGCTCAATGCTATGGAATTTTGAGAGTTGTAGTTTGTTGCAGCACCTTCTCCCTTTCTCCTTTTAAAACCTCTCAGGTCTCCCTAGATGTTGTTGTTGTTGTTGTGTGCATCCAAGTCATTTTTTGACTTATGGTGACCTTAAGGTGAACCTATCATAGGATTTTCTTGGCAGGTTTCTCCAGAGGGGGTTTGCCATTGTCATCCTCAGAGGCTGAGACAGTGTGACTTTGCCCAAGACCCCTTTGGGCAAACCAAAAGCCTTTCCGATCCCTCTTACTCCAAATCTGATCCCTCCTACTCAGGGACCACTTGGGAAACAGTACTGTATAACCCAAAGTACTGAGACATGCTGGATCTCAAAGCAAGTACCTTTTTTGTTTTTCTAATGGAATTTAAATTTCCTGGATTTTAAAATAAATTCGTTTCCGATGCCACATGGCCAGAAGGAGAAGTGGCCTTCTCTCCATATTCAAAACAACACCAACATTTTTATAAAAGGCAGCCTGTGAATAACTTTGTTTTCCCCTTCCTGTATTATTATTATTATTATTATTATTATTATTATTATTATTATTATTATTATTATTATTTATTAGACACCTTCTCCTGATGAAGAGCTTCGGAAGCTTATGACATGCATTTGTACATTTTAGTTGGCCCCATAAAAGTATCACTGTTTTGTCAGAGTGACTAGAGGTCCTCCTTTCCCAGGACATGTCCTACATTCCAACTTTCTGTCCAGGAGGAATTTCAAAATGTCTTCCATTTGGAGCAAGACTAAGAAGCATGAATTTATTTGTATACAGTGTGACCAAATGTCCTCCTTTTCCAGAACATGTCCTATATTCCAACCTTCTCTCCAGGAGGATTGCCAAAAGGTCCTCCATTTGGAGCAGGCATGAATTTAGATTTTTAGGAGTGTTTTGTAGCTTTTTATTTGGTCATGTCCTAAGAAGCATGGGATATAAATAAAAATTATTTATTATTATTATTATTATTATTATTATTATTATTATTATTATATATTTCAAGGAGTGTTTTGTAGATTTTTATTTGGTCGTGTCCTACCTTTAAACCTTTTCCCAGGAGGAATTCTAAAAAGTCCTCCATTTGGAGCAGGACTCAGAAGCATGAACTTATCTTTCTAGGAAATATTCAGGGGTAGCAAATTCAAAGACAAACCCACCAGTGATACCTTCATTGGCCAACCAAAATGCACAAGATACTTATAGGAGTGCTTTTAGTCTTGACTTGGCCCTGTCTGTCCTCCTTTTTGCAGTGCCCTCGTCCTCCTCTGCAGTGAAGACGTCTGGTCACCCTGCGTTTTGTGGATGCTGGGTGCTAGAGTCCTGAGCCTGACCTACCTACCGTTCATTTTGCTGTGGGCCCTGGCGGTGTTCAGGAGGAGTAACTCGCTGAGTTCCTTCCCATACCAAACGAGTAATTCCTCGTCTTTGGCGATCCTCCGGAGGGAACGATAAAACAACTGTCCGTTCTTGATGTAAGCTTCCAGGTTCTGCTCCTCTTTGTCTCGGGCCGATTGGACCAAGCGGAGCCACATCAGCCCTTCCGAGGAACCATTGGCCGCCGAGGTGTCCACCTGCCAAGAAAGGGCCGGGAGGAACGAGGAACGAGAGCAGCGTTACAAAAGGAACTCAACCTATCCCTCCCGCCTCGATTCCGCCTCCTTCTAGGTAGATCTCCATTTGGAGCGGGGCTAAGAAGCATGGATTTATTTTTATACGGGGTGACCATATGTCCTCCTTTTCCAGGGCATGTCCTCCATGCCAACCTTCTGTCCAGGAAGAATTCCAAAAAGTCCTCCCTTTGGAGCAGGACTAAAAAACATGGAGTTATATTAATATAGGGTGTCCAGACACTTTCCTTTTCCAAGACATGTCCTCCATGTCAGCCTTCTGTCCAGGAGGAATTCCAATAGGTCCTCCATTTGGAGCAGGACTAAGAAGCATGGATTTATATTACTATAGGGTGACCACATGTCCTCCTTTTCCAGGACATGTCCTCCATGCCAACCTTCTGTCCAGGAGGATTTCCAAAAGGTCCTCCATTTGGAGCAGGACTAAGGAGCATGGATTTATATTACTATAGGGTGACCATACGTCCTCCTTTTCCAGGACATGTCCTCCATGCCAACCTTCTTCTGTCCAGGAGGATTTCCAAAAAGTCCTCCATTTGGAGCAGGACTAAGAAACATGGAGTTATAGGGTGACCAGACACTTTCCTTTTCCAAGACATGTCCTCAATGCTAGGCTTCTGTCCAGGAGGAATTCCAATAGGTCCTCCATTTAGAGCAGGACTAAGAGGCATGGGTTTATATTAATATAGGGTGACCACATGTCCTCCTTTTCCAGGACATGTTCTCCATGCCAACCTTCTGTCCAGGAGGAATTCCAAAAGGTCCTCCATTTGGAGCATGACTAAGAAGCATGGATTTATATTAATATAGGGTGACCATACGTCCCCCTTTTCCAGGACATGTCCTCCATGCCAAACTTCTGTCCAGGAAGAATGCCAAAAGGTCCTCCATGCGGCGCATGACCAAGAAGCATGGATTTATACCTACAGGAGTGTTTTTAGCTTTTGTTTTGTTAACAGCCTCCATTTTCTTTGAATGTCCTACATTTTGCGGCACCTTGTCCTCTTTTGCGGTTAGGACATCTGGTTACTCTGGGATAGAAGGATGGAGATAGATAGACATATATATATAGAGAGAGATGATAGAGAGATAGAAAGATGGTAGATACATAGGTGATTGATAGATGGATGATAAAGAGATTATAGAAGAGAGAAAGATGAATGAGAGATGAGAGAGAAAGAGATAGATAGATAGATAGATAGATAGATAGATAGATAGATAGATAGATAGATAGATGATAGAGAGGTAGAGAGAGATGACTGATAGATGATAGATATGGGATGATAGAAAGACAGAGACAGAAATAGATAGATAGATAGATAGATAGATAGATAGATAGATAGATAGATAGATAGATAGATGATACAGAAGTAGAGAGAGATGGTAGATAGATAGATAGATAGATAGATAGATAGATAGATAGATAGATAGATAGATAGATAGATAGATAGATAGATGATGGATACATAGATGATAGAGATGTAGAGAAAGATGATTGATAGATGATATGAGATGATAGAAAGACAGAGACAGAAATGATAGATAGATAGATAGATAGATAGATAGATAGATAGATAGATGATACAGAAGTAGAGAAAGAGGATAGATAGATGGATAGATAGATGAGAGAAAGAGAGAGAGATATAGAGAAATATATAGAAAGAGGGAGATAGAGATAGATGATAGTGATAGATGATGGATAGATGGATGATGGATATGAGACAATAGACAGATGACAAAGAGATAGATAATAGAGAGAGAGATGACAGAGAAATAATAGATACATATGTAGATAGATTGATTGATTATAGATAGATGATAGATAAATAGCATATTTTTTTTAAAAAATATTTTAATTAATTTATTTATTAATTACAAAAAACCAATCTTCCCTGATCGGCCAAACCCTGCCTGCCAGTTGCGCGATCCGGCTGGCTCCCAAAAGTAAAATTAAAATAAAAATAAAAATAAAAATAAAAATGAGAATGCAGGCAGCCTCTCTTAGTCTGGGGCCGGGGATGGTTTTGGGGAGCTGATCTACAATCATATTTATTTCTTCGTGGCGGATCCTTGAGTAGACTTCCGATGTTGAATTCTTATATTCTGCTTTCTAATCTAGAGCTGCCTTTTCTTTCCTTTGGAAACGCTGAAAAAACCCTCATCAATACCTGTTATAGTTTTTTTTTAAATTATTGTAATTTTTTTTAAAAAAGGTTTAAATCGTGTGATCCGCCTTGGGACCCTTTCTGGGAGAAAGGCGACATTTAATATATATATATATATATATATATATATATATATATATATA
>CM034708.1:12366601-12376641 GCA_020142125.1 Phrynosoma platyrhinos | reverse complement strand
TGTAACTGAAGAGAAGAAGTTGGCAGCATGAGTTTTCCTAGGCTTAGGTCCACTTCCTCAGATGCATAGTTGAAAGAGTATTTATAATAATAATAATATAATAATAAATTTTATTTATAGCCCGCCCCTCTGCGGAGCAATCGATATTTGTTTCTGATATGCCAGGCCATACTCATTTAGAGGTCTGGCCCATCTTACACAAACTTTTTTGTGGAGCCTGTATCATCCTACACAACTTTTTAGAGATTTAAAGCAAGGGCACAATGTCCATCTTTCTATATCCCGCTACATGCTGATCCCACCCTGACAAGTATGTTACTGCTATATTTGTCGTTGTCGTTGTTTTTGTGTGCCTTCAAGTTGTTTCCAGCTTACAGCAACCCTAAGGGGGAACCCATCAGGGGGTTGTCTTGGCATGATTTGTTCAGAGGAAGTTTGCCATTGCCTTCCCCTGAGGCTGAGAGAGTGTGACTGCCCAAAGTCACCCATTTCCATGGCCCAGACAGGATTTGAACCCTGGTCTCCAGAGTTGTAGTCCAGTAGACTGCTACACTATACTAGTCCCCAGAGTCTTCCAGACTCCTTGCAAAAAATTTCTCTTAACTCCAATAGTTCTCAAACTTTTGTCCTGCAGATGTTTTGGACTTCAGCTCCCAGAGTTCTTGACATTAGGTCAAACTGGCTGGGGCTTCTGGGAGTTGAAGTCCAAAGCACCTGGAGGGCCAGAGATTGGAATCACTGATTCTAGAGCCAGGCTTTCTTTAGGGGTTTAAAAATAAAATAAAACAGTCATACAATAATCCAGCAAAAGGGAGGTTCTGGGGTTCAGTCCCATTTCAGGAATCACCCTCAAAATGTCCTGATCTGATACTCTAAATATCTCCCATGCCTGCTATGGAGACTTATTCAGTCATAATTCAATTGTTGCAGGGTTGACTGAACTCCAGTTGGTCAGCCTTTTCCCTCTGGAAAAAGTAATGGGCCATCCTTTCTTTGAGGGATCAACAGGAGGGAAAGAAAGTTTTCTTCTTTTTATAGAAGCTGATCACTTTGGAAGTATCCTTATGCTGCATCCACACTGCAGAAATAATCCCAACTGACACTGCTTTAACTGCCAAGGCTCAATATTGTAGAATTCTGGGCAAGTCACACTCTCTCACTCTTAGGGTCTCCATAAGTTGGAAACAGCTTGAAGACACACAGCAGCAACTACAACAACAACAACAACAACAACAACAACAACAACAAACTGCAAACTTTGCAGGATCTCTGCAAAAATTCCTCTTCACTCATCTCCCCCACTCATCTAGAGCCAAGCTTCCCAAATAAAGCAATCCACCCTTCAGTCAGTGGATTAAAAATAAAAATAAAACAGTCACAACCCAGACATCCTCCTTTTCCAGGCCATGTCCTCCATTTCAACCTCCTGTTCTGGAGTTTCTGGGGCTCAGGCCAGTTTTGGGAGTCCCAGGTTTAAATGGTACCCTCAAATCTGGTACTCTAAAAATCTCAGATGCCTGCTGTGAAGAGTTGTGGTTCCCTTCTTCAGTCATTGCAGGATTGGTTGAACTCCAGTTTGTCAGCCTTTTCATGTCGCCTTGCTGTCTGGAAAAATCCTTTCTGTGAGGCATCAACAGGGAAAAGTAATTTTTTCTGACTGCAACTCCTAGACTCTCTGAGCCAATGTGATCAGTTGGAGAGTCTGGCAAAGAAAGTTTTCAACTTTCAATCAACAGGCAAAGAAAATTTTCTTCCATCTATAGAAGTGGATCACTTTTTTCCCATATTTTATTTAATTTAATTTTTTATACAATGTTAAAAAGAAACACAACATAACGAATTCATTACTTCTCAGAAGGAGTTCCCAGTTATTTAACTTAAGAGGAGTATTACAATTGTAAATATAAGTGGATCACTTTGAAAGTATCGGCTACATCCGCACTGCAGAAATAATCCAGGTTGACACCACTTTAACTGCCATGGCTCAATGCTATGGCATTCTGGGATTTGCAGTTTTGTGAGATAGCCTTTTCTGTTGGAGAGCTCTGGTGCCACAATGAACTATAGATCTCACGATTCTATGATTCCATAGCATTGAGCTATGGCACAAGTGAGTGGCTAGTTAGAAGTGCAACAGACTATTTGTTTATTGGCTTACTCTGTTGTTTGGTTGGCATGTTATGTTAAACTGTGGATTAGTGTTATCTATAGGTTTCAGAATGAACTACAGATCCCACAATTCCATAGCATTGAGCCATGGCACAAGTGAGTGGCTAACTAGAAGTGTGATAAACTATTTTTTTACTGACCTACTCTGTTGTTTGGTTGGCATGTGATGCTAAACTTCTGAATGCATCTGAGGAAGTAGACTGAAGTCTACAAAAGTTCATGCTGCCAACTTCTTTATTTGAGTTATAGTCTCAAAGGTGCTACAAGATCTCTCTACATACCACAGTAGCACATTCAAGGAAGAAGGCTAGACTCGGATCTTTGGTCCAAAACACATTGCAGAAATAATCCAGTTTGTGACTGCTTTAACTGTCCTGGGTCAGTGCTAGGGAATCTTGGGAATTGTAGTTTATTGTGGCACCAGAGCTCTTTGACAGAGAAGGCTAAATGTCTCCCAAAACTACAGTTCCCAGAATTCCCTGGCATTTAGCCAGGGTAGTTAAAGCAGTCTCAAACTAGATTATTTCTGCAGTGTGTTTTGGGCCTTTGTTCCTGATAGTATTCTAGGAGCAGATGCAGGGACATTGAGTCATATGAATCCATAGCTGGACAAAGTTTGGAAAAAGGCCATCACAGTTCCTCTACTCCAACTGATCACACTGGCTGGGAGAGTTTGGGAATTGCAGTCAGAAAAGTTACTTTCCCAAACACTGACAATTTGGGTACTGCCTCTGTGAGAGCTAGGCTTTGCTTGGCTTATATGAGAGTTCAGGCTTGGGAAAGTGCAATGAACCTTCGGATTGATCCTGTCCTTGGGTCTTGTCAAAGGGGGACTGATTTGTTTGAGCTTTCATCCAGGCAGAGGTGCCTTTGGTTACATGTTCAGCTGACACATATGTGATCTCTATTTGCAAAAATAGCTACAGGAGAGTTTGGAATACAGGGGACCCTCCACATTTGCTGAGGTTAGGGGCACAGGCCCCCTATGAAAGCAGAAAAAACTCAAATAAAAAACCCCACTACTTTCTTTTTACCTGAGAGAACACCTCTGTAGGAATCTCAAGGTCCTCCAGCACAAATCTGTGGTCAACATCTGCTGGACATTGACCATAGAATTGCACTGGAGGATCTACAAATGCCTAGAAAAGGTATTCTTTCTAGGAATATCTGGGTCCTCCAGTCCGACTTCTGGTAGATATTGATCATATAGTCATGCTGGATGAGCTAGAAATTCCTGAGGAGGACATATTCATCAAATCCGTGAATAATCAAATCTGCAAAAGTCAAAGCCTCAAATGTGGAGGGCCAAATGTATACTCTTTTCACTTAAAAATATTAGAGGCCTGTTTTGTGTCTTGTACTGATGTGTCTGTGTGCCTATCTGCCTATTTTGAGTTTGGCTTGCCTCTGCACTGCCAGCCGTGGCTAAAACCCATATAAGGGGTACACACTATTTTTGTTTTGTTTTGTTATTAGTGTGAAGATGTCAGCACTCTTTCCTTAACCATGAGTGTATTTTTGGTTACAGAAAATAAGCACTGCTAACTCTTCTGGCTTGTCCACAGAGGTCTTCAGTGATACAGAAAGAATAACTGTTTCTGATATACCAAACCATACTCTTTTAGAGGTCTGTCACATCTTACACAACTTTTTGAAGGTTTATAGCGAGGTCACAATGTCCATCTTTCTATAGCCCATTACATGCTGACAAGTATGTCACTGCTAATATTTGTTGTTGTTGTTGTTGAGTGCCTTCAACTTGTTTCAGACTTACAGCAACCCTAAGGGGGGGCCATCATGGAGTTTTCTTGGCAAGAGTTGTTCAGAGGAGATTTGCCATTGCCTTCCTCTGAGGCTGAGAGAATGTGACTTGCTCAAGGTCACCAAGAAGATTTCATGGCTGAGCTGGGATTCAAACCCTGGTCTGCAGAGTCATAGTCCAACTCTCAAACCACTATGTCATACTGGCCTTCTGGCTGTAATATCAACTCCATCAGTACATAAATATCATCATCATCATTATAATATCAAGAAATGGATTTAAATCCACAAACGCTCATGCAAAAATCAATAATTTAGTCATAGAATCATAACATTGGATGGGGCCTCAAATCCACCCCCCTACTCAGAACAGGATCTTCAGCTAAAGCAGGTAGTTGTCCAGCTTCTTTTTGAAGGTGTCCAGAGAAGGTGATCCCATCACTTCTCTAGGCAGTTGGTTCCACTGCCTGCCAAACCACTCTTTCTATCAAGAAGGTCCTTTTAATGTTCAATGAAAATCTGCCCTCCTGTAATTTAAAACCATTAGGCCTGGTCCTACCTTCTCGGATGACTGTGTCTGAGATATTTAAAAAAAGATTTTAATTCCCCCTCCCATGTTCATTTCAAAGTTTTAAAATGATTTTCTTTGTGATTGCCTTGGGTCCCCTTTTGGGAGAAAGGCAGCATAGACATGAAATGAAATGAAATTAAATTAAATGAAATAAAATCTACATTCAGTCTCAAAGGTGCTTCTAGATTCCTTCTGCTGTTTTTGTTTTTCAGAGTGGCACATGAGACTTAATTCATTTGCATTAATTTATTTAGTGATGACCATTTCTTGCAAGGGTGAACATCATGTGGCTTTTTAGATGTTGTTGGAATGCAACTTCCAGCAGTCCTTGCTAGGATAATCAATCAGTGGTGAGGAGTTGGGAGTTGCAGTCCAACAATATCTGAAAGGCTGAATGATTTCTGCCCATGATCTCTTGTTTGCATGGAGGTAAGGACCGCCTGTACTCTGTTGAGACATAGCTTCCTACTTAATGGTTTTATCTTACTACAGCAGTGTCCTCAGGAGTCATGCTATCATGATAGTGCTGAGTTTGGGTTTTTGTGGGTTTTTCGCGCTATGTGGCCATGTTCTAGAAGAGTTTATTCCTGACGTTTGCTGATTGACAAGACCTCAAACACATTATTGTGATTTTTCACCAAATAAATTTACTGTTCAAAGTTGCAGAATGAATACTCTCTTGTGTTGGCTGACCACCACATTGATAGAACAGAGGGTCTGAAAGTATAAATTTTTAGAAGATCTTTTGCCAGCCTGGGATCTCCCAGATGTGTTGGGACTACTACTGCCATTTTCCTCAGCCAACTGGGATAATGGTGGTTGTAGTCAAACACATCTGGAGGGAAATGGGTTGAGGAAAGGCTGTTCTAGAAGATACTTTCCACACAGATGTGTTGGCTGTTGAATCTGCATGTGAGCTGGAAAATTCAGGGGCATATTCCAGGAATCTGGAGGTATGCAGTCAACTTGCACAAGTGCTAGCCAGCCATTTCAGACTTTTGTGGCATACTCCAAAGGCAGCATTGTTAGAGGTAAGCAACCTGTTTGTAGGTAAAACTTGTCCATCATTGTTGAGACTCTCAGTGAGGAATGCCTGGTCAAACTGCTAAAGAATATGAGGGACAACAGTTTGAAAACTTTTGTACTTGTCTGTAGCTGGTGTTGTGTATTGTTGAAGAAAGCTGTTGAATAAGAGCCAGTGAATAAGAACCAGATCAGGATATGAAGAGGCTGAAGAGTGCTGTTAACTGTGCGGTACCATACTGTGCATGTCTGTCAGAAATCTGCTTGTGGAGCATGTGTGAGATTAGGTTGTGGTATGATGAACTGTGGTCAAATTGGCCATATTGAATATGTGGTGCATAAAAAGAAGAAGAAAGGGATATGTGCCTTGCTCTTGGGAGTTTATTGTTCCTCATGGCAAATGGAGAATGTATACATTCTGTAATTATGTATACATTTATGATAAGTTTTGGTAGTTTTAAACTTTTGTATAGTGTAAATGTTTAGCTATGTTTATTTTAACTGTAAGCTACCTTGGGAAAAGACCTGGATATAATGGTAGTGATAATAATACTTATTTGCATTATGAGCTGGAAATATGCTGCATTGAGAATCCTGTGATGCTGCAAAGGAATCTTGGAGCATCACAGGATTGATGCTCCAAGTGAAGATTGATTGCTTCAAGTGAAGAAGTCTTAAAGCGAGGCAGTGAATACTTCTAGCATTTCATATTGCCCTAAATAGGAGTGCATGTCCTAAAGGAAAATGTTGTTGTTGCTGTTGTATACCTTCAAATCATTTCTGACTTATGGTGGCCCCACAGGGTTTTCTTTTGGTAAGATTTATTGAGGAGTTTGCCTTTGCCTTCTCGAGGCTGCGAGAATGTGACCAGTGGGTTTCCATGGCTGGGTGTGTGTGTTGAACTTGGGTCTCCATAATCATAGTCCATCAGTCAAACCACTACACAACCCTGGTTCCCAAAGGGAAACATTGCACTCAGAAAATTATACAAAAGTCTCCTTAGGATAGGAGTTCTCAAGTTAGCCTTCAAGATATTTTGGATTTTATACCCCCAAATCCCTGCCTACCAGCCAAGGAACATGAGGTTTCTGGAAGTAGAAGTTCAAAACATATGGAGGACAAAAAAATTGAGAATAATTTCCTTAGGATACACACCTAAGGAAATTCTGTGCCTCCACAGAAATCTAGTAGCTGGATAAATATATTGTAAGGTGGACCACTCCTCATCTCCGCCCTGTTCTCTCTTTCACCTGCATACACACTGTTGAATACTCTTTACAGTTTCTGTCTGTTTCACTCCACAGTTTGATCACAATACATACATGCTTGATCACAGGGTGTCCAAACCTATCGTGTTATTTAACAGAACCCAAATAAATGCTGTTTTTATACCCAACTTCAATTGTTTTGGGAACCATGTGAACAAACAGTACAGTTTTCTCTGAAGATGCCAGCCACAGATGCTGGTAAAACGTCAGAAAGAAACTCTTCTAGAACATGGCCACACAGCCCAAAAAACCCACAAAAAAACTATGGATGCAGGCCATGAAAGCCTACGACTTCACAAAACAGTACAGTTTTTTTTTGTCTTTTTACCCCACAGTTATGCATTTGTTTTTATCCAACTTGATAATTGCATTTAAGTTTCCATGACAAACTCTTTTGTGCAAGTTTGGGACTGATCAGCAAATACTGCAGCACCTTGGATACTGTACAAGGAGAAACGCAGGATATGAAATAATTGATTAATTAATTAAATCCTATTGGCTAGTCTTGACTCCAACAGAGCCATTGAATCAATTGTTGAATAGGGAATCAACTTATAGATAAATACTACTAATCCAATGGTTTTACTGTAGTTGGGACTAACAATGGAATTTAGGCCTGACTTCCTTTAGAAACTGGATAGTTTTACCTTTTTTGCATGGAATGTGTTATGAAACAGTTTTTAAGGATTGTAGGTGCTACCACTCAGATATTTTTTTCATTCCAATCACAGATGAAAACCTCGTCCTCCAATTGGGTAACACTAGGTAAACCTTTAGTTGTTTATTAAAGAATATATGTGTGTAGGTGCCTTCAAGTTGCCCATCAACTTATGGTGACCCCATGAATTTTTCATAGCATTTTCTTAGGCAAGATATACTAAGATGTTGTTTTGCCTGTTCCTTCCTCTGAAATATAGCCTACAGCATCTGGTATTTGTTGGCAATTTTCCATCCAAGTATTATTTAGGGCTGACCCTGCTTAGCTTCCAAAATCATACAAGATCTGTTTCCTTTAGGGTATTATAAATGCCATGTTATTGACAATCTATACTGGAATGTCTACTTGCTATATGAAAAAAACAGTAATCAAACAATATATAAAGTAATTGCTATACTACCAGAAGTAGGGACTTTTTGGCAGTTGCTCCAAGGTTGTGGAATGATCTTCCCCTTTTAAGTCTGGAATATACATTCCTTATGCACATTTAAAAAATGCCTTTTTACCTGGGTTAGGGGTTGACAATTTGCAGAGTCAAGCCCTGGGAGATAACTGAGTAGGAAATTTCATGCTGTTATTTTAGTTCTGTTTTGATATTTGTGTTTATATTTATGATCTTTAACAAATTGATATTAAATTTCTTTTGTTTTTGTCAGCCACTTTGAGCTGAGGAAAAGCAGCCTAAACATTAAATACATGCATTGATAAAAATAATGGCGAAGATTCTAGATCAGTTATTTAGGGTGCATCCACATTGTAAAAATGGGCCTTTGCAGACTGCCAGAAATAGTGCAAATTGAGTCCACTTAACTGCCCTGGCTCAGTGCTAGGGAATCATGGGAACTGTATTTTTTTTCTGAGACATTGAGCCTTCTCTGTCAGAGAGCTCTGGTGCCACAATAAATTACAGTTTCCATGATTCCCTACCACTGAGTCAGGGCAGTTAAAGTGGATTCAATTTGCACTTATTTCTGGCAGCCTGCAAAGGCCCATAGTTTGACACCACTTTAGTTGCCATGGCTCCATCCTACAGAATTCTGGGATTCATAGTATTGTGAGGCACCAGCATGCCTTGGCAGAGAAGGATAAAGCCCTTGTAAAACTACAGATCCCAAGATTCCATAGGATGGAGCTCCAGTACTTAAAATGGCATCAAACTGCATTATTTCTACAGTGTGGATGTGCCCCCAGATACTGAAGGTCTACATAAATAGAAAATGATTTGCAGTCCATATATGGCTGAATTTACAAATCCCAGGATCCCATGCAGCAACAGCACTTAAAGTTATGTCAAACTGCATTATTTCTGCAATGCCCCCAGAGTTAAGTACACTTAAGTTGTTAAATATACTTAACAAAGTAGCGTCTCCTTACCCAATTTCCCCTCATCCTGACTTACTGCCCAGAAGCTGCTGTGAGTAATGTGGATCTGTTCTCCTGTCAATTAGGTTGCACTAGATTGATGTTTCCACCCCTTCCTCTGAGTGATCTCCACTGTGACAGTCAGAAGCAGTATCCCTGTCATAATTCCTCCTTGCACTGGTGGTTGCTTGTGGAAGCAGGAGCAAAAACACAAGTCTGTTGCATCCTGATGAACAGGAGAACAGACCTCTATCCCTCATAGCAGTTGCTGCCTGGTAAAGCAGGATTGGGGACTTTTATGATCCCCGTTTATTCTCTATATTATTGAATACAGAGAGATCATGAATACAAATCATTTTCAATGAACTGCAATCCTGAATTCCAGCCAAACTAGAATTAAATTAATACTTTTGAAAGGAAGAAATGAACTAAATTGAAGTGAAGATAATAGGATGTGGGCACAAACATTTTAACCATGTTAGATTATTTTATCTTTTCAACTGGTACATACTTGCTTTCACTTTCTCTGCAGATCAGGAAGTGTCACAGATAATTGGTTTGAAATCGTTGACTTTGTGAAACAACTGACAGACAGATTTGTGAGGTAAGTTGTCCTCATGCTTTCCAGGATTAGCTTAAATGGAATAGATTGCAGAACAAACTCTAACCTTCAACTCATGAAAGAATATTGGTTTGCGCATGTAAGATATTTATACAATAGCATTGTATTCTAGAATACAGAGGTCCCTCCACATTCACTGAGGTTAGGGGTGAAGGGCCCTTGTGAATGAGGAAAAACTGCAAATAAAGAAACACAATTCTTTTTACCTGAGTGAACACATCCCTAGGAATCTCCATGTCCTTCAGTGCAACTTTATGATCAAGCATTTACCAGCAGTTGAACATAGAATCATGCTGGAGGACCTACAAATGCCTAGATAAGTGTTTTCTCTAGCAACATCTCGGTTCTTCAGCACAACTTTATGATGAACTTCTTGCAGAATTACTCTGGAAGACCTAGAAATTCTTAGAGAACATATTAGAGAGAAAACTAGTGGCACAGTGGTTAAATGCCTGTACTGCAGCCACTAAGGGGTGATATACCGTATTTTTCGCCATCTAAGACGCACTTTTTCTTCCCTAAAACGGGGGTGGGGAAGTTGGTGCG
>CM034708.1:12356103-12366501 GCA_020142125.1 Phrynosoma platyrhinos | reverse complement strand
AAAAGGGCGCAAAATAGCTGTGGCGGTGGTTTTAAGGGCGTTTTTTTGCCGCCCCCAAAAGGAGCGGCATTTTGCCGCTCTTTTGGGATGGCAAAAAGGAGGATCAAGGCCGTGGTGTGTGGTTGCCATGGCTCTGATCTGCTGCTCTCAGGGATAGCCCAGAGCTGCCCCTTCTTGGCCACCTGCCTTGGCCCTTATTCTCAATCCACAAGGTTTCGAGTTCAATACCAGCCAGGGGCTCAGGGTCGACTCAAGTCTTACATCCTTCTGAGGTTATGAAAATGAGTACCCAGCTTGTTGGGGCAATTAGCTCACGCATGTAAACCACCTAGGGAGGGCTTAAGTACACTGATAAGTGGTATAGAAATGTACTTGCTATTGCTATATTAACCAAAACTGAAAATAATGAAATTGCAAAACTGAAAGCCACAATGTCAACTGTATACATTTGGACTGCCATGTATTGCTTAGTAAGCATGCAGCTTCCAGTTTTGAACATTCCTACTTTGGGTCAAAACACACTTCAGAAATCATCCAGTTTGACACTACTTTAACTGCCCTGGCTTTTAGTGCTAGGGAATTCTGGGAACTGTAGTTTTGTGAGACTCTTAGCCTTCTCTGTCAGAGAGCTCTGGTACCACAACAGACTACAATTCCTAGAATTCTCTAACACTAAGCCAGGGCAGTTAAAGTGATTTCAAACTGGATTATTTCTGCAGTGTGTTTTGGCTCTTTGTCCCTAGGCCAGTTTTTGAGGGATCTGTTTCTGGATGATCATGCTAAAAAAGAAATAAAAATATTTTAAAGGTGACTTACTGTATGAATGTTACTATTAACTCACCCAGAGATGGTAAGACCATGTTGCTCTTAACAAGACCAAAGTGTCTAACCTTATATATATTTTTTATTTTATTTTTTTGCACCATGGATAGTCAAATATGTTCTTGACCAGATTACCTGCCCTCTTGAAGTGACAAAATGAAGTGAGATTTTCCCTTCTTTTTTTTTTTTTATCATAGGTTTCCCCATCTTACCCAGGATTGATTAATTTACATCAAGATTTTATTTTTCAAATATATGTAGGTCTTGATGAAATAGGGATACTCCCTGGTTATTATAACAACAACCTAGGAACTTATGCCAGGTCAGATGATTTATCCATAAAGTCTAGTATTATCTATGCTGACTAATGGGAGATTCAGGAAATGGACATTTTAGAAACATACACTGCAATTGTTATTTTAATTCAATTTTAATTCAGAAATTCATGGTGCTTTAAAAAAATAATCATAATTCTTAAAAAAAAAAAACCAACCCACCAAGTGGGATGTGCAAGACCAGTATTTGAAAGGAAACATATAAGTCAGCTGTACTTCCTGTTTCTCACATGTACTTTCTTTTTAGCTTCCCTCTCATCATGTATGAAATAGCTCTTAGTCTGGAGAAACATGTGTGTATCTTCTGGAAACTGAATGCTAGGATAGATGGAATTTAGTTTCTTCTTAAACGGCAACTCTTGTAACAAAGAGCCCATGTTTGCTCTAAAATAACGATTGTATGTTCAGCTATTATGTTTAGTTGCTCATGTAATGTATCCCTTAACCTTTGCAAACTGTCTTGAGTCTTTGATTTGAAAAGGTGTGATAACAACAACACCATAATCAACAACAAAAATGGCTCTTTTTACAATCATTACGATTTTTGAGATGGTTATTGCAGTGATTAGAATGTTGGTCTGGGGCTTTTGGGTTTCTGATTCTACTAAACCGCAAAACTCATTGAATGACTGCTGTTCAGGCACTATATCTCAGCCTGACCTACCTCTGAGGGTTATTGTGTTGATAATAAATAAATAAATAAATAAATGTGAAGAATCCATGTGACAGAAATATTCCCCATTTCTTCTGCAGTTGCAGAATCCAACATATATGATTGTGTATTGAAGGTGGGGAATGCATCCCTGTTTGCACTGTATGAGGAAGGTATCTGATGCCTGCATAGACTTTTTTAGTTTTTGTCTTTTGCTGTTGTAAAAAACAAACAAAGCAAAATTACATTTCTAGAGCACCTGGGGATAATTGAGAAGCAAGGGCTTTTAGTCCTTTATGTGACTCTGTTTTACTCCAAGACTAGTCAAACAGAATACATGTAATCTAAGCCAATGTATGCAAGATCTGCTGTTTAATCTTCCTAGCATTTATATAGATGTTGAATGATAATGGTGATTTTTGTATAGGCTATGTTCAGCCCTGGTTAAAGCCATGAAACTGGGAGCACAGGAGGAAGTAGTCACACAGACAGTACAGTTAATTGTTTCCTATGGAAAATGTAATACAGTAGGCAATTGTGAGCTTGACCAGCTGGTGAAAAGTCATGTGAAATAGGCAGGCATAATTGCATTTTGCTTGCATCTCTCTTCCAAAAGCCAGAAACAAGGAGACAAATCTAGTAGAAACCCTCTCCCCATGAATGTAAACTAATGAAAAGATTCTAATCAGTTGTTCCAAAGAGGTTGTGGCCTAGACTTGACAGTTACTGGCAAGAGGGATATTTATCTCTTCCAAAAAATGATTTGATTGGCCATTCCAGAACCTTTCGGTTATCTTTTATTTAAGCCAAAAATCCCCTCCCTTATAAATCTTTTTTTTTTGGGGGGGGGGTCATTGAATTGGCTGAAATAAAATAGATTGAGCTGACTCATTTGATGAACAGTTCTTAAGAGCTTATTAAGATTTCTTCCCTCCCCCTTTTTTTCCTTAAGAAAAAGAGGACGGTTTAATGGTTGACAAAAGCTGTTCAGCACAGCATATGGTGAAAACACTGAGCAGGTTTCATTATAAGAATTAGATCATTCCGGTATGAGTTGTACATCTGTTTCCCATTTTGCTGGGTCTGAAAGATGTAGCTCTGCAGTAGCCACACAACACACATTTTGTTCTTCAGTGGGTCCTTAAAAAGAAAGGAGCTGTGCAGGAGATCTTTTTAATCTGTGTTGAATTTACTGGTGAGAGAATTAAGGGGAAAAAAATGAAGAAAGGGAAAAGTATTTATTAGCAACCATACCTAGTTTAAGAAAAAACTTGAAGATACTTAAGAGTGGCACTTCAGATTAGAACAAAAGCTCTTTCCTGTAGCGATATTATAGGGTATTTTTTAACATTAGTTATATAAACTCTATTTTACATAATTTGACAAACTGAATACAAACTTGGGAGTGTCAATCGCACATATGAAGCAGCGGCTGCTGACTTTGGATGTTGCTGGACTTCAGTTCACAGAATTCACATCTATCTTGGTCAGAGGACCAGGTTTCTAGAAATTTTGGTCCCACAAGATACAGGGAGCTGGGTTGAAGGAACTACTGTTCCAGAGTACCTGCTTTGTTTGAAGAAAGTCCCAGGTTCATTCTCCATCATCTCTGGGGAAAGTCCAAGCCCTTGACTGGAAATATTTGTGCATCACACTCTACCCTTTTGAACTTAGGATGGTACAACCAAAGTCAGACAGTAGTAAAGTAGCAGTGCTTCTGTGTTTTTAGTTTAGGCCATACCTCCCTGAACACTCCTGTTCTTGTCGTCTGGTTATTCATAACACAATTTTTTAATAGTTACTTTTTGGACTAAAACTTCCCAAATCCCTCAACTAGCATAGTAATGTCCAAAATTAACTCCTTTTCAGGAGTCGTAGGGCCTTTGCAGACTGCTAGAAATAGTGTAAATTGAGTCCACTTTAACTGCCCTGGCTTAGTGCTAGGGAATCATGGGAACTGTTGTTTTTTCTGAGACATTGAGCCTTCTCTGTCAGAAAGCTCTGGTACCACAATAAACTACAGTTTCCATGATTTCCTAGCACTGAGTCAGGGCAGTTAAATTGGACTCAATTTGCACTATTTCTGGCAGTCTGCAAAGACCCATAATGTGTCTGATTTGTCCTGCTGGTATAAAGTAGAAGTGGGAAATCTTCAGTCCTCCAGATCTTTGGACTTCAACTCCCACAATTCCTTACTATTAGTCATGCTGGGTGGAGCTGATAGAAGCTGTAAGCCAAAACAATGGGAGGTCTTGAGGTTCCACAGTTTAGGAGTGAATGTTACTTTGCCTTAGTTCCCTCTTCTGATGAGTCTCGTATCTTGGAATAGGAAGACAATGAGAGTAGACAGGATTACTGGTATAGATAGCAGTGGTCCAAGTTACATGCAGGTAGCATGAGTGAAATCAAACATAGGACATTCATTCTTTCAAAGTTTGGCCTGCAGGGCAATGTCTTATGTCAGCTGAAATACAGAATGGCTGAGCAAGAATTTACATTTTGGACAACTTCATACTTCCTGTGTGGGTTTTGTGTTTACTTGGCTCCTGTCATAAAGGTCAAGAGGGAGCGATCATTCAGGATCTGCTTATGGCAGAGATCCATTCAAAATGAATGTGGGTGTAGTGTTCTGAGTCTGATGTTTTTCTTTCTTTCTTTGTTTTTTAAAAAGCCCTCGGATGCGGCTGTCCTTCATAGTGTTTTCCATGCAAGCAAAAGTCATTCTGCCATTAACACAAGATAGGTAAGTAAATTGCTATGTTGCTTGTTTTTTGTACTTAAATGGAGTGCTTCTGCAATATGTTGTTAGTAGGGATAAACTGTTTGCCTTACTTGTACCAATAACATGAGCTCCCATTCCATGGCACAGATAGCAGTAATTTCCTGAAGGAATAACAGTTACACAGAGTTGACAGTTTTAACAAATGGAAAATGAAGCCTCAAGTGGTGTAATTCATCCACTTCACTACCTCAGTCTTCTAGAGATAACAGACCCAGTGGTGGCTGGTGGGTTCCATGTCAGTGGGGCAGTGAAACCTCTACAAGTTTTAATTCCTAAATTGGTTCAGCACCTTGGATAGCTCTTTTAATTTTGGACTACAACTAGAGTAGAGTAACTACTCCTCTGATGTGGAATCTAGTAGCTGCTTTGCACTGTCATAAGCATCACTAGAACAATGTAAGCAAGCCCATCCGTGCCATATAAGTCTAGCATAATAGTATGAAGTGGAGATACTAGTGGATTAAGTGGGGCTAAGCCATGTATCTCCTTACATTTGATTACAAGTTTGAAAGACTTGGAGAAACAATTATTGAATGGGATTGTGAAGGAAGACATCAGGCATGATAACTTTTTGGGACAGAAATGTATCTTTCTGAACAACAGAACTGTGAGATTCACGCACATATGCTGCACTGACAAGAAATGTTCTGTTTGTAACCACTGAAAGCAAACAGACAGCCTCCAAGTTTTTATCAAGTGGCTTTCTTCTCCTCCCTTTGTCTTGAATTCCAGGTGGATTTCATAGACATCTCAGGACTGGTCTGTTATGACATTATCCAGCTCCTATGAATTGATCTTTTACTTTCATTTTAACAAAGCATCACCTATTAAATGATGCAGAGTCCTGCTTCTCCAGTTGGATTTGTTTTGGTGTGTAGACATTGGTACCAGAGACAGTGACTCTGTCTCTTTGGTAAAATCCAGTGAGAACGAGTTTAATGTACCACTGCTTCTCAAGCTGTCTAATATGAGGGACAGCAGGGTTTTGTTCCCCTACTGGGCCAAGGGCCAGTATCATATTTGTGACCATTGGCTGCAGTTGTTCTATTCTGTAAACCTCCATGGGTCAGCAGCCAATGGTTCAAATACCAGTACCAGTCCAGACACCACCACTTTGAGTAGCATAAGTATGGAGGTTGAAACATTGGACTGGACTATGGAGATTCTAGGTTCTAGTCCGCACAGAACTGTGAAACTCAGAGGGTGACCTGGGGCCACTCATTTTCTCAGCCTGGCCTCCAACACAGTTTATGAAACTGAAATGGGAAAGAGGAGAGCCAGGTTGGCTGGTACGGGAAACCCGTGGTGCTTTGTGAGCACACTTTCAGTGGTTTTCTACTTGAAGAAAGGAAATGTAAGCAGACAACAGGGAAGCTACTGTTTAATGACTCTTGTAAGTAAAGTGATGGAAAACTTAGAAGCAACCACTAGTGGTGTCATAGGGAATAGTGTCACCCAGTGCAGGTTCTGGAAAGGTCTGCAGGTTTTGGGTGGAGTGGACTGAAGGGAAGATGCTGCCCCCCCCAGCTGATGCCACTGATGAGAGGGGTGGCACTGTGCCCTCTGGAGCACATGTTCAGGGTCTGGCGTGGCTCCGTGGCTGTTCGCTGAGTAACTGTGCCAGATTCTGAAGGGAAGGCACTGCTTTTCCCAACTGCAGCAGCTGTTCAGAGGGGTGTTGTTGCAGCCTCATGGTGGCCCATTTAGGGTCTGGTGTAGCTTCTGGGCATGTAAGAATGGGAGTCCCATTGGATGTACCGCCCCATTGGGTGACACCCTCCTTGGGGTGTCACCTGCCATGCCCCCCCATTCCCTTAGTGACACCTCTGGCAACTACCAAGAAGACCCTTTCTTGTGTCCTTATCAGATGTGTCTGTGAAGATTGTGAGTCCAAGAGAAGACCTTACTCTAGTCTCAGAGCATGGGCAGGCTTATATAGGAGAATCATGGCCTGGACTACACAGCTAGTCCTTTGATCTGGTTCAGCTCAGTTTATTTTATGTTTACACACTGATGGGTACAAAAATCAGATAATCCCACTCTTTTTGCCTATTGCAGATAACTGAATGCTATGCTATATAGCAAACATATGTTGGATAATGTAATGTACTAAGGAATTTCAAAAGAAGACCGGCCTGTGCTTTATAGACTATAGTAAAGAATTTGATTGCATAGATCATGAGAAACTGTGGATCATTCTTAAAAGAAATAGATGTGCCACAACATTTAATAGTCCTGATTACAGGACTGTGCTCAGGAGAAAAGGCTACTATTAGAACAGAATATGGAAAAATGAAATGGTTTCCAATTGTCAAGTGGGTCAGTCAAGGCTATATTCTATCACCCTATCTGTTAAATTTGTGTGCTGAAAACATCAAACAAAAAGCAGGATTAGACTGAGAAGAAGAAGGCATTAAAATTGGAAGAAGGAACATTAACAGTTTAAGATTTGCAGATGAGACCATACTACTAGCAGAAAATTTCAGCAATTTGGAAAGATTATTGAAGAAAGTCAAGGCAGAAAGTGCAAAGGTAGGTTTACAGCTGAACATTAAGAAAACAAAAATTATAACCACAGACTATCCACATAATTTTAAAGTAGATGATGAAGAAATTGAAATAGTTCAAGGTTTTCCATATTTGGGCTCAATCATCAACCAGAGTGGATTCTACAGACAAGAAATCTGGCCATATCATGAGAAGAAAGAACTCACTAGAAAAGACAAAATAATGCTTGGTAAAGTTGAGAGCAATAAGAAAAGAAGACTGCATATCAACCAGAGAAGACATGGTCATGAATCTGCAAAACCTGAATAGGGCGGTTAAGGATAGGGTGACTTGGAGGTCTCTCATTCATAGGGTTACCATAGCTTGAAATTGACCTGAAGGCAGTTAACAACAGCAGTGCTAAAATTCACAAAGCAGTAATACAATTGGATTCCTAGCACCCATAAGAACTTGCCACTTTAGGATCAACCTGAAAAGCCAGTGCAGAAATTGTTTTTGTAAACAGCAGACAAGAAACAACTGCAAGACTAAACAAAAATGATCACAAGGGAAGATCATTTGTGGGTCTGGTTGGGTGACTAAGGTTGTGTGGGCTTTGATTTCAATGTCTCCCTCCCCTTCTTCCACCTCCCTTCAGCCAAAGTCTTCCATTCTCTATTTTGTCTGCTGGAGAATATTAGTGGGCAGATGGTAACCTGCCCTCTTTTGCTGCAGAGTGAATTCTTTTCTCCTCACTCCTTCCTTCCTATTCATTGGGACCATCAGTTGAAATAGGTTTGTAGGTGTCAGAGATTGCTGAGAGGTCTTGCTTATATGCTGGATAAATAAAACTGAACTGATTGTACGAGAGCTATTTTTTGTGCCGCGAAATCTGTTTCAGAAAACTGGAACTCGATTTGTCGTTTGTTTCTTGGCAGCAGAACTGCCGGAGCCTGTGGACATGCTGCCACTCATTCCTGGCAAGCACAAAGTGTCTGCTTTGTAATCTGCATTCATACATAATCAGTTTCAAGTTGTTTTCAATAGACGCCGAGTGTAAAATATTTTGGATTAAACAGATTGCATTGACTTTACATAACTTGCTCAGCTGCCATCTATAGTGCACAGCATGTCTTCCGTTGCAACCAGAACTGCCAGTATGGATATAAATTGCTTTATGCAAGCTTTTCTAGTTTACCTTTTAAATTGGGTAGGGGTGGTGGCAGGTTTGGAGGGGTGAGCTGTGGCAGCTGAAAAATATCGACATTTCAGAACAGAATGTTTTGCATTGGCAATAAAAATGAAAACTATACATATATGAAAAGTATTCTTTTGTATCAAATATCCCCCCTCCCAGTTTGTGGGAAGTATATTTCGAATTTCATGGTCTGGATTTGTAGGACCATTTTATATAATGGTTTTCCATCTATCTGTCTGATGAACACATTCATGGCTGGAGGAGAGATTTTTATTTGGCCCAATAGTGGCTGATGGCATCGAGGTCAGTGGAGTGATGAATATGGATGTAATTCTTCATTTCCACACAGTTTTTGAAGTCCGTTTGTAATTTGGGACTTGTTCAGTGCAGAATTCACATGTGGTTATTTTGCTCATAAAAGAGGATTTTCTATCCAGAAAATATTTCTATGGAGAAATGTTATTTTCTGTGCAGAAAAAGCTGTTTTCCATGCAAAACAACCACATCCCAATATTGTATAGGATAACTTCTCAATGACAGCATTTTCTACACATAAAATAATCTGTTTCCATGTCAGTATTATCATCTTTGCCAAAACAGATGCTTCAGGTGTTGAAAATGTTGCTTTTAGTGCAAACCCACCATTTGTTTTAATGGCTGTAATTTTATACTGTTTTTAGACGATAATTTAATTTTTTTTACTGTAATATGTTTTTAGGTTTTATTTGTGACCTGCCTTGGGTCCCTTCCAGGAGAAAGGCAAGATAGAAATAAAATAAATAAAATAAGTTTGTGCAAGTTTGCACAAATAAGCCCCAATTTCAGCACTTTCTGCATAGAAAACAGTATTTTATGTTCATAAAATAATATTTCTGTATAAAATATTGTTTGCTGTGCAGAAACAAAACACTTGTTTCTATGCAGCAAATTTTTGCACAGAATAAATCCCAAACTGTGAAAATTCTTGCCAGTCCAGCATTCTTCTTGTCAGGGTTTTTTGACATTTGAAACTACATTTCTTAAAAATATTTTTCAAGTGTTTTTATAAATTCTTTCCATCCAATTGGTGAATCAACTCTGGGGTTTAGTCCAATGAATGAGGTTCAGCACTTTGGAGTTCACCTTAGAAAATCGAGAGTGCATTCATTGCCCCATTGCGTGGAAGCTGCCAGCCACCCCTAGTTCATCACCAAGAATGGTGGAGGAGCCACTTTTCAGTAGTTGATCTGGATTGTGGAGACTAATCTAAATTTCCACAGTACATGGGTTCAGAATAGGGAAGAAGGGGGATATATCAAGAATCAAATGTAGCCAACAAAGCAGAGGTCTTCATTGTTCAGTGGAGCTGGAGGCAACACTCAGGCCAATGAAAGGCTGCTGTGACACTCCAGTCTGATTCACCAGCTTAAAAAGCCAATGTAATCCTAGGTTGTGTAGTGTCTAGATCAGGGGTAGGCAACCTTTCCCCTTTAAGGGCTGAGGGACTTCAGCTCCCAGAAGCCTCAGCCATGTTGGCCAATAGTCCCATGTTGGCCAGTAGCTCCTGGGATTCTGGGAGCTGAAGTCCCTTGGCCCTTAAAGGGGAAAGGTTGCCTACCCCTGGTCTAGACTGAGGGAAGTAATAGTGCCACTCTGTTCAGCTTTGGTTAGACCTCACCTGGAATAGTGTGTCCTGTTCTGGGCACCACAGTTCAAGAAGGATATTGGCAAGCTGGAATGTGTCCAGAGGGAGAGCAACCAAAATGGTGAAAGGTCTGGAATCCATGCCCCATGAGAAGCGGCTTATGGAGTTGGGTATGTTTAACCTGGAAAAGAGAAAGTTAAGAGGTGATACGATAGCCATGTTGATATATTTGAAGGGATGTCATATTGAGGATGGTGGAAGCTTGTTTTCTGTTGCTTCTGAAACTAGGTATTGAGCCAACAGGAAAAGAGATTCTACTTGAACCTTAGGAGGAATATCCTGACAATAAGAGCTGTTCCAACAGTGGAATATGCTGTCTCAGGGTGTGGTGGCATCTCCTTCTTTGGAGGTTTTGAAACAGAGGCTGGATGGCCATCAATCGGGAGTACTTTGAAACAGAGTCAATAGGCGAGGCGTCCAGTGACTCCGCTGATGTAG
>CM034708.1:12307019-12339078 GCA_020142125.1 Phrynosoma platyrhinos | reverse complement strand
TACAATTTTTACATTTTGTCTTGGTTTCTTTGCCATATTATTTCTATCTTTCTTTTAAATATTTCTCTATCGGAGCCCATTCTTCCTCCATTCCTTCAGAACTTTTGTTATTCAGTAGATTTGTTAGACGGTCCATCTCTTTCGTTTCAGAAACCTTCAGTAACCATTCATCTATTGTAGATATTTTCTCCTTTTTCCATTTTTGGGCTAGTAGGATTTTTGCTGTTGTGGTCATGTAAAGAAATGTTCTCCAGTGTTTCTTCTCTATCACTGGGTCCATTTTATTTATCATGTTTAGTAAATACGCTTCAGGATATTGTTCAAATTTAATTTTAAATATGTCTTGTACTGTGTTGTGTATCCTCCTCCAGTAATTCTTTATTTTAGAACATCTCCACCATACGTGATACCAAGATCCTACATTTTGTTTACATTTCCAGCATAGGTTTAATTTTGTTTTGTAAATTTTTGCTAATCTTGCTGGTGTAGGCTTTGTGTGCCATTTCTGGCACGCGTGCCATACGTTTGCCAACACGGAACTAGGCTGTTATCTAACAGTTGTTTAAGCTCAGAATTGGACAAATTGTAACCCTACAGATGTTTCTGGGCTGCCATGTTTATCATATGGGACAAAGGGGAAGAACTTGGAATTTTTCCTTTTTTAGGACCAGAACTCCCAGAAAATTCCAGTGGTCTTATTGGAGAGTGTGAAGATTTTAGTCCATAAAATGGAACTTTTCTAGGCTGTAGAAGTTGTTAGGATTACATGTGGGCTGAAACTGGATGGAAGCAAGGCTGGACCCCAGAAGAATTAAAAAGTTAGTGGTAGGAGAATGGCGCGGTTAAAGGATTTACTCTCTAAAATGTCTGGCTTGGCCAACAGAAATGCTACCCTGGCTTAGAGAAGACAGTTCCAGCCAGCTGGCAGTCCTAATTGTGTGATGTTTCTGTTGTCCTTGCATAAGCCTGGTCTGACTCTTGACTTTTGGATTGCTTTCCCTGTTAAGCGAATAATTGGGTGGGATTTTTCCCTCTTCTCTTCCTCTCTGTTGTTCCACTTCATTAGTGTGATACATTGACGTAACCTCAGGAAGTAGCTGTAATTATATTGGTCTCCTCTGAGACTACAGATGTTTCAGAGAAATAAAAGAAGATCCCACAGAATGTGCAAGTCTTGGCTGCTTCCTTTCCCCCCTGTATTTTCAGCATCTCAGTTTATTCTGTGTGCCTCGAGATCATGTTCAGTATTTTGAAATGAACCCAAACCAGAGTTGAGGAAAGTTGGGTTTTTTTTTGGGGGGGAGGGGACTGCAGCTCACAGAAGTCCCCAATCATATGGCCAGCAGCATGTTGGCTTAGGTTTCTGGAAGTTGTAGTCCAAAAAGTAACTTTTCTAAACTCTGCTTGTGAAATTGGCACACACTCTCCCTTCTTTTGCTCATATTATTCAAGTTGTAAGTGGAGCATGGGAGTAGTGGAACTGTGTTATGAGCTGGCATTGGGACTCTGGTATTTTCCAAAGTATCATCCCTGTTGGAGTTGGGGGGAAAACATCATGAGGATGTAATCTGGTGGTCCAGCCCCAGTCTATGTGTGTCTGTCCCTCTTGTCTCATTTTCCCTCCCTGCATTTTCCCTTGAACTTATTCTTGTTTTGTGGTCCATCACGTTATTAAATCATTTAGTTGTCCCACTGAGCTGTTTTAGCAACTTAGACATGCTTTCTGCATACCAAGTATCAAAGGAGCAGGGACTCATCAAATTTCTAACATTTTCACCTTGGAATGGTGTTGCAGCTGACAGATCAAGCAGTCTTGAAACTTGGAATTAATGACAAAAGAAGAGTGTAATGGAATATATGGGTTATCTTCCCATTTTGCTCCCCAGGGTGAGGCACAAGCCAATTGACACCACACAAACAACAGTCCTAGAAGAATGAATATTAGGAATATTAATAGAAAATAAAAATATATATGCTAAGAATGGATTAGAAATAGCCACAGAGCCTTGGGAATTTCCCCTTCAGTTGCTGTCTCATGTCCCTGTGCAACATATTGCATGGAGACCATCTTCTGGGCACCATGTTCAGTAAACAGATAATATGTGGAGAACATCTAGCCTTTAGCATGTTTCAGAAGTCTAACAAGATGGTCTCAGTCACATCTCCCTGTACAAACTTGCAAGAACACTTAAGATCGTCAAGGGAAGGCTTTTTTTGGTCCTGCTACCATCATGGTGGCTTAGTGGTTAAGATACCAATTCTTAGCATTGGAAGATTGGCAGTTCGAGGCCTGAGTGCTGCATGATGGGGTGAGCTCATGTCACTAGTCCCAGCTTCTGTCAACCTAGCAGTTTGAAAGCATGCAAATGCAAGTAGACAGATAGATACCACTTCGGTGGGAAGGTAACAGTGTTTGGTGTAGTCATGCTGGCCACATGATTTTAAAGCAGTCCTCGGACAATGCTGGATCTTTGGCTTAGTAACGGAGATGAGCACCGCCCCCTACAGTCAGTTATGACTAGACATTCATGCCAGGGGACTACCTTTACCTTTACCTTTTTTCCTACCATCACAGGCTCATTTGTTGAGGACATGAGAGAGAGCCTCATCAGTGGCTGCTCCCACTCTCTGGAACTCCCTTCCACAGGAGGCTAGGCTGGCCTCCTCCCTGCTTTGCTTTTGCTGGCAGACAAATACCTTTTTGTTTAAGCAAGCTTTTAATGGTTAAGCAGGGAACATTCTTATTTAGATGCGTGTTTTATTTGTTTTCAATTTGCATGACTTTTGAATGATTTTATAGTGTTTAATGTGGGATTTTTAATTCTTTTAAAAATTTCATTGTAAATGTTTTTAATTTGCTATTTCTGGAAGCTGACTTGAGTCCTAGTCTGGGAGAAAGGCAGCATATATAAGAAGTAAGTAAGTAAGCAAGCAAATAAATGGGCTGGCTTTAGTAATTTAGGTGAAGTTTGGACAATAGCAGTGCTCCTCTGTATTATAATTTTGTGTCCATCCCTCATTGTAATAGTCAATACAGTGTGCCAAGAGGAGACCTCTAAGACCACTAAGAAATGAGAGGAAGGTTTCACCTTGCTTGAGGGAAGTTGCAAGAAGTGGGGAAAACCTGAGAACAAAAAACCTGATGAGATGTGAGAGTGCTCAGTTGGCACAGAAAATTGAGTATCAACTGGAAACGAAAAAAAGAGGTGTCAGATGGGATGCACTGTCTTGGAGAAGGACTTGACTGGGTTGCTGACTGGGATTCCACACAGAAACATCCCTGTTAGCTGGTGAAGATGCACTGCAGCACTTTGTTGCATGATCCTTTGTTCTATTTCAGTTTAATCAGAGATATATTACGGTATATATGCACTTTGTTTCTTTATGAATTATGCTTAGAGTTTAGAAAAGTTATTTTTTGGGGAGGGGGGTGAGGGGGAACTACAGTTCCTGTAGTCTCCCAGCCAGCTTTGGTCACTATGGGATTCTGGGGTTGTAGTACAACACAGTAATTTTCCCAAGATGTGACTGTACTTTTCTGCTGCTCTTCTGCTGAAGAATGCAGGGCAGTTTTGTATATGGTTCCCAGAAGGTTTTCTGTCCCAAGTTGAGCTTCCACAAACATAGCAGGCTCACTTAGTTCCACAGAATTACAACATCCAACCATTTGCAGGATCATTTGTTCTTGTCACCATGACCTTCTCCAATCATTTGGGATAATGTTGGGTTAGATCTGCAAATTGAAGCAAGTGATAATATCTGAATCATTGGTGTGCCCAACCGTTATTCATCACATTATTCAGTGCTATGTTGCCAGAAGTGAGGTATAAAGACATAACAGTGTTAGTCTGGAAAGTCAGTGTACCAAGATATCTTGACTGACTGAGAGAGAAAAGTTGGTAGTTTGAGCTTTTGTAGATGTGAGTCTACTTCCTCTCTCTCAGTTTGTCTCAGAGGTGCTACAAGGAAGTAGACTCAAGTCTACAAAAGCTCATGCTACCAACTTCTCTCTCTCTCATCTCAAAGGTGCTAAAGGCTCCTTTTCTTTTTTAAAATAGTCTTTATTAAATTTTTATTAAATTTTCCATAAAATACAACAAATAAAATCACATCTATTAGATACACAATAACAAACAACTTAACAATAACAATAACTTATTTTCCGTAGCTGTGGCCCAAAGAACTCTGCATAGGCTTCTCCAAATCTTATTGGCTCCTGAATTGTTTAGTGAAGACGTACACAGTAATATGGCAATATCTGTAACAACAAAATTGGAGATGAAACTTAGAGTGCCAAACTGTGAGTGTTAACTAGACGTTGTAGGGGGATGGAACCATCAGTGTGACACAGTCCTTTCTTAAGTGATGGAAAATAATTTTTGTTTTGTAGATTTAGTCAAAATCACACAAGTTCTGTAGTTTTTTAAGGTGATGGTGTTCTGAGGATTCCACATATGCCTTGGATTAAAGTTCTAACAATATGTCACAATAATCCCTATTTTTATATAAACGAGCAAACAATTGCAATATTTTATCTCTGGTTTTCATGGGATTAAACTTATTTGAAAACTGATACTTGTACTTGGTTGGAAAAAGAGATCCAGCTGTTCTGAAGGTCTGCCCAGAATCCTGAACCCTGTGTGCTGTTTCGTGGGAGGAACAGATGCCAGGAGAGTTATCATTTATGGTAGTAGTAGCTGCCAAAATCTTTTGAACTGCATGGTAAGGCTAAGTGAAATCAAATCATGCTGTGAAATGAATTGATGCTTAACATATTTTGCTAATTGTCAATGTATATCATGTGTGTTGATCAAAAAGTCACCCATCATAGATACATTCTTTTATTTCTAGCCCTTTCACCCCTGGTTATGAGCTGGGAATGTGTTCAAACAGGATGCTTGCCAGACTTTCCCCAAAGCCCATTTCTATAAAAACAGATACTAGAAGGAAACCATCCTTTATGGTATGCTAACCCCAAAGCATGTGCATCATATAACACAACTGAATTTTAATTGGTCACTCTAATATGAGCAATTCAGGAATTGTTTGAAGACTTTGCACTCATTCTCTCATTAAATCTTATAGCAACCTTAATAAGGTGGATGGTGGTGTTATCCCTGTATTCCATTAGAAGTGCACAGGCTGAGAAATACAGTTAGCACACCATATCCATGGATTTTTTATCCATGGATTCAAGCATCCATATCCTGAAAATATTCAAAAAATGTATAAATTCCCAAAAGCAAACCTTGATTTTGCCATTTCATATAAGGGACACCATTTTACTATGCCACTGTATTTAATAATAATAATAATAATAAATTTTTATTTGTAGCCCGCCCCTCTGCTAGGCAATCGGGGCAGGGGACAGCAGCATTTAAAACAGAACAGCGTTAAAACATTCCCTCTCCCCATAATCCCTTCCTCCCCCCGCCCCATCCCCTTAAAATAGAATTAAACCAAAGGGTAATTAAAATGCTATATTAATTAAATTAATAAATTAAAAGCAAATTTTTACACGGAGACAGACAAATGGGGTCCCCTTTAATGGGACCTGAGCAGTTTTAAGTTAAATTTTAATGTTTTTGTGAATTTAATATATGTTTAGGGGTGGTGGTGAATGTTCTTTGTATTGTATGGGATTCTGCTTTTATATTGTGAGCCGCCTTGATAGCCTCAGCTAAAGGCGGGATAATAATAATAATAATAATAATAATAATAATAATAATAATTATGAACAGCCACAGATTTTGCTATCTGTGGGGCTCCTGGAACCAAATCCCAGAAGATACCAAGGGCCCACTGTACAAAGACTTATTCTTAAAGGATGTGGAATGTGTTGCTTTCTGGATGTTGCTGGCTTCAACTTCTACTGTTCTTATCTAACATAGCCAATGGTAAGGGATGGTGGGAGTTAGATACCAGCAGTATCTGGAGGGCCACACATTTCACAATATCACTGCATCATCACACACATACGATTTCAGTAGCCAAGTAAGATTGGGTCCAATTAGTACTTGAATGAAAGGCCACCAAGGAATACCAAGGGTCTTAAGGTAGTGTGAGAGTTGCCAATCAGAATTCACTAAATGAATCAACAGCTTGACACAGTATAAGAAATTTTGGGCCTCTACAGATGGCGCTTTGTGCCGTCTTGGAGGCAGGGAAGGAGAGGGGCAGCCACACACAGGGAGCCCCAACCCCTTCCCGAGGATGTCATCACGGCGCATACCATTACACACAGCACATGCTGTCAAAACATCCTCCTGGTGCAGCGTCTTAACATGCTGTGCCAGAAGGGACGCAGAAGAGCCGCATGGTGGCTCTTGGGGTGCCCTATTTGCTGCCCATGAAAGGAGCGGCATTTTGGCGCTCCTTTTCCAGGTGGCAAAAGGGAGGATCGGGCCCGATGCCTCTGGCAGCCTTGGCCTCGATCCTCCATTTCCTGGGGCAGCCCAAGGCTGCCCGTCTATATCCCCCCAGAGTGTGTTCTACTCCATCTCTGCCCTAAGGATTTCAAGAACACTCATGGTACAGGAGATTTTGAAACACACATTTCTACTTATGACATTACTTTACCTCTTGTACTAGGCAAAACTGATTCATGATTATTAAGTACTCAGTGCCCATGGAGCTGAGACATCAAACCAAAGAGGGAAGATAGGTGAAAGGAACATGCAGTTTTATTTTCCTGTAGCACAGTGTTAAAAGTACAGACCTTGCCTGTCAAAAGCCTCCTGTTCAATCTCTGATATTCTCCAGCTGGAATAATTTAGCTAATAAAGACAATAATGCTGGGAAAGGTGGAGGGAAGTGGGAAGAGAGGGAAGCCACATGCCAGATGGATAGACTCTATTAAGGAGGCCATGGGTATGGGTTTGCAGGATTTAAGCAGAGCAGTGGAGGACAGGGGGTCTTGAAGATGTCTCATCCATAGGGTCGCCATGGGTCGAGATTGACTCGAGGGCATTTAACTACAACAAAATTGGAAGAGATGATATTTGAAACTATAAGGAACTGGTCTGCCACAGACCCTCTTTGTATAAACGTACACCTCAAGTGTGCACTAACAAGTATAATGAAGGAATGGAATAAAGCCACTCACAAACATACCTAATGTGCATCAGGGAGCCTGACCTTGATTTCTGCTGTATGATAAAGCAGTTTAAGAAAGTGTCTTTTCTATTATTCTAACTGTCCTCACCCCATTTGAAACCAAAACATGGACTGCACTGCAGAAACAATCCAGTTTGATACTGCTTTAACTACTGTGGCTCAGTACTGTGGAATCCTAGGAGTTGTAGAGGTATTTAGCATTTTCTTCAAAGAGCTCTGGTGCCACAACAAAGTACATATCCAAGGATTCCATAGCATTGAGCCATGGCAGTTAAAGGGGTGTCAAATGGCATTATTTTTGCAATGCAGATGCAGCCATGGTTTATTTAAGAGTTTACAACCCTCAAAGAATCGGGGGCTTAAATTCACTAGTCCTTTTCCCATAAAAATAATTATCAGTGCTGTGGTGGTTGAATTAGTCCTGCCTAGAACATATCATGTGCATCCTGTGTTGTATTCTAGCTTGTTGAAGTCTGTGAACACATTGAATGTGTGACACCAAGTCCTTCCTGCTCCAACCCCTCTGATGATTGATGACCAACAACACTTCAGAGTTATGCTAATTTTAGATTCTAGGAAGCACAAGGGCCATCTCCCAATATTTTGTGGAAGGATGTTTGCCAGTGGCATTCAGAGTAGGTGGCAGACATTCATGTTAGGGCTCCTAAATTGGTTCAAAACTTCCGTATGATGTTCCCTGATAAACCTGGCTCTGACTGATGTGTTCTGCATAATTCTTGATTATATTTCCTGCATTAATATGCTTTAGTTGTTTCTTATTTCTTTGTTGCTGCAGTTTGCTTTTGCTTGTATTCTTTGTTTTGAGGGATGAAGCTAACTTTGGGGGCTGTATGTCAGAGTTGCCCTCATAGCTACCTCTGTTAGGCCTGCTTAGCCATGTTACAGCCATGTTAGGTGCATGAGTATGAGAGGAGGGGGCTGAGCTGCTGCAGGGATTGTTATATGTGAACCAAGTTTATATAGTTGCCTGGCACTCCATGGGAAATGAATGTGGATGGTGACTCCAAAGGGTGCATAGAAATGAAACTTAGCTTGTTAACTCAGATCTGGCAAAGAATGTGCTGCAGTGTTGATCTTTCTAATGAACTCTTTCTGGTTTCATCCATGAAGTGTGCTCATTGAGTCAGATAGAGACAGGGCATTACAAAAAATTACATTGAAAAATAACAAGGCAGAGTGCAGAAGAAAAGAAAATTTGCACTTACAAAAAAGGAGATGGGGGAGGGATGGAGGAAAGACTTATGAAGGCACACTCTGTCATCGTGGCTGCTAAGCCTTCTTCCAGATGCTTTACATAAGGATAAGCTTGTGAACGTTTGCTGGGTATCCAAAGAAGAAACCAAACTGTTCTTCCACATACAGTCTAGGTATTTCTAGCACAGAACAGGATAAAAAAGTCTTAGAGGGAATTAAAAATATATTAAATCAGAGGCCTAACTATAATTGCTTGTGCTGACCAGAACAGACCCACTGAATTGGTTCTGGAATAGTAAGTCAACACAATGTAAATCCCATTGATTCAATGGGTCTACTGTACTTGAATTTAGACTAGAGACTAAACAAGGATTTCTACTTGCATATTCCAGTTCCTCATCCAGGGTCTTGTCTACACTTGTTAGAATATTATGGACTGTCCCCAGATATTCTGGTCACAATTTTCCCCCTGAATTCACCCTTTCGTTGATCTCTTTCCAGTGATGACGGATGGCTGCCCTCCCACATGGTCCCCATTTGTCATCCAGCACCACTCCTGAGGTCAGAATGAAACTCCCAACCATACTGCTGATGGTGGGCACCATGTTCTGACCTCAGATCTACTTGCTCCCATGGCAGCAACACTGGATAGCTTACAGGGACCATGAGTGAAAAGGCAGCCACCCATCATTCCTGAAAACTCACTAAAATCCTGCAGAAAATTGTGAGTTCTTTAAATGTGGGTTGGTGGGAGAAAGTCTTAAATTGGGTGTGGGCATCATGAAGACAGTCTGGACCCAACTTGCAGTTTTGTCCCTGCATTGTGTAAGCAGGATGCACCTAGTCCGGGGAGAACTTGGGGTAAATCACCCATATAGACAAGTCCCAGGATTCTGTCCATCATGCCATCTTTCCCTAAATTCTTGCTGGCTGGGGATGATGGGAGTTGTGATCCAACACATCTGGGTAACATTGGAAGAGGATGCAAAATACCATCATGCTCCTCTATTAGGTTTCATCCTAGAGATTTTGATATTTTGTTTAAAATGTTTTTCTAGCACAAGGTTGACAATCTGGAAACCTCTATGAAGTAGACAGACAAAGAAAACCATGTATCTGTTGCAAATCACAGGGAATAAAGAAGATTGTATCAGTTCCTTCCCTCTCTCTACATTTTTCTATCAAGGATGTTTACACACAGATTTATGATAATGTTCTAGGAGAGTGCTGCTTTCCTGTTGATGGCCTTATATAGTATCAATTTTAACATTTCATCTTTTTCCGTGCAGCAGACAGACTTGGTGTGCTTTGGTTGCTATCTGGTAAATGTGTGGGATGGCATTTCAAAATAAAGGCTGGCTTTTAGCATGATGCTTCCAAACATCTTATCTAGGTTAACTGACTTTTACTTAATCACGCACATTTGAGCAGCACATGGGATTAAGGAATTTGAAGTAACACAATTCTCTTCAACTATAGGCTGAGTGAAGTCGTAGGCTTTCATGGATGGCATCCCTAGTTTTTTGTGGGTTTTTGGGGCTGTGTGGCCATGTAGAAAGAAACTCTTCTAGAACATGGCCACACAGCCCGAAAGACCCACAAAAATTACAGGCTGAGTCTTCCTCATTTGGAATTCCAAAATTTGAAATACTCCAAAATCCAAAATTATTCACATGTGTGCCTGAGATAGTGTTACCTTTGCTTTCTGATGTTTCAGTGTACACAAACTTTGTTTCAAGCACAAACATTATTTAAAATATTATGTATAAAATTATCTTCAGGCTATATTTATAAGGTATATAACAAACATAAATGAATTTCATGCTTAGACCTGAGTCCCATTTCCAAAATATCTCAATATGTATATGCAAACATTCCAAATCCCCCCCCCCCCTGAATCTACAATCCAAAACACTTCTGGTCCAAAGCATTTTGGATAAGGGAGATTGAACCTGAAATCACTTTTTGCCTAAGAAGGGTGCAATAAAGTCACATTCCAAAAGTCATTTTATGTATAAGGGAGAAGTTACTTCACACATGTAACTCAAAGGTGGGAAACATGTAGATTGTGTTCTTCATGTTATCTGGGGGCAGTCCTAAGAGCACCTATGAGTCCCCCCAATTAATAAAACTGGACCAAAAACACAAAAAGTGTTATTGTTTTTATGGAGTGTAGTTTTGTGCATGATTGCTGCTTTGGCACCTACCTCCAAACAGCCCCTAAAATTGGTGTCGCTGGGGAGGAAATGAGAAAGCATTTAAGAAAGCCTTCACACCTCAACAAACTGTATTCTGTTTTACATATGTGCATTTCTGTAACACTGTGTATGTTTACAAGGAATCTGAAATGCAGAGAGGCAAAGGGATGTCATAATTGTGATTTGCATCAAGCTTCCTGCTGTTGCAACAAGAATTATGGGCAAGGAGAGTGAAGTAATGCACATAAAAACTGAAGTGCTTGCTTTCCCTAATGGAACTGAATGTCTTATTCTATCTTGTTTTCCTTTGTGTGTTAGAGATAATTTTCATTAGCAAAGATAATTGTTAGATGCTTATGCAGCACTTTAGGTTAGCTCGGGTAAACCAGGAAAGCCACTTTCAAGGAATTCCTTTCTATCTGTTTTCCCTGAAACTCTGGCATCGGTTTCTTTGGAGCCATTTGTTATACCCCAGAGTGGTGGATGAAGTCCCTTCATTTTCAGATTGCTTAGTATGTTCACACAGTGAATTGCTGAAGTCATTTATAAGAAAGTAAAGGGTTTATTCAAGGATGCCACTGAAAGAGAGGCAAAGCCTTCTTCCTCCCACTGGTGACCCCCGTCTTTGGCAATCAATCCTGTTTCTGTATGCCTGGCTTTGCTCCTCCATCTGCATGTACAAATGGAGACTTGTACGGACAGAAGTTCATGAGAACATCTGTGCTGGATCAGACCAAAGGCCTGTCTAGTCCAGTATCCTGTTCATAGAGGGGCCAGTCAGCAGGCTAAAAGGAAAACTCAAGTGCAGGACACAAGTGAAATTGCACTCACTTTCTTGTGCCCCCCAGTATCTTGCTTCTGCTTCTGAAGATGATATTTAACTGTCATGAGTAGTAGCCATTGATGAACCCATCTCCACAGATTTATCCGGTTCTCTTTTAAAGTCTTCCAGGTTGGCATCTTGTGAAAAATCAGAATATTGTCAGCAGAATGGACATATGCCATTCAATCTTCTTCATTTGCCCTTCGTTCATTAAAATGTCATGCTTATTAGAGATATAAGTCTTCACTTATTTCATTGCTGAATACACATTCCTGAATTTCAAAAATTCTTTCTACAATTTTTTGTGTGTGCAAAAGGTAATTTTTTTTGCACTGGTAAAAGTACAATTTCTGCACCTTTTTTTTTTAAGAAACCTTTTTTATGCAAATGAGGTTTTTGCAAAAAAGTTCCTAAATGTGAAAAATCTCTTAGTGGTTGATCATTTTTTAGTTGGGGTGTCTCATTGTATTGAAGATGACAACATTTCTGTGTATTCTTTACATCCCCTGATGCTTAATCCATTCTCCTTTCTCTCCAGCTTGGACATTATGACATTTATACAACATCACTTGGCATGTCATTGCATAACAATTCAAAAAATCCGCAAACAATTCCCCTTTCCCCTCCTTGCTGCAAAACAAGGAACAGTCTTGGGCTACAGTTCTAAGCCTTCAACACATTTGTAGGGTACCAGGTGAGGGGCAGCTACCTTGATAGTGAGGAAATTGAATGGATGTGTCTGGAGCAAATGGAGCAAAAGATAAAGTCTTACTAGGGATAAGTGGTATATACTCAAATGATATGATTGTAGAGTTGGCAGAAAAGATAAGTTTTTAGGACAAGGGAGAGACAGGGGTGGTGAATGTTGTCTCCTCAAGATAGTTTGAACTTTGGTTCTTAACAATTCTTCACTGTAGGCCATGGTGGATCATGCTGATGAGAATTATAGGCCAAAATATCTGGAGCAGTTCAAGAAGGAAGTTCCAGTCGAAAAGCAGTAGTAGTATCCTTTATATTTGTCAGCTCTTGGCCATGCTCTGAGGCAAGCTATGGCGAAGGAGCTGGTTTTGACAGAAGTAGACCAAAGCTTAAAATTTTATTGATGAACAATAGGGCTGAAGGTGGGCTGTGGGTCAGTTTCTGAACCATCGTCTAGGGCAGGGGTAGGCAACCTTTTTGAGTCCTGGGCCGGTCCCCCGAAGTCCTCCCCTCCGCCGGGCCGAGGGGGGGAATGGCGGCGTGTGCGCTTACGCGCATGCGCACACCCCCTACCGCCGCACGTGACCCCCCTGCACGTGCCGCCACCACCACTGCCGCTGTGCGCATGGCTGCCGCCGCCACCGCCACCGTGCATGTTGTGGCCACCATTTTGATTTCCAGAATGGCGGCTGCAATGCGTTTGCGCATGTGCAGGAGTACTGCGCATGCGCAAACGAGCCGCGCCCACCATTTTGGAAATCAAAATGGCAGCCGCGGCGTGCGTGACCACATGGAGGCCAAAACATGCGGCGGCGGCATGTAGTGGCGTGCGGCGGCGGCGGCAGGGGTCCGCCTGGGCTGGTAAGTCCACCGACCTGGGCCGGAATCGGCCCGGGGGCCGTAGGTTGCCGGCCCCTGGTCTAGGGATTAGGAGCCAGTTCCTCATCTTAGAATGTGTCAGGGACTGCCCAAACCTCAATTTTAAAAAATGAGAGAAAATGAAATTAGAAGTGAATCAAACTGTACTTCTAGGAATGGTTTTTACTTTTTTTTTTTTTTTAAAAAAAAGCTGTGGAATATTGCACTAATTTTGAAGGAGAATTGTCTTTTTACAACTTTTCCTTTTCTGGAACATCAGGTGGGTGGGGCTGAGAGGGATGGTGCTCATCTCCATTGTGAAGCCAAAAGCCAGCATTGTCAGAGACTATTCTGTGCTCATGTGGCCAGCATGATTACACAGAACGCTGTTTACCTACCCACTGAAGTGGTACCTATTTATCTACTTGCATTTACATGCTTTCAAATTGCTAGGTTGGCAGAAGCTGGGACTAGTGATAGAAGCTGTCACCCCATCATGCAGCACCTGGGCCTTGAACTACCAACCTGCCAATCTTGCAATCAACAGAGTCAGTGTCTTAATCACTTGAGAATCTTACAAATTCCCAAATGTCCTGGGATGAGTATATTGTAAAGAGCGTAAATGCTGTATAATTCCGCTCCACAACAGTCTGATTTTATCTTCCTCCTTTAGGAGAATCACCTGGTCCCTTCCTTAAACACTAATCTTTAGACATTTACCAAAAGTCACCTTATTATAATGAGTCATTAGCACTGATTAACTACCTCCCTGATTAGTAGTTTTTGAGTGGCCTGGCTTTTGCTCTTGAGGTCGGTATATTTGTTTTTATTTGTTCTGTTGCTGTGTTGGTTTTATTTTATTTTATTGGTGGAAGGGGAGAGTATTGGTTTTAATTTGTTTGAAAAATATTTATGGTACACGTGTTGCTTTTTGTTATGCTACCTTGACGATCTTGCATGTAAAATAACAATTTGCACAATTTTCATATTCACAAATAAAGTAGCAGTGTGGAATACTTAACACCTGTGCTTTAAATGATGTAAATCAATAAAACTGAATGTGGCTTTTACTATGGGTAGAAAAGGATATTAAAATTTAACATTCTTTTTCTGAGGTTGAGCCCAAACTCACTGAATCCGCAAATTAAAAAGATGAACATTCTAATATTTCTGTCTAACTTTGCATTGCTGAATACAAAGATCTGGAGTTTGGCACTTCAGTGAGGTAATTTGGACCGATATAATCACTCTGAGTCACAGGAGTCATGGGAAACAAAGTGGAGAAGGTCACCCAAGGCAAACCACATTTCAGATCTGCATAGACATCCATATTTGCTAATCTGTATTGAGTGATGAGGAAGCTGGACACAAGGCCATTTTACCCATAACAACCTCTGCCCAGGTCAACTATTGCTTTTTATGGCTGCTTTCTATGGTGGTTCATCAAAATATGTTCAATATTGCTTGTATAAATCTCATAATATTGCAACATAAAATAAAGTAAAATAAAATCATTTTCCCCATTTCTCTGAACAGATATTGAAACAGTCGTGCACAGAGATTTTATATCTGGAGCCCTCGAGCGTTTGTGTAGGAGGTGAGTTAGCTGGGACTGGAAAACAGTGTGCAAATATTGATGATCCTGCTGTTACTTCCTTAGGCAAAATGTGTAGCTCCAAGTTCCATATGCTGAGTAGGAAGATGTGAATTAAAGGTGCTTCCCTTCTTTCTCCAGCTTGTCAAAATCTGCATTGTAAATTTAAACCCTCCAAGAAATCCAGGAATAGCTGGTTTTAAGGAGGTTATACTTGGTGACAGTGGCACCCTAAATGCACAAAAGCCCTGTGAAATAGGGTTATAAGGGCCTTTGCAGACTGCCAGATATAGTGCAAATTGAGTCCACTTTAACTGCCCTGACTCAGTGCAAGGGAATCATGGGAAATGTAGTTTATTGTGGCACCAGAGCTCTCCAGCAGAGAAAGCTCAATGTCTCAGAAAAAAATACAATTCCCATGATTCCCTAGCACTGAGCCAGGGCAGTTAAAGTGGACTCAATTTGCACTATTTCTAGCAGTCTGCAAAGGCCCATAGACTAAAAGATGGTGACTTTACAGGGCTAGAGAGGGAGGGAGGGAGAAATCTATAGTGGGATAGGTTTTTGTGAGACTTCAGTTCATAGAACAGGGGTTATCTGTCTTCCTTCTCCCCCTGCAGTAGACCTCTCTGTGCCTCCATAATGCTCTTCACGGACCCTCCTAAATAGTTTATGATGTAGCATGTGGTGGAGGGATCTCCACATCTTGAGAGCTGGAATATGGTGGTGGTGGGGGAAATACCACCCTGATTTAACAGTGGCATGGTGCCAGTTAGCCCCCCTCTCCTTTTCCCAACATATTTTACAGCAAGTATTGGAACTTCCTAATGTTTACCACTGCCCTCTTAAAATGACAGGAATTAATGGGGCATGACAGCATTCACTGAGTTCCTAACCTGGAGCATAAAGCATAAATTCCTTGACCTGTCTTCAGAACAGTTAGTGTGGTATGAGAGCCAGCATGGTTGTAGTGGTTTGGGTTTTGGACTTAGATTCTGGGAAACCAGGGTCCAAAGCCCTGCTCAGCTATGGAGACCCACTGGGTGGCCTTGGGAAAGTTACACTCTATCACCCTTGTAGGGAGGCATTGCAAACCTCCTTTGAAGAAATCTTGCCACAAAACCCCTAGGATAAGGGGTACATCAGAGTTGACTTGAAGGTACAGAACAACCACAAGAATCATATTCCAAGCCACAAAGGGAACTCTTGATTTCTGTAGGCATAATTTGTTTAGTTTTGAGGTTACACACTGATGTATCTTTGTCCATCTGCTTTCAGAGGAATTTCAGGTTGTTTTAAGAGGAAGTGGTTTCACTTTGGGAAGGACAAAGGAGAGCATCATTTGCTCCTATGTTCTAAATGGAACCACAGTCAGTAAGTATCCACAAAGAACATAAAACATTGTTATATGATTAAATTGTGAAGTCAGAAACTCTTGCCTCTGTGCCCTTTCCCACAAACTGTCATGCGTCTAGTGTCCTAAATAATGATGATGATAATATTGTTATTATTTATTAATAAGTATGTGTTTTAATATGTACATTATCAGTACATGCAGTACTCTACAGAATAAATAAGCAACACATTCTATTCTTGTCCCAAGAACTTTATCAGCCTAATCTTTCCATAGCACTTTCAATGTACAAACTTACTGAACATGTGAAGGCTCTTAGACCGCCAGTGCAATTTTAGGCATCTCTACAAAGAAGTAAATCCCTTTAACTTCTAAGTAAGTTAGGGAGTCCTGGTGGTGCAGTGGTTAAATGACAATACTGCTGCCACTCACATACAGTCACAAGGTTGTGATTTCAATACCAGCCAGGAGCTCCAGGGTCAACTCAGCCTGGCATCCTTCTGAGGTCGCTAAAATGAGTACCCAGCTTGCTGGGGGCAATTAGCTTACACACTGTAAACTGCTTAGAGACTGTTTAGTTCAGTGTGAACTAAGTTCAGTAGGAAATATAGTTAGTTCAGTATGAAATGTAGCTGCTATTGCTATTGCTATTGCTAAGTTAGCACAGGGTTGCAGCCTGGTCCAGCCTGTTGGTCTGTGAAGTGTGAGTGTTGCGCACCTGCAGACCAAAACTTAATTTAATGCAGCCCTTATTCCCCTTCCAGATAGGGGTGACCTGTTCTTGTTTTCTTCATCTCTGCCCCTCTGAGAATGGAATTCTCTTCTCCCTTCTCTATGTGAGGGAGCTCAACACGTATAGAAATGGGGTGGCAGAGGGAAAACAAATGCCTCTGCACTCCTGCAATATTGTAAATGCTACCCACCATTAGCCATGCAACCCCACTGCCTAAACTAACATTTGCCGTAGCCATTCATAAGAGTGCAATATATTGTCTTCTTGAACTGGTGGAGCATTTCCAAGTCTTGGTAACTTGGCAACTCTTGAATTGGATTTCATAGCACCTACTTGGATATTGGTCCACACAACACACAGCTGCATTTAGGATAAAGTGTGGTAGAGCCAGAGCTATATGTTTGGGAGCACATAGTTTACATACATTGCAGGGACCACATTTAGTCTCTGGCATTTTGTGTGTCTCCCCTCCCCCCCAAAAAAGATATAAGGTAGCAGATGAAAGGAAAAAAATTCTGCCTGGTACCTAAGGGTGCCCCTACACAGTGGTAAAACATAGGCTTTGCATGGAGACACTCCCATGCTCAGTCCCACTGATGAGAAAAACTGTCTGCCTGAGACAATGGGGAGGTGATTCAGTTGGAGTAGATAATACTAGGATAGATGGATAACTAGTTTTACCTACTGTATGGAAGAGATGAGAAGTTTTATTGTTTTTTGAACTAGAATTCCCAGAATCCACTAGTCAGCATGGGGATATTGGGAGCCAGAACAGGTTAGAAGAAAGGACACAGGGACATGCTTTGAAAAGGTTATTTTCTGGACTGGACTGGGTGTCCTGCCTTTTTTGGTACCCTCCAGGTATTTGGACTACAATGAACAACATCCTGATGCTACCTGGGGAAGCTAGGAATTATAATATCTGTAGAGAACTAAACTAGAAAAGGGGTGTTGTGAAGCATAGTAATTGTATTGTGTTGAAGGAAGTCAGTTTAATATGCCAAGTGAGCAACTGGTTTGAGAGTTTAAGCTCTATATATTCTGCGGGATAAAGGTTTTATATGTGGGTCTGTTTTTCTCTCTCAGTAAATCATTCTAAAATCTTGGCTAGGATTTTTTTTCTCCTTTCATATTATGAGGGAAAAATATTGCCAAATGGTAGAAAGGAAACATGCCAAAGGCAATAGTAGAAGACCAACCTTCCCTCCCTTGCCACTCTCTAAAATGCGGGCATTTAAAGGCATATGTGCATATGCTAAGCCACTCTGTTATTTCTAGTAGCAGATCTGGAACTAGCTGTTAGTGCAAAATGTGCTTTGTGCAACAAGAAATGTTCACCTCTTGTGGGCCCAACAAGCAGCGGAAGTGATGGTTTCCATTTCAGTGGGTTGGTGAATCCGCTCTGAGTTTTGACTTTAAAAGAGCAATCCATGGTTCTGATCCCCCAAATAAGTTCACCAACTGGGATAACTCTTTTCAGGCTGTGCAAGGAGCAAACTAAAATTCACAGCAAATTCATTACCCAACTGGCATGAAAGCCATGAGCCACTAATGGCAACAAGTTCCAAACTATGTCCCACTAAGAAAGGAGCCAAGAAAACAGGGAGGCAATCAGAAATTTAGACTTCATATTTAAGACACCTATGGTTTATCCATTGGGGTGGTGGTAGTTGTTAACTGCCCTTGTGTCATCCCTGACTCATGGTGACCCTCTGTATGTGATATCTCCAATTGGGAGTGTGGGAAATTAGATAGATGTGATTTCCAGATCCTCTTGGGATTTTCATCTCTTGTATAAGTCACAATATTTGAAGATCAGCTTCCCATCTAGGGAAATAATGCAGGGCATCAAAATAATATGATGCTTTTTTTTACAGATGAAAAGCCCAGACAGGTGGAATCTGACTTTATGCTCTGTCCAGCACCCATTCTCCATGAAGTTGGCCAGTAAGTATTTGGCCCTGTAATTGTGTTGAGGCATATCTGTGTGCAAGGAGGAATCAAATAGACACAAAGAGAGATGGGTTAGTTAGATGGAGGCTCCATTGCGCAACTGGTCTGGCCATGACCTCCACTTGTCATGGCTGAATAATTTTTCTGGAGTTCCCCATATGACATATTATTAGATCATTCATTTTCTCTTGACCCAGAGAAAGCCACAGCACATCACTAAAGATATGTAGGTCTGATGATTTTTTCCCTCTCCATAGTTTTTCTAATGGACAGCCTCAAATTATTGAGGAATGCTTATGCCTTCCCTCAACCCCCCATGAAATGTATTCCCTTTTGGAATTAGTGAAATATGTAATATGATACAAACATAATAATTCTAGGATTTGTAGTTTTGTGACATATTTAGCTTTCTGTGTCAGAGCACTCTGGTGCCACAACAAACTACAAATCTCAGGATTCCGTAAGATGGAGCCATTGTTAAACTACATTAATTCTGCAGTGTAGCAGCAGCATCAGGAAAGGATTTATGGCTGCAGATGTGGCCATGCATCTGTGGGAAACAGAATTGAGTAGTTTTGCAATGTCCATATCCAGCAAGGAGCTACTGGGATATTACTACATAGGGAGCCAGCAAAATGCGCAACAAGACCAGTACAAATTGGGACTGATGTGCATTGGGATCGATGAACATTGGTAGCTCTTGGTGTTCATCAGGATACTCTTGCCAGTGTCCAGATACATATCTTTGTAATTCACTAACAGGGCTTCTGCTATATAGCTAAATATAAGTAAAGTTATGTAGTGTAGACCATAATAGAGAATTCCAGCCCTCATTTTCTTCCTAGACTTTCACACCTTTAGTGACAGTAAGATTTGATACTAACAATAGAATCTAGGTCCATGTTTGATTTTTAAAAAAGTTTAATAAGAAGGTCAGATTCTCCTAAAAATTCTGCCTTCCCTTTATATCTTCCCCACATGGCTTCAAAATTTCTGAAATTTTCTCCATGTCCCTCAGTAGGGGAAATGCATTTTGGGAGGACATGGGCTTTTCCAAAAGGTTATTTCTGTGGCAGCAACCTGGTTATTAAATTCCCCGATTGGTGCCAAAGGTGGAATCATTTCAGTGCCAACCTGCCTTTTTAATTAGTGCCAACCTGCCTTTTTAAAAAAAATTAAAGCCTTTAGGCCAAACAAATTTTTTCCAGGTCCAAATGTTTAATAGTTATATTACTCCAAATTGTTTTAACTGGTTTTAAATTGTAAATTATTTTATGTATTTTAATCTTTTAAACTATTTTAAATCTCTTTTAAACTATAAATTTTTAATTTTAAAAGTTTTTTTATTGTAAGCTGCCCTGTTATATAAATATTTTAATAAAGAAATAAATAAAATCAGAAAAAAAAATCTAAGATCCATTCTGTGGGATTTTCTGCTTCTCCAGTCAGTGTAGATCAGTGAATCTCACAGGAAAAGGATAAACTTTTCTGAGGGTGGATAAAGCTTTATTCTTTCTTATGCTGAGACCAAAACAGTTCAAACATAAGAGTAAGGTGTGCCTAAGCTCTCTGCAGTTTTGGAAACGCTGGTTTATCTGCAGCTTTGTTCTGTGTTTTAGACAGACCAGGAAAAGAACTGGGCTGGGATCAGAACTGTGAATGCTGGGGAAATTTGTGGGGGGAAAAAACAAGAATTTTTTTTCTCAAACTTTTTTGGTGGGGGAATATTTTTTTTATTTTTTAGTTTTGCACCACACTTTTCATATGTCTAGGAGGTTTGGATTAGCTAAAGAAGCTGTTTTTCACCCCCATCTTCCTACCCACTTCCATTGCGACATTTCTCCCAAGGAAATTCACTGCATGTGAAAGGAGCTTTAAATAGGCAAGTGTGACCAAACAGATTTGGACAGCACTTTAAAAAGAATTAATACAGAGCCAGTTTTTTTTTTTTAAAAAAAAACTCTGAGAAAGCCTGGCTTTTCATACATTGTGCATGGATAAAAATTGGACATGTTAACATACTTCCATCTGGACAGTCTTTGGGCTTGTGGTTAAAATGCTTACATGATCAGTGACACTTGCAAACTATTATTAAAATTTTGTGTCATGTGTACCTCAGCTCAACAGGCAGTGATAAAATAGGGCATGGTTTTAAAATTCACAGCAGATCTTAACAGCTCTATGGTTAAAGTGTTGTCCAGTCCTTATTCTATGTGTCACTGGCTGCTGCTGAAGATCATATCTGTATTCCTGAAAGCTAATTCTTCCTTCCACATTCAGACATGCTTTAGGCTTTTGAAATCACTTTTGCTTAGTCTTAATTTCTTACATATTTAGGAAAGAGTTTCCCCCCCTATTCTTAACACTACTCAAGCTAGAAAAGAAACAGAATTTACAGGGCAGTGAAAACATACATTTGGGATGCTGAACTGAGCTGGCATTGCAAATGGATTGGAAAAATACATGCAGACTAGGCTCTCAGTAGGGCCTAAATACCCGAAAGGCACCAGATCCTGTCTGATCTTGGAAGCTAAGCAAGGTCAGCTTGGGTTAGTACTTAGATGGGAGACTGCCATGAATATCAGGTGCTGTACACTATATTTCAGAGGAAGGAACTAGCAAAACCACCTCAGCTTATTGCTTGCCTAAGAAAACCTTATGAAACTCATACGGCAGGGGTAGGCAACCTTTCCCATTTAAGGGCTGAGGGACTTCAACTCCCAGAATCCCAGGAGCTATTGGCCAACATGGGACTATTGGCCAACATGGCTGAGGCTTCTGGGAGCTGAAGTCCCTCGGCCCTTAAAGGGGAAAGGTTGCCTACCCCTGTCATACGGTCACCATAAGTTAATAGATGACTTGACGGTACACGTGCGTACACAGATACAGACACAGCTATCAATGGCTTTGGGCCAATATAGCTATATATTATCTCCAGTATCTGATGTTGTGGCCAGAATCCTTGTAGGGGTTTATATATGTGTAAGTTTCTCTGTAGAAGTGATTGGACAGTTTTGTCTAATATGGACAAAAGATAGCCCATATTAGAGTTAAGTGTATGGTGCTTTTGTGTACATAGATCCTCATGCACACATGGGTGTGCATGCACATTCATCTGTGTATATTGTTGTACATTTGGGTGTGCATTCAATTGTGCAGTGATGCAATTAAATGCAAGTGTTCCACGGCAGAATCGATGCATACCTCCATATGAAGAGATTTACACTACTCAGAATAACAGACTTTTCACCAGCCAGGAAAAGAAAAGCAGGGAGGGAGTTTCAAAGTCTGGGATCAATCACCAAGAAGGTCCTCTTTTCTTGTGTTGATACCTACCACACGTGCCAAGGAATGTGGTGGAACTGAAAGAAGGGCCTCCCCTGAAGATCCTGGAGCTTGGGCAGGCACATATTGGTAGATACAGTCCTTCAGATATCCAGGACCTGAGACATATTAATATTTGGAAGGCTTCCTGGTGGTCAAAGCTGTTTGAGAGTGGAATGGACTGTTTCACAAGGTAGTGGGCCCTCTTTAATTGAAGATTTTTAATGACAGCTTGGATGGTCATTTGTCAGAAATGTTTTAGCTATGGATTCCTACATTGGACTTGATGATCTTTTGGGTGTCTTCCAATGCTTCCACTCTGTGGTTCTGTGACAAAGGGGATTAGACACTTTTATGAAGGAGAAGATTCTAATGGCTACCATTCATGATGGCTGTATGTTGTCTCCAGTATCAGAGGCAGTATGCTGGGAAACATGAGCTATTGCTCTCATGTCCTGCTTGAGGGCTTCTTATAGCCATCTGGTTGGCCATTGTGTCACACATCAAATAGTCTTTTGGCTTGATTTAACACAATCCTTTCTGTGTTCTCCTGACTTCCGGGCTGTGTATCTATTGGGAGAGAAGAGTAATGCCACAAAAATGCTCTTCAAGTTGATCTAATAGTTGACTTTGAGCCTAGCTACAGAACACCCTGTGCCAATAATCATTTTCCCCTCTCAGGAACAGTTAGTTGCTTTAGGAGTCAGAACCATGGAGTAGGGAAGGGGTGGTGGGGAAAGTGTCAAGCATCCTTCTGCTTTATTATTTTTCTGGGCAGATTACTCTTTGTTGAAAAAGTTGACTGAGGGGGGTTGCAGACTGCCAGAAATAGTGTGAATTCAGTCCACTTTTAGGGTTAGGGTTAGTGCTAGGGAATCATGGGAACTGTTATTTTCCTGAGACATTGAGCCTTCTCTGTCAGACAACTCTGGTGCCACAATAAAATACAGTTCCCATGGTTCCCTAACTCTAACCCTAACCCTAAAAGTGGACTGAATTCACACTATTTCTGGCAGTCTGCAACCCCCCTGAGTTTGGCTGCATGCATTTAAAAGAAGCATTTCCTTGGACTGCTAACTAGTGTGGGCATGGTATCCTGATCCTTCAAGGCAACACTGAACTCAATCCAGGACCAAGTAGTTGAGAAGGGCATAAAATTCCTGTTGTGTTCCTCTTAAAAATCTTCAAAGACTTGAGCCTCTAATTACTGTTGAACCGTAATTCCAGTGGGTGATCATATTATGACCAACACTCTAAAACACAGCTTGAGAGTTAGAACTGATGAACAAAAACCTCATGCATCTTTATTTAGGCAGAACCAATCCCTCCCCCTTCCATTGGAATCTGAAATAGTACAAACCCAACAACAGACACAACATGTAGGCTCATCTGTTTTAATTCCAAGATGATCACCACCCTGCAGCCTGCCAAATGAACACAAAATGTGCTGGATCTTTATTGCTGTGTGTCTTTTAAACCTTGGTGCAAATTATCAGAACATGTTGTATTTTTATTGTGTTGGAATGTGACTGTCGGGCTTGCAAAGTGTCGCTTGCAGTGGGCACGGCACCAAATTGTAACGGCATGGCAGGCAAAGGACTTGATAGCTGGGCAGTTCATTTTGGGTTGGCCTTAGAGAATGCTCTCCAAAGCCCATTGGGGTTGTGTACAGATGTTACATAATGATTTTGGCTTGCAAAATCTATCTCAGTTATGTTTGGATTTTAAAATTCTTGTTGTTTTGGAAGGACTTTTAAGAATTACAAAGAGTTTGGCCTAAGCAGTGTGTGGCGAGTTAGGAAACTGACAGCAATGAAAGCAAATGTACATATTTGAACTTCTGACTTTCCATTGGCACAGCCGGTACTGTTGCTGGAGATCTCCCAAGAATTTTCCTCAAGTGGGGTGAACTTGAGCAGCTCACTCAGCAGCAAGCTGCAAACTATTTCTTTCTCCCCTGCATCTCCCCAGTCCCCATGGGGTCAGAAAAATATCAGCAAGTCAGATTTTACAACTTCTAGAGGCATGAAGAAATTTCACCTCCCCTTTCTCTCTCTGTGTGAAAGAGATTAAAAGAAGTCTCCACTCATCATAAACCAACTGATGAGGAAAGAGGCCAAATAACAGAAGATAAACTGGTACAGCTGGCAAACCACTGGATTGTGTTATACTCCATCCCCAGTCTTGTATTTCTATTGATAGCTCAAGATCATGACAGAGAGTAATGAAAGGTGCATCTATACTCTAGAAATAATACAGCTTGACACCAGTTGGAATGCTGTAGCATCATCCTATGAAATCCTGGGATTTGGAGTTTTACAAGGTCTTTAGCTTTCTTTATCAAAGCGTGGTGGTGCCCCACAAAACTATAAATCCCACAATTCTATAGGATGGAGCCATGACGGTTAAAGTATGTCAAACTGCATTATTTCAACAGTATAGATCCACCCAAGTTTGCATCCAGCTCTATGGGTAACAGCTTCCTGTTACACTGGAAATAAAACCCATAGTAATAGGTCATGCAAGCAAAATTATGCTCAAAATTCTGCAACTTAGACTTCAACCATACATGGAAAGAGAAATCCCAGAGGTCCAAGTGGGGTTCAGAAAAGGAAGAGGCACTAGGGACCACATTGTAAACATATGATGGCTAATGGAGCACACCAGAAAATTCCAAAAGAAATTCAACATGTGCTTTATAGGCTATAGCAAAGATAGATCGTGAACGGCTATAGCTCATGAACAGCTATGGAATGCCCTTAAAGACATGGGAGTGCCAGCACATCTGATAGTCCTGATGAGGAATCTGTACGCAGGAGAAGCAGCTACTGTCAGGACAGAACACGGAGAAACAGAATGGTTCCCAATTGGCAATGGGGTCAGACAAGGTTGCATACTTTCATCCTATGTGTTCAACTTGTATGCAGAACATAGTATAAGAAAAGGAGGCTTGGACACAAAAGAAGGAGGAGTGAAAATAGGAGGAAGGAATATCAACAATCTAAGATATGCAGATGACACTATAATACTAGCAAAAAACCTCACAGACCTGGAACACCTTTTTAGGAAGATCAAAGAAGAAAGTGCAAAGGCAGGCTTAATGCTGAACATAAAGAAAACAAAAATAATGACCACCAAGGACCTTCACAAGTTCAACCTAGACAATGAAGAAATAGAAATAGTAAAAGAATTCCCATACCTGGGATCAAATGTTGATAGAAATGGGGACTGCAATCAGGAAATCAGAAGAAGACTAAGAATGGGGAGGGTGGCTATGAAAGAACTAGAAAAGATCCTAAAATGCAAAGATATATAACACAGCACAAAAGTTAGAATCATACAAGACATTGTATTCCCCATTACGATGTATGGATGTGAGAGCTGGACAGTTAAGAAAGATGACAGGAAGAAAATCAATTCATTTGAGATAATGTGGTGCTGGAGAAGAGTGCTGAGGATCTCATGGACAGCCAAAAGGACAAACAAATGGGTCCTAGAGCAGATCAAACCAGAAACCTCCCTGGAAGCCAAGATGACCAAACTGAGGCTGTCATACTTTGGACACATCATGATAGGAAAGGACTCATTGGAAAAGATAATAATGCTGGGAAAGGTGAAGGGAAGTAGGAAGAGAGGAAGGCCACATGCCAGATGGATGGACTTTATTAAGGAGGCCATGGGTATGGGTTTGCAGGATTTAAGCAGAGCAGTGGAAGACACAAGGTCTTAGAGATATCTCATCCATAGGGTCACTGTGAGTCAAGATCGACTCAAGAGCAGTTAACAACAAAGAAGGCCTTGGAGTAAGCTTTGATAACTTATTTATTTGGACTACATCTCCCAGCATCCCCATCCCAAATGCTAAGTGAAATTGCAGTTGTTGTTAACTTTTACAGTGGCCATGCTGGCTGTGGAAATTATAGTCCAAAAATCCACTTTGCCTAGCTTTGTTACTCTGTACATTGGTCATAGCCACATTTGCATTCAGATACTTATTCCATCTGTCCTGGAAATGTCAACGCCTGTCTGGCAACAACTCTTCCCAAGAATTTCAGGTTGGTTTTTGTTATTCTGTCATTGCACAGTTCTGCTTGTGAGAATATTGTTCCTGTTAAATTAATGGTGGCAGGGGGGAGAATATGTCTTATTGAGAAAAGGTTTGCTCTCATAACGGGTTGTTGTAAATATTTTACATATTTTGACTTCTTTGGCCAAAATGGATATTATCCTGAAATCTATTATTTTGTGTATATTGTTCTGTATATTGTGTAATATTTTGAATACTATATTCCATGTATTTTTTGCATGTATTAGAGTCAGTGTGGTGTAGTGGGTCAATTTTGGCTTCCACTAGGCATTGTGAAGGCGAAGGGGCTATGTGTGTGAGCCTATGTCACTATCCTTGAGGGCATACAGTAAAAGTGGCTGATTTTAGAACAGTGAAAGCACAATCTGAATTATCTAGTCTCAGTAAAAGGAAGTTTATGCTGCCACACTATAGGATTAATGCAGTTTGACATTGCTTAAACTGTCATGGCTCCATCCTGTGGAATCTTGGGATTTGTAGTTTGTTGTAATACCAGAGGTCTCTGACAGAGAAGGCTAAATGTCTCACAAAACTGAAAATTCCGGAATTCCATAGCATTGAGCCATGGCAGTAAAAACCGCATCAACTGCATTAATTCTGCAGTGTAGATGCAGCCCAAGTATCTCAACCAAAGATATATTTGAACTGTAATCCCCACAGTCCAAAAGTTTTACAGGGCAGCCTTGCAGATTCAAAAATGCAGAAGGCTCTAACATATCCAGATGAGCTGAGTTTGAAGGTCTTTCCAAAGATTGTTTTTAACCATAACCCTTCCATTGTGAGCAGTGCATTGTGAGCGGTGGGAGAGAAGTCCTTTAGACCAAGGTCCTGAAGCTTCTTGGGTTAGTCTCTTTTCCTCTACCCCTCCTCCTTCTCTGGGGTATCAGAAGGATAAAATGTGAAAATGCCAGGTATGCCATACCAAGTACCTTGGACAATAACATGTAATGCAAATAATTAAGAATCTTGCACCCCACTTCATCCTTTATTTTTGCCTCATGGTTGCCACTGTATATTGCTCCAAATTGTAGGCTTTCTAGCTTCATATCATTGGGCTGTTCCCTGTCCCAGAATGCATCTAACTGTAGAAATAATGCAGTTTTGACACTGCTGTAACTGCCATGGCTCCATCCTATAGAATCCTGGGATTTGTAGTTTTGTGAAGCACCAGCACTCTTTGGCAGAGAAGGCTAAAGACCTTGTAAAACTATAGATCCCAAGATTCCATAGGATGGAGCTCCAGCACTTGAAATGGTATCATTATTTCTACAGTGTGGATGCGCCCCCTGACACTGAAGGTCTACATGGGAAATAATTTGTAGGCCATATATGGGTGAAAAATTTAGTAGATTTCCCCCCTCCCTCCCCAACCCTCTTCTGTTTTGCAGCCCCAAAGGTCTTTGCTTTCTTGAACCTCCGCCTCTTTTCACAGCAAGCTATTTTTCACTTCTGTCTTTCTGCTTCTGTGACAATGCAAGCATTCCTTTGGTGAAGCAACTTAGAAGCTCATGTGAGATCCATTTAAAAAAAGCAAGCTGATTTTGAAATCTAGGGATTTTTTATTATTAGCACAGAGCAGCAGCTGGCGTAAAAGGAGGGCAAGGAGTTTGTCATATCCTTAAACCAGACATATTTGGGGAATATGATCTGCTTTGTGGACACATCTGTCTTCATTTGAGGTCAGATGGGACTACCCCATAGAATGGTGGCCAGGGTTGTTTATATGGGAAGAAGTCTGTGCAGTGTATTATTTACTTACTTAATATTATAAATTTCTTTTCTGAAGTAACACTCACTTAATTCAGTGGGAATTATTCCCAGATAACAGTGGAATCCTAGCTCGAAAATGTCAGAGGTAAGGTTTAGGCAGAAACTTTTTCTGCTAGTAGGATGCCCTTCTGCCAATAGATGTTTTACCTGCTGGTTGATTTTAGGATCTAACAGCAGAAATACTTGGCTGGCTAAGATCTGCTGGCAGAAGAGACAATATAAAATAATCAAGCAAACAACCAATTTAAGTAACAATTTTAAGCTGTTGCTGTTGTTATTTCTATCCCGCTTTCCTCCCAAGACTGGGACCCCAAGCAGCTTACAATCTAAAAAACACAATACAATTAAAAATCTACAAAATTGACAATTAAAATAGTATTAAACTATTACAATATTTAAAAGATCATTTGTTTAAAAATAGAATACAATTTTAAAAAGATAAAATCACTTAAAAAACCATATACTTTAAAACAATACACTGCTCCCAAGACTTTTTTTTTTTTAAAAAAGATTGCTTGTAACCCATGTATAAATCTGTCAATTTGTTGGACTGTTGACAGCTGGACTTCTTAAAAACTACGAGCAAAAAGTTCCCACTATGTACTGTGGGATGACTTTATGCTGCTTTTCTCCCAGGCTGGGACCCAAGACGGCTTCCACCACAACAAATTAAAATGTTTATGAAAAGCTTCAAACCATTTTTAAAAGACTTAAAATCGAAAGTAAATCTGTTTAAAAACCACTTTGATTTGCTTTCCTCAAGTAGTATGTAAGTTTATCACACGGCACTTGCAGGGACAGGAATGGAACGAAACAGCATGGAACGGGGTGAAAATACATGTTACCGCACAGAAGAACGCCGCCGGGAGTCCCCAAGCTGTTCCCCAGCCGTTCCTGGCAGCTGATTTTGAAGAACGGTTCAAAATCGTTCTCCAAAATCGGCTGCCATAGCACAGATGGGGAACGGCTTGGGGACTCCTGGTGGCATCAGTGCTGTTCTCGACCCGTTCCGTGCTTTTCTGTTCTCGTTCCTGCAAGTGCCTTGTGATAAAAGTAATATTTTTACCAGTTGGCATTGCTGTTGGTGGTGAGAAATTGCCTCTGAGAACCAAAGTTTATTTTTGCCTTTTAAAAAAGTAGGCAGGAAAGGGGCTGCCATGCAAAGTGACGGATGTTTAGTATGTTTCCTAATTAACTTTTGGCTAAGGATGCCGAAACCATTAAGAAGCTAGTTAGTATACGTCCTGAACAAACACATCTGGTCCTGCGAATGGTGAAGCTTCTGCCTGGGTGTGGGTGACAGATGTGACGATGGTTCCCTCTGTCCTCTGCTTTAAATAATTAACAGCATGCTGGTGGACGAGCCCTCAAAGCCAGCTGCATTGTCTCAGAGCAGTTATCTGTGGACATGTGCCCCATGCTCATTAGTCTGCTTCATCTAGTGCAGTCTCATCCTTTGCTGTTCCAACAATGGTGTTTTGTTAGGGCGGAGATGACAAAATGGATTGCATTCTGTGAAATAACTCTGGACACTTGGCTTCTTGGTTTTGAAAAGGGACTTGGGGGAGGAATATAGAGCAGGCCACCCGTGTGGGGGAAAGATAGCCAAGGCAGCATTAGCATGGGAGATTGATCTCTTTTCCCAAACAAAGGGCATTTCAGCAAGTCCCACCCAGATGTTTCATTCTTTGGAGGTGCTGGGACGAGATTGGAAGCATCCCTCTTCAGAACATGGTGGCATCTTGTCTTCAGACTTGTTTCTTTGGGTGATGTATGGCTGCTCAGGCTAGAACAGCTGAGAAATTGCTGTTAATGGTAGTGAGAGGAAGGAGGAGGAAGAAAAAGAAAGAAGAGAGAACAACAACACTGAGAACGGAAGACCAGGGATTTAAGTCATTTCCACTGCTTTATATATATATTGATAGAGCATCTCTGTTTGTTTATTCCTTTATCTGAGTTTTGTTTTGTTGTAGATGCTCTGGCCTAGAGTGGGTGGGAGTTTATGAAATGGGGAAATGTTGCTTCCTGAGAAGAAGAGAATTTAAAATGAGGTTTAAATTTGTGCTACTGAAAGAGCAGAGAGAAAAAAAAAAAGGAGAGAGAAAAACAATAAAACAAAAGCATACCAATCTTCAGAGGAATCTCAGAGCCTTTCCTGTTCCACAGCTTTTTCATAATGACTGGTGAGGTAGATACCTCCAGCCTCTTGGAGTGATCTGGGATGCATTTGCAACCTCCCCCCTCCCATTTTTGCATGACGGTCAACAATAGCGCAGCTGTCCTTCTGCCTAGTTGAGATCTCAAACCTACAATTTGGCAAGAGGAACAGAACAAATTGGACAAATACCAGTAAGCGTGTTGCAAAGGAAAGAAAAAGGACTGAAGTGAACTGTACATCTTGTTTGATAGAAATGATTTAAGCAGACATATGGTATAGTGAAGTATGCTTTCAAAAACATTGGCCTGCTTCTTTCAGTAAGTTTTAAAATGAAATGGAGTGACTGCAACTCCTTCAATACTGTATTTGGAAAGAGGAAGAGGTTTACTTTTTGAAATTTTGTTTGGGAGGTTGTGGTTAACACACACAGATTTTTTCCATACTGCTTTGATAATCCAAGACAAAGTTGGCATAGTTACAGTGAGACTCATCACTGTTGTTGCTGTTGTGTTCATTCAAGTCATTTCTGATTTATGGTGATCCTAAGGTGAACCTTTCATGGGGCAAGATTCGTTCCGAGGGGATTTACCTTTGCCTTCCTCTGGGGCTGAGAGACCATGACCTAGGGAATCATGGGAACTTTAATGTATTGTGGCACCAGACCTCTCTGACAGAGAAGGCTCAATGTCTCAGAAAAAAATACAATTCCCATGATTCCCTAGCACTGAGCCAGGTCAGTGCCTCAATTTAATGTGCACTATTTCTGGCAGTCTGCAAAGGCCCTTAGTCTCTTCCCTGAAGATGAAGTGAGAGGCTGCATGTACACAGTAGAGAAACACTCTTCTGAAATATAGTCTGCAATTTGGATGGGTCTGAGTGAGCATGCTTTATAAGTTGAGGGCTTCCCCCCTTTAAGTTGCTGGAAACAAACTTGATTTTTTTCTCTTCAAGCTTGCATTTACAACAAGATCTGACTTTGTAATTTATGACCCTGGACTGTTTCTTGACTTTGTTATCTGCTGTCATGGACTTTGCTTAGGATTCATAGCTCCTGCACTGTTTGGTTTTGGATACTGCTTGCTCCTTTGGCTTCTGAACTTCTGGAACCCTGCCTGCTGGTGCAGTGTGAGAACAGAACACAAGAAAAGTTGGTCATCCCAGCCCTTGGCGACCAGTCAGAAGAGAGGAAGAAACACAAAGTCCCTTTTCAAAACTAAACACTGGTGCTAATCTGACTGAATGTATTTGTTCATGGGAGCAACAAACGACTTTCAAGTGAAAGACATGATACACAATGGCAAATGCTGGCTTCCGTGTTGGTGGGGTGATGAATCTGTTGCAGGTCTTTAGTGCAAATGTAATAGGAGATATTAGAAGTTCTAAGATCCATAAGTCCATAAGATCCAGTATATTGAGAAGCTTCTATAAAGTTCAGATGAAAAGTAGGCTCAAATTCCCTGGACCACTGGCTTGAAAGCTACCACTTGCCACTAACAGTGCAGCTATTCCATTATTTCTTCCTGTTGGATGCATATGTGTGTATGGTAAATATTTTTGTGATAAGGAAAAAGATGGTGGAAGCAATGGGAAAAGTGGGAGAATTACCAGTTGAAGAAAACCTCATCTGAGGCTCTTGTATAATTCTGTGAATGGTGCAGAGCAATTTCACAATGAAGGGCTCTCCTGGAGCTGGTTGTCTAAATGATTAAAATATTCCTCATTCCAGTCAAATAGAATGCAATCTGACCACATGCAATTTGCAGGAGTTTGGGCTTGTGGAGGGTGCACAAAAAACTTAAACTCCATAGTGAAAGGCCTCATGGTTTTTAATGGCGTATCTGCATAAATCAGCAGAAATGCACATTATCACTTGTGTGGCTGTCCATCTGCTGTGCATTTTAGGTAGAGTGAGGATGACTAGATGAGAATAGATGTGAATTTGCACAGGAAAGTGAAAACAATTAACTATCAATGCGAATGTGCAAAGATCCACAGCAATTCATATAGCACACTTATGCGTAGACGTGCAGATCAGGGGTCAGCAAACTATGGCCCGGCCCCTCGAGGCCTTTGAACCGGCCCATAGCCGGTCCTGCCGCCGCCGCTGCTCTAATGTGCGCATGGGCCCCGTTTTAGGCCCCAACACGCCCGGCCTCGCGGCCTGCAGCGCAGCGGTG
>CM034708.1:12261063-12297207 GCA_020142125.1 Phrynosoma platyrhinos | reverse complement strand
CCCCCTCAGAGTCCTCCAAGTCCTCCACCTGGCTGTCCCTGACAAAGGTTTTTCCTGACACAATATATTGGCCTCTAACCTTCTTCCTGGGAGCACCTCCTCCCTGCTAGCAACTTCTGGTGGGAACCTCCTTTCCCTGGTACAGTTCTGGACAGGACATCTCCCTGCCAGTCTTGAATGGGAACCTTTTTCTGCTAGCACACTTTTGGTTGATAACCTCTTCCCCACTAGCCTTCCTAGGATCACCTCATCCTGCTAGCTCCTATCCGGGACCACCTTGCCCCACCACCACCTCCCGTCAGCTACTTCTATCTCTCGGGAACCTCTTCCCTGCTCGTCTCCAATGCAAACCACTTCCTGCTAGCTAAAACTCTGGGTTGGGGTCAGACACTGCCACTCACCTCAAGAAGGTTACCGGCTTTCTCCTGCAGTGAGTGCCTCGTCGTAACCGTTGTTAGACCCGACTGAAGGATCTGATTGGCCTCGCATCAATCCTTTCACTAGGGAGTCCTGATGCTGCTGTCCTCCTCAGGCTGCCCCCTCGGTAGGCCCAAAACACACACCAGAACTTGAGTCCCTAGCTAGGCCCTCAAATCTTTCCCTCCTACTCATCCATCCATCAAGGCTTTCAATATTTGCAAAAGTCACATGCTGACAGCCCTGGCTTCTCCCTTTTTCCGGGAGCACCTCCTCTCTTTCTCAACCTTGTGCATGGACTTACGGCTTCTGGACAAGGATGTCTTCCCCCCTTTGCCTGCCTTTGTTTGTCCAAGGTGAGCTCTACCTCAATCTTAAAGGGCTTATGGTGCACTATACTGGTTTTTCCGCCTTTGCCCACCTTTGCTTGTGCAAGGTCACTACTGTAATTTTTGGGTTATGGACTGGGTTTGGGGGAAATGGGAAGGGTCTTGCCTCTGTCTCCCACCCATGATAGAGAAAATAAAAATAGGGTGTCAGGATCTGCTCTGACGACACACCCAAGGGTGATTATAGGCCCACCACTGGATTGCTTGCATCGAGCCAGCCGACAAAACGTATAACCAAAGGATGAAATGGGATCAGCCAACCCAAGATAGCCTGTTGCCCTTATGGCAAGTCACACAAGAGCCACAATCACACACTTTCCTATTTACCCTGTGTCTGCAACAATGTCTCTCAGTCCCCGTGCTCTCTACGTCCAGGATCTGAACACTTTGATTGTGCTGTCAGAGTGCACAGACCTCGGGGGAGATCAGTTTTCTTCAGGAGGAAAAGCCAATTAATTGCCCCCACTTTCTCCACCAAAATGTACCCAAAAGCCTATTAAGGGGAATTTTTATTTAACTCAAATCAAGAGGGGGTCGGCTATAAGGACCCTGCAAGACTGTCTCCCACATGTATACCAAGGGTTGGGGGATCTAAGAATTGATGCAAAGACAGAATTCACCAATTAAAGTACTATATATTAAAAGGGAAAATCATGCAGCAATTCATATACACACATACACTCATTCAAGGCTCAGGAAGTCAGGGGTTAGCTTGGAAAAGGTATTGGAGCAGAACTAAGGGTGATACTTACTAAAGATGAGGCTTTCTCCAGGATCCAATTAGGTGATGTGGCATGAGACACAACTGTTCTGAGAGTGTTGGTTTGAACAGAGGTGCCAGTTACTAGATCAGAGCTCACAGTGGCATGCCTGGAACTAGCAACACTGAGGGGAGAAATCCAGGGTTTTTTAAGGGCTAAAACTAGCTACAAGGCAAAGGTGTGAGATTGCCTGGGTGAGGTAATCCAGTCTAGCAATGTTCAAGGGAAATGGGAGAGGATTAAGTCATTAGCTGGCCCATCAGGTGAGACATCTAGGCCATTATCGCCCATCTTTCTGATTATAGAGATGATGATGGTCCATTTGCAACTCCCACACTATCTGCCTAGCTTTGGGGTTTGGGGTTTTTCCAATTTTCCAAGTGACCTGGCTTGCCTTGGTGGTACTTGGGGTTCATTGCTGTATGCATCTGGGGTCATGTGGAATTCATACACACAAAAAATTCAGAAAAAATGCACTTTTGATAACAATACCTTATACACATCGCCTGAAGGTAATTTTATAAAATATTTTAAATAATTTTGTATGTGAAGCAAAGTTTGTATACATTAAACCATCAGAAAGCAAAGGGGTCACTATTTCAGCCACTCTTGAAAAGCATTTTGGTTCTTTTGGAGTAAGTTGGATTTGGGAATTCCAGGTAAGGGAAACACACCCAGTGCACAAACAGTGTCAAAAACTAGTGTTAAAAACTGCATTGTTTCTACAGTGTAGATACACCCTAAGATGTCAAGTAGAGATCTAGCCTGATGCACTATTTTTTTTTAAAAGTACAGATTTTTCACCATGGAGTAAGTATTTCACTCCAGTCATCCTCTCATTTGTAATCTGGTGCAGTGCTTTATAGTTTGTTTCTGTGTGCCATCAAGTTGTTTCTGATTTGGCGATTCTAGAGCAGCTGTATTGTGGGGATTTCATGGCAAGAGTTGTTCAGAGGAGGTTTCGCACTGCTTTCCCCTGAAGCTGAGAGCATGTGATTTGCCCAACATCATGCAGTGGGTTTCATGGCTGAGCTGGGAATCGAACCCTGGTCTCCAGAGTTGTAGTCCAACACTCAAACCACTATACCATGCTGGTTCTCACTTTACATAGTACAGAGACAATATTACCATCTCCTGTGTTGTCCTGTGGCTGAACAGAGGTTTGAAGCCTGGCTCCTCATGTGTAATAATAGCTATATGCTAACCATTACCACACATCCTACATTACTTGGCTGCAAAGCCTTCTACTTGAGCTTTTTAGCAAATCTCTAACATCCACAAGATCTGGCTTGCCTGCTGCATTCCCTGTTTTATTTTAACTTCATCTGGCTGGAGCATTGAGTAAACATACTATTAAATTTTATGTGTATGATTCCCCCCCCCTCCCCGATTTCTTTTTCAGGACACTGGATGTTTTTGTCAGCCTCAACCATGGGCAATCCCTCATTTCCAGCTCTTTAACCATTACTGCAACAAAGTGTGTAAGTACATGTACAAGAGCCAAGGGAGCTATATTTTTTTAATGGTCAGTTTATGGGTGGGGTGGGCATAATGCAGCTTGCTGGTCATATGTGGCCCCTGGTCTCCACTTTTGTTGTTTCTGAAGCCCCCTACCACCAGTTCCCCTAAGCCCTTCAATCCGCCAATTTTTCAAATTAGTGTCATTTTTGGTCAATTTTGGCCCCACTCCATGCAGAAAGACCCTCAAAAGCATGGAAATGTGAATATACTCCACCCACTCCATCTCACCCGCATCCTTGAACCCTATACTGACTCCAAATATCTCACTTTTCCTATACAGTGCCTCTCAAAATGGCAACAGAAAGTGACAACCCTGCACAGGGTTCATCTACACTGTAGAAATAATGCAGTTGGAGACCAGTTTAAGTGCTGTAGCTCCATCCTATGGAATTTTTAGATTTGTAGTTTTACAAGCGCCACTGTGGTATAGTAGTTTAAGCATTGGATTATGACCCTGCAGACCAGGGTTCAAATCCCTGCTCAGCCATTGAAACCCACTGGATGAGCTTGGGCAAATTACACACTGTCGGCCTCAGAGGATGGCAAAGGCAACCCCCCTCTTAACAAATCTTGCCAAGAAAACTCTTTGATAGGTTTGCTTTAGGGTTGCCATGAGTTGGAAATGACTGGAAGACACACAACAACAACAACAACAACAACAACAATGGTATTTAGCTTTCTCTGCCTGAGAGTGCTGTTGCTTCCCCAAACTATCAATCTCAGAATTCTGTAGGATGGATCCATGGTGTCAAACTGCATTATTTCTACCATGTAGATGCACCCACAGATGATGATGATGAAAACTTTGATTCTGCTGCTTTCCAATGCATTAAAATTGCAAGCAAGTTTCTGGTTAAACATTAGGAAGAAATTCCTAATAGTAAGAGCTGTTTGGCAATAGAATAGATTCCCTTGGAAAGTGGGGAACTGTACTTCATTGGAAGTTTTCAAAGATGATTCAGTTTTGATTACTTCTTAGGGGGGAATTCAGCTGTGGATTCCTGCTAGGAAGTTGTGCTAGCTGGCCCCATGGGATCCATTCACACTCTATAATTGTATGAAATAGTGTGATGATATCATAAATTTCCATTGCAGGTAGTGCCCCCCTAAAGCATATCAGACTTCTTAAAATTTCTGAAGTGGGGGCATGTGGATAGTGCCTGCTTTGCTACCCTTACTCTGTAAAAACACCCACAAGAGGGAATATTACACAAGTGAATTTACTTTCCATTTTTAAAAACTGGGTTCAAAAATTAAAGTGGAGAGAAATTGTTTTACTTTATTAAATGAGTTGAAGAGTATCACTTTGGAATAGTGAATTAATGAATTTGCAAAGTGACTGGAATGATAGGCCCACCTGATACAATAGATAACATTACAAGTCCTATAGAAATTGAATGTTACAGTTCTTCACAATGCATTTTTGTTGTTTTATACTTTGCCTTTTTGTGATCTTGATTAGTTTTTTCCTCATTCAGTGTGATAATGGGTGTGTCTACATTGTAGAAATAATACAATTTGACACCACTTTAACTGCCATGACACCATCCTACAGAATCCTAGGACTTGTAGTTATGTGAGATACCAGCACTCTTTGGCAGAGAAAGCTAAAGTCCTTGTAAAACTACAAATCCCAAGGTTCAATTGGATGGTGCTACAACACAAAATGTAGTCTCAAACTGCATTATTTCTACAGTTTATATACACCCAGTATACCACAGTACAAGCATATGTTGGTTAACAAAGCTTCTGACAAGAAGCTCCTTTTTACAAAGTCTTTTAGCATCCACCTAGCCTCCTTCCCTCCTTGTCTTCTATCTAGCTGCATTTTTAAATCAGCAATGGTATTGGGAGGATGGCAAAGGAGGGCCAGAGAAACACAGGCTTTCCATGTTGGCTTACAGCAATATGTCTGTAGTAAACAATACAATAAAGCTTGAGCTGGGAAAGAATTGAATTCTGTTTGACTGTAAGCCATGTGTGCCTACCTACAATAAGCAAATCAAACAATGGTAACTCCAGAATCTTCTCCTAAACACAGAGAAAAGGGAAGAGCATTTAAGCTTGCCCAGCATGCTAGCATAGACTATAAGTTTGGTCATCAAAATCATAAGAAAAATAGACACTGGTGAAAGAAAAATCACATTTGGGTGCATTTTGGAAGAAGTATTTCAGTTCTTTCATTTCACAGGTGCATATTGTTAGGTTTTGAATAATGTTTTTGCTGAAACATGCTGACCTGCTCTTCTTTTTGTGGTGTAGGAACCCATTCCTAATCTTTCATTGTTATTTCTATCCCTGGTACCTGATTTTTATTTATTTTTTAAATTAAAGAATGAATGCCCAGGAACACATCTACTTCATGAACTGATATATATATATATATATATATATATATATATATAGGAGTGGTGGCGACGGGAGAGTGCTTGCTAACATAATTTCTGTGAATGAAAAATACAATTACTGTCTCTCCCTCTCGCTTTCCCCTAGGCAAGTGGCATTGCGGCACTGATAGCAATTCTCATATTGTTACTCTTGCTGGCACTTGCTCTCTTGTGGTGGTTCTGGCCCTTGTGTTGCAAAGTGGTGAGTGAAATAGAGAGCTTATCCATATTTTTAAGCTTCTGCATGGTGATAATTGTTCTTGCATGGCTTCAACTCATTTCGTACTTATGATGACCCTAAGGCGAACTTATAATGGGGTTTCCTTGGCAAGATTCTTCAGAGGGGGTTTGCCATCCTCTGAGGCTGAGAGTGTGTGACTTGCTCAGGGTTTATTCTTAATACTATCTAAGCTAGAAATGAAACAGAACTTACAAGGCAGTGGAAACATGCATTTCGAATGCTGTGCTGAGCCAGCATTGCAAATGGATTGGAAAAATACATGAAAGCTAAAGCTTTCAGTAGGACGGAAATACCCTAAAGTCACCAGATCCTGTCTGATCTTGGAAGCTAAGCAGGGTTAGCCCTGGTGGGAGACCGCCAAGTAATACCAAATGTTGTAGGCTGCATTTCAGAGGAAAGAACTAGTGAAACCTTTTCTGAGTATTTTGGCCAAAGAAAATGCAGTGGGATTCATGGGGTCTCCATAAGTCAACAGAAAATGTAAAGGCCCATACATACACACACACATAGGGTGATGATGTATAAAATGTTCTGGGTCAATAGGTTGTCATTTTTCTGAGACATTGAGCCTTCTCTGTCAGAGAGCTCTGGTGCCACAATAAAATACAGTTCTCATGATTCCCTAACCCTAACTCTTAAAGTGGACTCAATTTGCACTATTTCTGGCAATCTGCAAAGGCCCTAGGGTTGAAATTCTTGCTTGAGCAGGGAAATCCACTGAGTGAACCTGAGCAAGTCACACTCTTTCAACCTCAGAGGGAGACAATGGCAGCCTCCCTCTGAACAAATCTTGCCAAGAAAACACCGTAAATTGGAATCAACTTGAAGGCATACAGCAACAGCAAGCATTACTGTATTGTGTTTGGCTGAGACACAGGAATTTTTTTTTTAAATTTCCCTGCCTCCTTTCATGAGAACATCCAGTTCAGAGGTCTACTTGAAGAGTGAGAAACCTGCTCAGCTGAGGGCTGTATTCATCTGGGTATGAGCCCATGGTTTGGGGATAATGGGAACTGTAGGCTGGAGTTGATTGCATCTGTTAGGGTGCCTTGTTATGCTGATAAATGCAAATCAACATGTCACATTGTCAATGAAAGCTGATAGAAATAGACTGGAAATGTCTCAATTTACTTTCACCAAATTCTTTTGGTGTTGGACTTAATTATGTCATTCCTCTCTCTCTCTCTCTCTCTCTCTCTCTCTCTATATATATATATATATATATTTGTGTGTGTGTGTAAATTAGCATTTGTAGACCAGCATGCAACAAATAATAAAGATGCTCACTATACTCTTAAAAAAAAAGACAAAGGATAAATTTCAAACACCATCAAATCAGTAAAACTGGGTTTAAAAAGAAGGAAACGTTTGAATAGCTCCATTCTGAAAACACTGCTCATGTGGGTTAATTTTTGTTGTTGATTAAATATCCCTATCCTTCATTTTTTGTAACAGGCAACAAGAAGATAATATAAATACAACATTTTTGTGTTATCTTTTTGCATCAGGACATAACCACCTGTCTATTTTCATATTCATTCAATAGGAAAGCTACTGCCTGTTAACTGCATCTCCTTTTCCCAGGTCCAATACCTGGATCATGGCCTAAATTCAATTGCTAATCCTGACCAGAGTAGACCCTTACATAAGTGATGAATTACCATTCAGCAGTTGCTTCAATGGGTCTATTCTAGTTGGGACAAGCAGGAGGATTTCGGCTCATGGGACTGTTGCAAAGGATTATGGAAATAATTTGTTAAACACAGGTTTGTGTGAACACTCTGATAATTGTATATAATAAAATAATGTTTTGTTTATTAATATTAATTATCTTTAGATCATTCTCACTTTAAGAGTAATGCAGACAAGCTGTCATTCCATTTTAGCAAGTGTTTAGTGAAACAACAACTTCCATTATTCTGTATTTCCAAACAAACCAAATATACTGTAGAAGATAGTGGAAATGTTATTTTTACAGGACATCCCCCAAATTCTCTCCAGCCACCCTCCTGGGATTTGTAGTACAAAAGGCAACTTTTCCAAGCTCTGCTTTGAACAACAAAAACAAAATAAATGTTGAAGGGGTAATATTGCCCTTCACCATTCAGCCGTCCTTTCTGGCAGCAACCAGTTGGCATCTAATGTGTCAAATGAATTGGACATGCTGTTTAATTGTTGGCAGGAGCCAATTGGTGGAATAGTGTTTTGGTTTTTTTTACTTGATCTGTAGTCCATGCACACCACCAGGTTGTTGGTTTTTCAGTTTTCTACTCTTTCCTTTAAAAAGAATTCGCTGTTGACAGTTCTTTCGCTCTTCCCCAAACGTTTGAACATATGACGGCATCAAGCTGGCTGTAGGCTCTGGTGCTGACATTTCTTAATGCCCACCTCGTTCGAACATTTGATAAGTGTTAATGAGCAGATCAAAGGGACTGTTGCCTGAAGCAACTTATTTTTGTGTTTTTTAAAAATTAATTTCAAGATATATACATTTGAAAAATGAAGGAGGAAGAAATCGGCTGTCTTCCAAAATCAAACCTCAGGTTATTGCTTTAAAAAAAAAAATGACAAGCAGCCCGTTGCTGAAATGAGGATAATGAAGCCAAACCAAATAAAATTGGAGAAAACTCAAAGTTTGCATATGGTAAACAAAATGGAGATTTAGTCTCCTGAGCTCTTGGGACAATATTTAAGAAATCTGTATTAAACAGAAATGCTGGCTGTCTTGCAATATTATGTCTTTTAACATCTGCAAGTTCTCAGGCTTCTGAAATTGCATATACTCTTTCTTTTCCTCCATCACTTCCAAAATAGAAGGATTGATTCCTGTGTTTTAATTCATTTTCAAAGAAAAGATACTTCCATAATAATATATGGGAAAGATCTGTATTTCTAGTATGTCTGCTTGATGAGGTACATCCAGTAGTGCCACTTCTAGTAAGTACATTTGCTAGTCCCAGCCAGAGTAGATCAATTGAATCAAGTTGAATGGGAAGAAAAAATAATAATAATCATAGATGATATATACATAACTTTGAAGTGGATTAGAAGATATCAAAATGGTCAGACTTCATATACTTTGGATCAGTCATTAAGCAAAATGGAGAATGTAGTTATGAAATCAGAAGAACACAAGGAGTTAAAAAGGCAGCTATGAAGAAACTAGACAAGATCCTTAAGTGTAAAGATATGTAACTGAATACCAAAATCAGAATTGCTGATGCCATTGTATTTCTGATTTCTATATATGGTTGTGAAAGCTGGACAGTGAATAAAGCAGATAGGAAGAAAATCAACCCATTTGAAATGTAGTGCTGGAAGAGTGTTCTGCAGATACCATGGACTGCTAAAAAGATGAATAAATGGGTTCTAGAGGAAAACAAGCCTGAACTCTCCCAAGAAGCCAGGAGGGTTAAATTGAGGCTGTAGTACTTTGGACATGATTCATTAGAAAAGACAATAATACTTGGTAAGGTGGAAATCAGTAGGAAAGAGGAAGGCAACATTCCAGATGGATACAGGAAGCAGTAGCCCTGAGTCTGCAAGACCTGAGTAGGGCTATTGATGATAGAGTGACTTGGAGGTTTCTTGTTCATAGGTGTTCATAAGTTGAAGCTGATTTAATGGTAGTTAACAACAACAAGAAAATACTAATTTGGAGGCTTCCCATAGCTATACCCCTGTTCAAAGTTCAGAAAAGAATTGTTCGTAGTTTCTAATGCTTATCAGGTTCCCCACAGGGCAACAGTCTCCTTGCTTATGTTCAGCCCAAGTGTTTAAATAAACTAAATGAGATTGCTAACCCAGATGAGACCACAGTGGTCACCAAACTAGATTTCCTGGTTTTTTTTTTATTTTTGGGGTTTTTTTTGCCAAAAACATCCCATGGGGGGGGAAAAATCTTATTTCAGTTGACCATTTTCTTTTGGGTTGTTTTTATTTGTTGAGACACATTTTATTGTCAAGGATATGAGTATTCTTTACACCCTTATTCATGAAGCTGTTGCATTCAGGAAAAAAGGCTTGTAGGAGGAAATCTGTAGTATATATTGTGATACTTGACTGAAAAATCTTGGTTGTCTGTTCCTTACCTATGAACTGTTTTTCCTTCATTAGGTCATTAAAGATCCTCCTCCACCAAAACCATCAGCTCCAATAGAGGTATGTTAATCTGCAGAAGAAATTGGCTACTTAGGGCTCATGCTGTGATTCCACTTTCATGGCCTGTCCTATGGAATCATTGCGGTTTAGGGAGCTGCATTTTCAATTTTCAGCTAGAGTACTCTATTGCCAGTCTATCAGTCCCAGGATTCCATAAGGTGGAACCATGGTTCTTAAAGTTATAATTGTGCAGTGCAAATGGGCCCTTAGTCAAGTCTTTACATACTATAGCCAGTGACTCAGAGACACAGATAAGTTACAGGCAGTATTATCTACTCCCATCTACCTCATAACCTTGTTAACTTCATACCATTTGCCTGTCACACACTGCTTTGAAGACTAGGGAAACAGCAGGAGAGTGATGGCAAAGTCCAATGATTTGTTTTTACATCACTACTACTAAATGTTTTGACAGAGCAACATATACTTCAGTTCAGGGATGCTATTGTCCATGTCACTTCCATGTTGAGAGTGATGTGTATTTCTGATGGGGATCTGCTTTACTGCAAGATTTTCCAATCACCTCCCGCCAGGTGTGTTGGACTGCCAGTTCAATCATCCCTAGCCAGTGCCACTATTGGTTGGAATGATGGGAGTAGTATTGGTAGTAGTAGTTCCACTCATCTGGAAGAGGCACAGTTGGGGAAGTCTGCTTTACTGTGTCAGGCTATTTTGAAGATGGATTATCTAGGGCTTTGGTTTATACAAAATACATCTCCTTTGCCCGATAAAAACTATTATGGATTAGCTCAGTTTTCATTTTCCAAAGTGTGTCTTTGCTGGGCTGACCCCTGGAAATCTAATATTATTTGGGTTCTCTCAGAAATGGTATGATGTACCTCAGGTATTCAAATGTGTAGCAATAAACACAGCAGAAATTGATAGTTGAGAGATGCAACATTGCTATATACATGGCATCCTCCATTAGACAGTTTGGTTTTCCAGAAGTGTGCAGGTAAAGTGGCCGTGTTGATCAGACACGAATTGGATTGTAATAGATACTTCAAAGTGCATTCCTCGGCAAATTGATTTTCCTTGCACATAACCAGAATGCTGGGTTTATGTGCTTAGTGGATGAAGGAGGAGGGTGGGAAATTGCTTTCTAATTCAAAGAATATCTTATTCACTCTTCCCACCTGCTCTCCAGAAGCAGAGATTTAAACATGGAAGCATCTTCTTATATCAAATATTTCTCACATCTATATTTTTCCTTAAGTGTTTTTTTTCAAATAAAAAAGAACTTATTCCCAAATGACAACAAGTGCACATGTTAGTCATGCACAGACAGTGTACTGTAAAGTGCCCTAAAACTGAAAGGACTATGATAGCCTTCCCCAAACTGTTGAATTGCAGCACTCAATGGCTAAAATCTTAATTGGAGTGTAGTTCTTTCTGTGCAGAACTGTATCCTTCTCCCCTTTTGTGAGCTGTCAATCCCTATGGGAAGGGTTACAGTTGTTGTTTACTGGGAGGGAGGGGAAAAGGCTATTCAGATCATGAAGCAGCAGCTGGACTCAACTCATTGGGAAAGGGGAAGAAATGAGGATGTACACCCTGGTGCAGTGTACTTTTCTTTCCCTTCCCCCAGTAGCTCAGAGCAGCTATATTTTCATGGTGTGAATTGTCTTCTCCCTCTCCTGTGCACCAATAAAAAACTCTGGTAGCTCTTCCCAGAGCTTGACAGCTGCCTTGGGGGAATTTTGGTGATAGAGTACAAGGATAACAGAATAGACCCTTACACTCCATCTATAAAGGGATGCACATGCACATCTGAGTACAGATGACAGATAAGTAGATACATCACAAACAAGCAAGACAATGCAATTTACCAAAGTTCTACTCTGAAATACTCATAATTACTATTATCTCATTTGTACTTATGTGCATGTCATAATGGGATGCTGACCATTGTCCCCAGCCAGAATGGGCCATGTGGGTTGGTGATGATATGAGTTGCAGTCCAACATCTGGAGGATGTTGAATTGGGGAAAGCTGGGTTACAATATGATATAATATACTTGTAACACAGACTTAAAAACTGGTATAATGGTTAAAAGATAACATTAATTCCCTCTCTGCTGGGAGCTGCAGTTGAGTTGGTAGGTAGGATGTCTGACAGAATGTTCTTTGCACTCTGCACTGAAGGCATAGTTCCCAGTGTATTTTGCCCCAAGTTACAACAAATTGATTTCAAGGATACAGTAGAGCTAATCTGGTTTATTTAGATATTTGCACTACACAATTATATCAGTTTCATATCACTTTGATGGTAATGACTAAATACTGAGGAATCCTGTTCAGCTATCCTGAGTGCTTTGTTACACTATATAATTAAAACCATGTAATCCTCAGTCCCTTTCCTTTCAGTATAGTTATGCTTTATCAGTGTGTGGAAGAGTTATTCTTTGAATCACAACTCCCAGAATATGAATCCCCACTGGCCATGCACATTGGGAGTTGTAGTTCTGAACTTCTGTGGTGACCTTACCCTTTTTCTATAGTGTTCAGAGCAGGACTTACAAGACGCTGGCCAAGAAGCATTAGGACCTGCTGTTGTTCTTGGTGACACTGCCATTTAAATCAGATGGGCCTTTCAGAAATTTTTGGATTCTAGTTTCCATCTTTGTGACCCAGTATGATCCCACTGTCAGGAAATGTCACAGTTTGAGTCCAGTAACATTTGGAGGACCACAGATTTCCCACCCCAACTTTAAATTAAGGGAATGTAGCATCATTTTCCAGGCACTGTTCTTACCAATGATTCAGAAAGAGATAACTTTATATACCCACGGCCAGAGCTTCTTACATTTACTTTATGGAACTACACCTCCCTTTAGGTTTTAGTCCATTGGTTTTTATTATGATTTTTTTTGTTTCATTTCATTATTCAAAGTTTTCTCTATATTACGTCTTAAATTATCATCGGTCTGTAATTTCTTTTGCCTCTATAATGTTGATTTCTTTCACCCTTGTTATAGATTAAGCATTCTTTATTGGATTATGGTTTTGTAATTATTTTATAATAATTTATATTTTAATGCTATCTTGCATTGCATTTATTTTGTGATATTATGATAAATGAAATATTTTAAAAAGAATCTTTATGATTAAAAAGCTGGAATATGATCTCACATGATAAACACCTCAACATATTAATTGGTTTTCCGTGCAAGTATTTATGTTAGAGAAATGTTTAAAGATAGAGTAGTTGGTGGGTTCTACGTCAATTGTGCAGTGAATCTGCTCTGATTTTAGTTTCACCTTCATAGGATCTATCCAAGGTTCTGAACCTGTGTTATACAGCACCTTGGATAGCTCCTTTACCTGCTTTCATTGTCCTGGTGGCATGGAAGCCACCTACTGCCACTGCTGGGATGACAGATAAGTAGATACATCACAAACAAGCAAGACAATGCAATTTACCAAAGTTCTACTCTGAAATACTCATAATTACTATTATCTCATTTGTACTATTCATCAGTTTCACATTTTCCCTAGAAAGCATATCTTGTGCCAATGGATCTATCCACACTACACAACTATAACACTTTGATTCCACTTTAATGAGCTTGTCTGCATTCTACAGAATCCTGTTTTGTTTTGTTTTTTAATTTCACAAGGTACTCTGAATTCTCTGCCAAAAAGTTGTAGCACTGTAGCTCTGGGGAAGGCACCATACCAAACTGCAAATCACTGGATTCTATATGATGGACCCATGACAGTAAAAGTGATGTCCAATTGCTATAATTTTGCAGCATATATACATGGTTTGCGCCATATCCACTTTTTCTAAAAAGTAAAAGTCATTTGCAAGTACAGTAATTTGGCTTTATCTATCTAATGCAAGAGTAGTTTGTTCCCCCTTTTTTTTAAAAAATCCACACAAACAAACCCAAATCTGTGTTGGATCATTGCCCAGGAAGATGAAGAAGATCCTTTGCCTCCGAAGAAGTGGCCCACAGTGGATGCTTCATATTATGGTGGACGAGGAGTTGGAGGAATTAAGAGAATGGAGGTTAGTATTGTCGAGTCCCCTATAACTGAGTACTGCAGTATGAATTGTAAAATAAGAGTGTGAAAAGATTACATTTTCTGAGTGTTATACCTCTCCCAAGCTTTTTGTAAAAGCCCGCATTTTTGACGAGAGTGTTGTCTTGGCTTCACATTTACAACAGGCCATGCTCACCACTAAATTAGTGCAATAATGTGTTTTAAGAAGATAAACATTAAATAAATGAATAAATAAATAAATAAATAAAATATTAAGAAGTGTAACTGGAATGTTGATCCATTGATGCAGTACACAGAACTATGCTTCTGGGCTTGGTCATAATGCTGAATTCTGTAAATCATTTCAAAGTCTGTTCCTGAATAGCAATGTATATGTACCCTCACTCTTTGGCAAAAATCCTTTGTGAACAAAAAGTTTCCCATTACAGAAAATTACAGTGGATAACTTTATATCCCTTCACAAAGACAAATTGCAGAAATGCAAGTGGAGGTGTATACCCTGATCAGCATCATGGGTATCTTGTCTTTGTGAAGGGATATAAAGCTATCCACTGTAATTCTCTGTAATGGGAAACTTTTTGTTCACACAGGATTTTTGGACTTCAACTCCTATAGCCTCTTGCCATTGGTTATGCTGCTCACAGGCTTTGGAACTTAGATCCTAGGTAGCAGAGATTCCCTTTTGCTCTAAATGGTTCATACAGTGTCTGTTGTGAAAAAGTGCACAGCTTCCATATGTACTAGAACAGGGGTGGGCAACCTTTCCCCTTTAAGGGCCGAGAGACTTCAGCTCCCAGAAGCCTCAGCCATGTTGGCCAATAGCTCCTGGGATTCTGGGAGCTGAAGTCCCTCAGCCATTAAAGGGGACAGGTTGCCTGCCCCTGTACTAGAAGATCCCAAGAGATGTCATGGGACAAGGCTATAGGTGGTCCTGCCTTCATCCAGAGATATGATAAAATTCTCCATGCTCTTTTATGTGCAATTTGGCAGGTTGGATCCAGACTTTGGCCTGAATCTTACTGCTAGTCCCATGTAAAATAAACTCATGGAATGATGTATCAGCATTTATGTCAGGGGTAGGCAACCTTTCCCCTTTAAGGGCCGAGGGACTTGAGCTCCCAGAATCCCAGGAGCTATTGGCCAACATGGGACTATTGGCCAACATGGCTGAGGCTTCTGGGAACTGAAGTCCCTCGGCCCTTAAAGGGGAAAGGTTGCCTACCCCTGATTTATGTAAATCCCATTGATTGACGAGATCTATTGTAGTTGGGCTGCCAATGAAATTCAAGCCTTAGTCATACTCCAGGAAGATCCACTGAAATCGGAAGAGCTTAACTTGGGCGTGAAACAGACTGGCAAAATACATCAGCTTCAGGGCTGCATGGGGGCATGGTATTTTGATGACGCACACCCCAACGCTGCCCCCAAGCCAGCAGCACACTACTCACCTGATTAGATGGCAGGCAGCATGATCACACTCTGTCAATGTGGTGTTTATATGCTGCATGCCGTAGGAGCACTGAAAAGCTGCCACGAAAAAAGTCGAATTGGGGTAGTGGTGTGTGGTTGCTGTAGCCCCAGTCCAACACTCAAAGGGGCGATGTCAAGCTGCTTCCATATGGCTGTCTGTTTCAGTCATTAGTCATGACTAACCTAAGTTCCAGCCTGAATCCTTGTAAGACTCCACTCATGTAAGTCATGGAAGGATGGGACTTCTGGCTGCTGGAGTCCTGCTGCCAAAGTCTTTGCAGGACCAGGCCTGAGCTGCCAGAGTCCTGGCTAACAGGCACAGCTGGCTCTACTCATGCAGGGCAGCTGAAGCATCTGGCAGTATAGCCATTTAAGGGCTGCATTGGTCTCTCATCCCTTGTCACAGCAACACAGGGGGGTTGCAGACTGCCAGAAATAGTGCAAATTGAGTCCACTTTAAGAGTTAGGGTTAGTGCTAGGGAATCATGGGAATTGGTTTTTTTCTGAGACATTGAGCCTTCTCTGTCAGAGAGCTCTGGTGCCACAATAAAATACAGTTCCCATGATTCCCTAGCACTAACCCTAACCCTAAAAATGGACTCAATTTGCACTATTTCTGGCAATCTGCAACCCCCCACAGTCTTCTGTGCTGCCTGTAGCTACTTTGCCATGGTTAAATCTGGTCTGCTCTTTGACTCTGCCTTTTGCCTCTGGCCTGATTGGACTCCTGGAGCTTGATTTCCTGTGCTTAGACTTTGTTCTGTTTCCTGACCTTACCTCCTGCTCATTAGACTGTCTTATTTAATCATCCATGGTCCTGGTCCCATCATCCAGGCCACCCATGCCTCAGACCTTGACAGTCCTGTTGGTTAGTTACAACTAGAGGAGGCTAACTGAATCACCTATTGAATAGTCAACACTTATAAATGTATCATATTGATTCATAACGTCTACTCTAGTGAGCTTTACCAACAGGGTCCCAGCTCTCATTGACTTTAGAGGGACTGTCCTAAGTATAATTGTATCTGGATTCAAGATAATATCAAGATACTTTATTAGTAGAAAGGTAGGATACAAAATACTGTTCCCTTAATTGTTGGTGTTATGTACTGTTGTCTTCAATGGACTGTTGCCTTTGTGTCCTACCTGCTGATTTAATGAGGATATCTAATGAGGATATCTAATTGGCCACTCCTGGAAATGGATACATGGACTGATTGGTCAGGTCTTCTTAGGGGTCAAAGGTATATAGGTGGACAATAGTGATTGGGTGCCCATGTTCACACTGCCCCCATTTTTGCCTGCAAATCAGAATCCTATAAACTGTAAGTGATCTCTAGTTGCAATTTCTAGGGGTTGAGTGGTTTCTGAGGACATTTCAAGTTAATCTATTAGTCTTGGAAATGTACTGAATTATTGAGTGATCTTCAGGATTTTTCACTCACATTTTTTCAGTATGTGCAGGGCTTTGAGAAGTCTGGGCAAAATCAGGGTTACATGTGAAAAAATTGGGTTGGGACCACATGTAGCCTATGGGCTGCCATTTCTCCACCCTTGATATGAACACTAGGTTTTAAAAATACATATCTTGCATTTTTACATCACTGAGGTCACTACTCTGCCAGTTTGATAAGGACGTGTTTGATGGCTTTGATGCTGTTTTGGAATTTTGATGCTAAAATGGCTTTCTTTTTAATGAAATTTGAGAGAAAATCCTATATTTCCTAGATTAACTTCTTCCCTATGATTTCAGCCTTATATGATTTTCTTTCTTTCTATCTAGTTATAGAGCAGTTTTAGGCACCTCCCCATAGATCAGGTTAAAACTGATTTCATCAATTCTGTTTCATCAGGACTCTGGGGGGGGGGAGGAGGGGAAGAAGGTTGGGTCAGTGTCTGACAGAGCGGGCAGAACAAGGCTTTAAATGGCATTTTTAAATGTCCTTTTGGAAGAAATTACAGTGTAGCATGAGCATTCTCATTGTGTATCAGCCAAGTATTCTTACAAGGCTGACATTTATAGTGGATGCTTTGCTTCTTTTGCAGCTGGTGTAGTGTTGGGGTTAAAAGCATAAAGAAGAAAAGAGTTCCTTGTTGAAATATAATGATCGCAAAGCACTGTCTCTCAGCTTCTGCCTCCACTCTTTTGTAATGTGCAAATTAGGGGTGGTTTTTTTTTGTATCTATGGTCATAAGTGACCCTGTTGTGCTCCCATTGCCCTAAATTATGGGCCCAGAATGGCCATTCTCACTCCTCAGGAGTGCTCTATTTTTGTCCTTCAGATCTATGGAAAACTTTTGTTCAACACAAGTGACTATCCAGTTATTTCTTGTTTTAGGACAAACCAGAAATGGGGCAGATCAAGTAATTATCTGGCCACTTGGCATAAAACAAAAATTCACAGAGGGAGTCTCTTTGAGGGTTGCCCCAGAGCTGGCTGCAGCTCCAGAGATTTCTGGAAATCATTGACCTCTGATGTAGCTCGAACTAAACTTTTATTGTAAGGATGGCAGAACCCACAATTAAACCTGATTCTCTTCTATGAATGTATATGTCTTATTTGTTCAGAGTCACCATCACTAGGTCTAATCTGGTTTACCAGTTTCTGTGCACTGAGAGCTAGCATGCCAGGGCATGATGTATCATTTTTGGTACATCAAACAGGTGATGTGGGGATTCTGGCCCTGCCACTGCCTGTTAAAGAGAGAAATGATTGGAGGTATTTTCTCAGATTTAGTCTCAAAACACACTGAAGAAATAATCCAGTTGGACACTGCTTTAACTGTCCTGGCTCAATGCTAAAGAATTCTGGGAACTGTAGTTTTGTGAGATACTTAGCCTTCTCTGTCAGAGCTCTAGTGCCAAAATGAACTACAATTCCCAGGATTCCTTAGCACTGAGCCAGGGCAGTTAAAATGGTCTCAAATTGGATTATTTCTGCAGTGTGTTTTGGACATCAGCAATCATCTGGGTTGCCAAAATCTGGCACTTACAGTTTCTTAATACAGAGGTTTACGAAGGATATTCCTACTGAAAGTTAAAATAGAAACAGCATACAGTAAGGTAAGGCTATTGGAATCCTCACAAACTCCAATCAGAACAAACTGTTTTACTCAGCCAAAAGGTTAAGGCTGAAATCCTATATGCACATACTTGAGGGTATGTCTGATTGGGATGGACGTCTGAATAGACATGTATCAGCTGGTGCAGTACTTTTATAACTGTAGAGAATTATACTTGACCCAGACAAATCAGTCCAGTTGTAGTAGTAACATGATGTGACACTTTTCAAAGAGATAGCCATGTTAATCACTTTCAGCATGGAAAGGAGAAGGAGGGAGGGATCTAGCAGTACCTTTGAGACTAACTTTGAGACTGAAATTAGCAAGCAATTCTGAACTAGCATCCACTCCATCAGATGCAGTGGCGGGGAGGGAATGCTTATACAGGTTGAGTCTCCCTTATTTGGCATTCCAAAATTCAAAATACTCCAAAATCCAAAATTGTCCATGTGAGTGACCTTTGCTTTCTAATGATATACAAAATTTGTTTAATCCACAAAGTAATTGAAAATATTATGTATCAAATTATCTTCAGGCTTTGTGTATAAAATGTATATAAAACCTAAAAAGTTCATGTTTAGATTTGGGTCCCATCTCCAAAAGAATGTATATGCAAATATTCCAAAAGTTAGAATGTTTCTGATCCCAAGCATTTCCAATAAGGAAGACTCAGCCTGTAAAATATAGCAGTCTCAACGTTGCTCCTAGATCCCTCTTCTACACTTTCATTCCATCGATGTGAATTGATTGGATTGAGCATCTTGTGTCCCAAGACACAAACTCATTTTGACAGTGGATCTTGCTTCCTTTAGGTTCGTTGGGGTGATAAAGGATCGACTGAAGAAGGTGCCCGGCTAGAGAAAGCCAAAAATGCTGTGGTAAAACTACCTGAAGAGACAGAAGAGCCATATCTTCCTAGACCACCAAAACCCAAGCCTACCTCATCCCCACCTCAGGAAAAGTGGTACACACCAATTAAGGTATTTGCCCAGTCTTTTGTCATTTAACCACTGCTAAATGTTGAATTCAAAGATATAGCCGTGTTAATCTGTAGAATCAGTACAATAGAGAGATCTTGTAGCACCTTTGAGACTAAGGGCCTTTACAGACTGCCAGAAATAGTGCAAACTGAGGCCACTTTAACTGTCCTGGCTTAGTGCTAGGGAATCATGGGAATTGTCTTTTTTGGGGGGACATTGAGTCTTCTCTGCCAGAGAGCTCTGGTGCCACAATAAACTACAGTTCCCATGATTCCTTAGCATTGAGCCAGGACAGTTAAAGTGGCCTCACTTTGCACTATTCCTGGCAGTCTGTAAAGGCTGTAACTGAAAGAAATTGGCAGCATGAGCTTTCGTAAACCTCAGTCTACTTCCTCAATGCATCTGAGGAAGTAGACTGAAGTCTACGAAAGCTCATGCTTCCAATTTATTTCTTTCAGTTAGTCTCAAAGGTGCTACAAGATCTCTCTATGTACTGCTAGATGTTGGTTTCCATCTCAGTGGGGTGGTGAATTTGTCCCAGGTTTTAGACCAAACTTTAAAGGCATTATCCAATATGCTGAACCCTATCTCTGAAATCAGAGCCACCATGGTATAGCATTGAACCATAATAACTCTGGAGATCAGGGTGTGGCAATCTAAACCCACTGGGTTATCCTGATCAAGTCACACACTCTCAGCCTCAAAAGATGGCAGTAGCAAACCACCTCTGAAGAAACTTACTGAGAAAATCCCATGATAGGTTCACCTTAGGGTCACCAAAAGTCAGAAATGACTTGAAGGCACACAACAACAAAATCCTCAAAATCGCTTCAGCAACTTGGGTGGCTCTACCAAATTCGAGACAATATTTGAGAATGTATTCAATTCTCCATTGACAATGGAGCCTCAGGCCACCACTGCATTAAACACAATGTTTGCTTTGTGGTTTTTATGAGGCAAATTGGGGATGATCTTAAAATAGCTGAACCAACCACACTTGTATTCATTGAAAACCACCAGGAGAAAACACATATGAATTAGCATGGAAGTGGAGGCAAGATGGGTCAGGCCCCAGCCAACTCTTCATGTAGCACTTTGGGAGCAGGAAGTATTTTGTTTGTTTAATTTCGTTCAACGAGCTCCTTGTAATAACCCTGTTAAGACAGGATAAGGAAGAGTGAGTTTCATCATTAAATGGAGACTAGAACTTGGATCTGCCAAATCCCAGTTCAGCACTCTGACTACCTTTGGATCTCTATTTCTTTGCTGATCATTTCCCTCCTCTACTGAAGATATTTGCCTTTTCCCAAGTGTTGGGAAATTACCTTGCCAATTCTGGAATTATTTCATTCCTCTACATTTGGTATGCATTTACTACAAAATCTTGGAGGCTGCATATTCAGGCCAGGATCCTATTAATGACTTACATTTGTTTAAGTCCCTTTGGGGATGAGGTGCAGAGGGCTGTTCTTTTGCCCTTTCACTCCATCCAAAAACCTCCATGCTCAGCAGCTGTCAAGTCCTGGGAGGGGTTACTGTTGGTACTTCATAGTAGATGGAAAGGGAGAGAAGTAATTCAAAGGGGAGGGAGGTGATTCAAACATAAGGTTCTGGCTTGTTTGAGCTTCTGGGGGAGTAAAAAGGAGGGTGTGGTTAATTTGATAGGGCTCCCTCATTTCTTCTCCTCCTACTGTGCTGAAACCAGCTGCTTCTCCATAATCTGAGTCACTTTTCCTTCTCCCTCATTCCCCACCAATAACTGATAGTAACTTATTTTAAATGAGCTTTTGTGGATTACACTTCATTTCAGCTGCATCCGCACTGCAGAAATAACCGCGTTTGACACCACTTTAACTGCCATGGCTCAATGCTGTGGAATTCTTTAAACTAGTTTATTATGTGGTGCAGTTGGTCTTAAGGGTGCTATAAGACTGTTTGTTGTTTTATTCAAAGATGCATCTTGTGGGAGTATTCCTTGGCAGATACTCAGTTTAACACCTGTTTCTGTGGGCAAAACTTTAAGCAAAAGAATATTAAAGGTCTTTATATCTAGTCCTGCATCTCTCAGGTCTCTAAACTCTCATAAGCCCCTGTCAGTGTGACAAATGGTCAAGGATTGGTGAGAGTTGTGGTTCTACAACAGGTTTCTCAGTCTACCTATAGACACAAATAGTGTTCTTTGTCCTTACAAGCAAGAACAAATTCTGCAGCCTTCTCCCTACTGGATGAGAAGTTGAAACTTTCTCCACTCTTCCCAATAACTGTTTATATGTTGGGAAGTATTTGTTTGTGCTGAAATACACAGAGGCCTTTTTCCAATTCAGAAACAACTTTCTGTGCAGAAAACATAATTTCTGTGCAGCAGTACACATGGTTTTTCTGTGCAGAAAACCTATTTTTTTTCTTTCTGTGAAGAAATACAAGTTTTTCTTGCAGTGCAGAAATACATGTATTTTTATGGGCAGAAAACACATTGCTACACAGAAAAAACACTTGTATTTCTGCACAAAAGAATACTTCTTGGTGTGGTTTCCTTAGCATCAAGAAATCCCTTTTGCAGGAGAGAACAACAAATGGATATTCTTGCCCAGGGGTAGGCAACCTAAGGCCCGGGGGTTGGATTCTTGCCCAGGGGTAGGCAACCTAAGGCCCGGGGGCCGCCACCCACCATGATGATATTGATTATTGTTGTTATTACTTGTTCTTGGGGTTTTCTTGGCAAAATCTCCACAGGGGTTTTGCCATGGCTTTTCTGGGGCTGAGAGAGTATGCATGCATATTTTTAATTTTTTTTTAATTTTTAAAAAATATATATATATATATATATATTTATTTATTTATTTATTTATTTATTTATTTATGGTGCTTCGGCCCCCCAATTGTCTGAGGGACAGCAACCTGGCCCCCAGCTCAAAAAGGTTGCCTACCCCTGTTCTTGCCATTCCTCAAAAAAAAAAAAACCTCAAAGTCACTGAAGCCTAAACCCTATTTTTGTCCCACCTAGAATGGCTACTGAATCAGTGGGATTTATCTATATGTTGACACCTCCATGAGAAAATTTGATCAAATAGGCCTAATTAACTAACTAGAAGGATTGAGGTCATCATCTTTAGTTGATCTCTCTATGTTTCTGAGTGTCTTTTTAAAATCCCATATCAACTTAAAATAGTAAAAGACCAGAACTTTAGAATTTCCCACTCATTTAACACATTGTTAAGAACCTTTTATTTAATCACACATCACTGGCTCAATGTGTTCCCATTAAGCAAAATTTATGCCTAATAGCATCCTGTTTAAGGAGTACTCATTGTCCTACAGTGTCATTTGGCTGAAGATTATCTCCAAGGATGGTTAATGGTTTTGAGAACTACTGCTGCGTATGTCAGCTAATCAAAAGTCTTTTTGGTCTGCTTTGAACAGGGTCGACTTGATGCACTGTGGGCTTTGCTGAGGCGGCAGTATGACAGAGTGTCTTTGATGCGACCGCAGCAAGGAGATGAGGTTTGTGGGCATGTGTACTTGATATGCTTAAGTCTGAATTGCCATGATCCAGAGGCCTCCACTTAGTACATGGAATGTCTGGTGCACCCATGAAAGTAGAACTTCATATGATTTCTTTAAGGTGTTGAATATGCTGGGAAGAATCAGGGGTAAAGGCATAAGTGTACAGTGTCCCTTTCTTCATGCAGGCAGTGGCTACCTCCTCCCTGGTTCTATTAGCTTATATAGCTCTACCAGTATGCTTATGCCAGGAATGCCATGGCTTAGCAGTTAAGTCTCTGACTCTGATGATCTCAAGGTCGACAGGTTGGCAGTTTGAGGCCCGAGCACCGTATAATGAAGTGAACTCCCATCATTAGTCCCAGATCCTGCCAACCTACTAGTTAGAAAGGATGTAAGCAGCTTCATTTATATACCGCTTCATACCGTGCTATGGAGTGTCTAAGCGGTTTACAGCTGTAAACTCATTGCCCCCCAACAGCTGGGTACTCATTTTAAAGACTTCGGAAGGATGCAGGCCTGAGTCAAGCCTGAGCCCTGGCTAGTATTGAACTCGCAACCTTGTGGTTTATGAGTGAGTGGCTGCAGTACAGGCATATAACCACTGTGTCACCAGTTTATAAAAGTGCAAATAAATAGATACCACTTGAGTGAGAAGGTAACAACATTCTGTGCAGTCATGCTGGCTACATGATCACAGAGTCATCTTTGACAAGGCTGCCTCTCTCAACTTAGTGATGGAGATGAACATTGCTCTCTGCAGTTGGAGACAACTAGACAAACTTGTCAAAGGGAAAACCTTTACACAGGAAGTCTGGTCTGAAATGGTGGAGATCTGCATGTTCAGTGGAAAGGGGAGGCTTTCCTGTTGCCCACTGTGACCAAAGAATAGTTGCTTGGGCTAGTGGGGGATAGCAGGAAAAACTGTTGCCCCTGGATAACCTCATTGCATAAAAGGTTAGAATTGACTTGTGCTTGTGTAACCCTTCTGGTTGTGGAACACATTTCACCAAGTGGATTCCAGCCAAACTTTTGTATACCAGACTAGAAATCAAATTGCCACTGTGCTTTTCTCTCCCCGCCTACTTCCTTTCCTTCTTTCGTTCTTCAATAGAACATCACATCTATGATGAGCTACTTTGTGACTGGGTACCTACCTAGAACATCAAGGCATATATGTGGCAAAGAGATTCAGAGAAGAGAGAAATATGTACAGTCAAGTGTACATATTCACTTGGTGGATGAATTCCAAACTGGCTGTAATTTCCCTCCCACATCCCCCCAACAGCAGTACCTTGCACTATATGTCCTAAAAATCACTTTTATGATATATTCCTCCCCTTCCTTCTCCCTGAGCATCAATTATCAGGCTTGGAGTTCCAATGAGAAGCCTGCCATTTTGAACAGCTGCCTATATGCATGTTCTTGCAAGTATGTGTATAGTCTCATAACACTCATCAGAACACTTGCGTAGACCTTGAAGTGGATATGCAGCTCAGCTTGTGCTTTCTTCAGGTCAAGTGCTCTAACATGGCTGTGGAAATACTATTACATAGAGAGCTTTAACAAAGTAGCATATTATACTAGCATGCCATTGATACAAATCGGAGGGCTGGAGCCAATTAATGGAACCTTTAATTACTGGGACTTTACATAGAAACAAGATCAAGAGATACCTGGTGGATAAGTTTGCATTTTATTGTCTGTGGTGTTCATTTCTGGGACTGGAGGAGGAGGGAAAATTAACCATGCAGCCCTATGTGTGTCTAATTAAAAGGTAAACTTCTTTTGAGTTCAGTTGCTTCTGAGTAAACATACTGGAGCATCAGTGAAATGTTTAAAAGAAAGTTGAAGGGACGGGCCACTTCACCAAAATATTTGTCTTTGAAATACCAACTCAGCATTATGCATTTGTGTGTGAATCTGTGTGTCCCCCCAGCCCTGATTAGCACACACAGAGAAACTATAAACAACTGAGGAAACAGAAACATAAGAACATACACTAATATAGCTCCAGAACAAAAACAGGTTTTATACTCTTGACTTTCTCTCAGTGCAAATGCAAACAAATGCCTACATGTGATCTTTGTTGTTGCTCATGGTTTTGCTTCTTGTGCATGTGCTAGTTTTACCTGCACCCTTTTTTGTGTATGTGCATGAAAATCTCTGGATCGAGTCAATAGACCAGTTTATAAGCTGTTGACTCTAGTGCTGTAAGAATTAGATGATTTTTCTCTGTTTCATTTGTGACGGGAAAAATGGGAGTCCCTTTCTTAGCCAACAGAAAGTGAAAGCCTATTGCTTGTTAAACAAGCATCATCGAGTTTTTAATTTGGCTGGAAAAATTAGATGGAGTGAGGAAAAAGAGAGAGGGAGATGTTACATATTGGGTCAGTGATTTGGCTGTTGACCAAAATCCTAAAGATTCGTCTCATGTTTTTGGTGGACTTGTAACGTTGTAAGAACACAGTTTGTCTATCTAAGGGCAAATCATGTTTTACATCCTGAAGGAAAATTTACTTATTTGATCAAAAGTTCCAGAACTTTGTATGTATGAATCAAGTAAACCTAAAACACATGCTATTCAACATAATAATAATAATAATAATAATAATAATAATAATAATAATAATAATAATACGATTTATTTATATACCGCCCCTCTGGCTAGCCAATCTAGGCAGTGAACAACATAATATAATACAACAAATTAATAATATCATATAACATTAATACAGGGCCCATCCCTTCTTCCCAGCCCCACCCAAACCCACCCCTCAAAAACAAAACCGACAAACAATTTAAACAATTATTAAAAAACATCTTTATCAGTGACTTGGATGATGGAATAGAGGGCATGTTTCTCAAATTTGCATATGGAACTAAATTAGGAGGGGTAGCTAATACCCTAGAGGACAGGATCGGAATTCAGAATGACTGTAACAGATTAGAGAGTTGGGCCAAAGCTAATGAAATGAATTTCTACAGGGAGAAATGTAGGATACTACACTTGGGAGTAAAAATGAAATAGACAGATACAGGATAGATGACACCTGGCTTGATGGCAGTTCATGCAAAAAGTATCTAGGAATCTTAATGGACCACAGGCTGAATAGCAGTCAACAATGTGATGCGGCAGATGAGAAAGCCAATGCAATTCTAATCAGCATCAATAGGACTATAGTGTCTAGAAGGTCAAGGAGAGGATAGTGTCACTATTCTGCTTTGGTCAGTCCTCACCTGGAATAGTGCATCCAGTTCTGGGCAACATAATTAAAAAAAAATGTAGACAAGTTGGAGTGTGTCCAGAGGAGAGAGACCAAAATAGTGAAAGGTCTGTAAACCATGTCCAATGAGGAATGGCTTAGGGAGTTGGGTATGTTTAGCTTGGTGAAAAGAAGGTTAAGAGGTGACATGATAACTATGTTTAAATATTTGAAGGGATGCCATATTGAGGATGAAGCTAACTTATTTTCTGCTGCTCTAGAAATTAGGGCATGGAGCAATCGATTAAAGCGACAGGAAAAGAGATATCATCTCAACATTAGGAAGAACTGTCTTACTGTAAGAGCTGTTCAACAGTGGAACTTGGTCCCTTGGAGAATGGTGGAGTCTCCTTCTTTGGCGGTTTTTAAACAGAGGCTGGATGGCCATCTGTCAGGTGTGCTTTGACTATATATTTTTATATGGCAGGGAGTTGGACTGGATGACCCTTGTGATCTCTTCCAGCTCTGTGATTCTCCACACACACACAGAGAGAGAAAGAAACACATACATCTACCATGCTACATAGCAAATTAAACAATGTGGGTTCTTGCCATGTAGTTTGCATGTTCTAATGAATTCACATATAAATCTGAGACCTCATTCAAACCATTGAGGCAGAAACGAAATGAAACGTCCACCCCTTTGTCGGCTTTTCCTTTTTGTACTACTTTGCTTATAATTACCCGATAGTAATGGCGAGGCTGGCCCAGTTTGAGGACCACCTGCTGTTGACTGGAGAAGCTTTGATTGTGGATGGAACCCCTTGGAGTCATCAATTTTTCAGCTGGCAATCAGTGAGGTGAGGGAGACTTGTACAGGTGTGAGCTAGCAGGTTGTCATAGACATCTGTTCTGAGCAGAGGCCTAGCTTCACACCAGCCTGCAGCGAGGCTTCTGGATTGTCAGCAGATGTAGTTAAGGATGGAAGAACAGTGTTTTTTGGTCTCACATTTGCTGCCTGAGGCAGGGCTGAAACACGAAAGGTAGAATGGGGGTGGACACAGCTGCACTCCAAAATATGCCTCAGGCACAAATAGAAGAGATCTAATGTAGTTTGACTCTGTTGTGGTGGGGAGATGAGGAGAGAGAGCCACTTCAGAGACAACTTAACGTGGCAACATCTGCCACCAAGTTTCCAGGGAGTGACAGGGGACAGCAGGTACAGATCGGAGTCCCCAAATAAACAGCCCACATTAAGCAGTGAACTCTTTTGAAGGCCTTCCATCAAATGTGTTGGAGTCCTCAGCAGGAGTTTGGTTTTTTGTTGTCTTTTTCTCCCTCAAAGCGGTGTTTTGGGGTGGGTGTTGGGTGATTTTTTTTGGTTGAACTAACAAGGTAATTTATAAATGATGCATCACCATGAGCCCTTGCTGTTTTGTTTAAAGTTGAGATAGAAAGAGCGAAGAAGAAAGAGCCACAATACTTCTGGGGTTGTTCTGTTAAAAAGCCAGTTAATCCTCAGACGTGCTTCTTGAATTTAATTGAGGTTATGTTAACCTTCAGACCACATTGCTACACTAAGGCAGACACTAGAGTGTTTAAATGCAGTCACAGCAACACTAGAAGAAGGCACTGGTTTTTGTCTTCCCTTCCCCTCCTTGTTTCAGTCTTGTTTCAAGGGACTCGAGCCAGCAATAGACAGAGACTTGGCATATAGTTCACTCTGCATATCCAGCTCCTTTGCTCTTTTTCTAAGCTGGGGCATGCATTTTGATTTATGAGTCAAGATTGCCATACACTCATAAATTACTCAAGCCTTTTCAGGGCCTTTGCTATTTTTTTCCCCTTTTTGGGTTTTATCACTGTTTTAAAGTTACTGCCGCTTTTGATCCTGAACATATATAAGAATATTTGTACAGCTTCAAAAAGATTTCAGTGTTGTCCTGAATGCAGAGTTACTTTCTTTCCAGGATACTATGTACAGCATGTGGGTCATGAAGTTTGCTGGCAGAATTTGGACTGTGTAAGAGATGGTTCTCAGAAGCATCCAAACAGGTTTAATTCTTGTAGTTACACCTCGTCTAACCTTCTGAGGGAAAAAGAAGAACCATGCTGGATCAGTGATCAATAGCTGTTGGTATCCTTATCCTCCATGAATTTCTCAAAATGGCAACTATCACTATATCTTGTGGTAGTGGATTCTATTATTTATCTATATAGCATATGAAGTGCCTCATTTGAGCTGTCTCACCTGTTCAGCTTCTTCTGAAGATGACATTGGGAGCTGACATTATAAGAGAGGGCAGAAATAGTTGTCTTATCAACTTTCTTCACACTATGCAGTTTTATGCATCTCTCTCATCTCTCCCGTATGTTTGGCTCTTTTTCTTACGCTAAATAGTCCCAAATATTGTACCTTGTTGTCCAAACCCCTTAATCATTCTGGTTTCCCCTTTCTGCATGCAGAGGATGAATTCTTCATGGAAAAGCTCTTCATATTACATCTGATCCAAGAGCTGTTTGGTGGCTGATCCCAGGTTCTGCTACTCCTTGTACTTCTGCTTAGGCTGGCTTTCCTGATGTTAGGGATGTGATGAATACTTTCTAGTATTCATATTCTCTACCAAACAAAGAGTTCCTCTACACCAGGGGTAGGCAACCTTTTTGAGCCCTGGGCCGGTCCCCTGAAGTCCTCTTCTCCGCCGGGCTGAGGGGGGGGGAATGGCAGCGCGCGCGCTCACGCTCACCCCCTGCCACCGCCATGCATGTCGTGGCCACCATTTTGATTTCCAAAATGGCGGCCGCGACTCGTTTGCGCATGCGCAGTACACGCGGTGAGCGTGGCCGCATGGAGGCCAAAACGCGCAGCGGCGGCAGGGGTCCGTCTGGGCCGGTAAGTCCGGCGACCTGGGCCGCAACCGGCCCGGGGGCCGTAGGTTGCCGGTCCCTGCTCTACACTCTGGACATCACACCCAGGATAAGAAAAACAGGGACTGTCATAGCTTTTCCCCTGTTCTAAAGCTATGGGCAAAGAAAAGAAAACTAGCCCCACAAAAGCTCCCTCCTCCTGTCTACATGCTCCCCATTGCCTCATTCTCATTTCCCAGGGGAAGGCATATGAAAACCCCAAAATAAAAGCACCTTTTGCTCCCCTCCCTGTGGAGAAGAAAGGAACTTGTGTGTAGCCAAAAGCACTCTGGGGCTTAACAGAGAGTTTAACAAAGTTTTATTTTATGTAATCAGGATTAAATCAGGTTTCTGGGTATCATATTGTGTCCTCCTTCAGTCCTAGTTTAGAAATTTGCAAAGTTATAGAAACAGATTATATTCCAAAGACACCTTGGAAAAAACATCCAGCAAGGAAACATAACAAAAATCTCTGATACTGCCTAACAAAAAAGATCCCTTGCCACTTACAGAAAATCAGTATGCAAAGGGATCTTGTAGCACCTTTGAGACTAACTGAAAGAAAGACGTTGGTAGCATGAGCTTTCGTAGACTTGAGCCTACATTTGAGGAAGTAGGCTCAAGTCTACAGAAGCTCTTGCTGCCAACTTCTTTCTTTCGGTTAGTCTCAGAGGTGCTGCAAGAACCCTTTGCATCCTGATTTTCAAGACTAACATGGCTATGTTTTTGAATTTTACCACTTATAGAAAAGTAGACCTTTTGTTAATCAGATTTTCCCCTGGCTAAGGAAGAAGGTGTCTGACCATTCAGAGATCAGCCTCTACCAGCCTTCCTAATGCTTGCTCATGGTCAGCATCTCATATCAGTATGGGATACTGGACCCTAAACAGGATTGGCTTTCAACAGGGCTAATTGCAAATGGCAACCACACCCACCAAAAACATGGAACATCATACCCCAACCCAACAAAAGTAATTTTGACCTATGAGCCAGACAGGTCTACAGACAATTCTGCCCATTCATATCTGGCAGTACAAAAATAAATAACAACAAATAAAACAACAATTTGTTGTTCTCTCGTGACCTCCCAAATCTCCTGTTTAAGATGGCCACCTCATTCTGCACAACAGTAGGCTCTGGGATTTTTTTTATTGCCAACAAATGAATTTGCAACAAGCTAACCAAATGGCAAATCCTCCCTTTTTTTGGTATGATTTATTGATGTTATCTCAGTCCCTGTTTTTTTAAAGGAATTTTATAAATAAAGTTCCTCCCCTTTCTCACACAACAATTATGAGAGGTGGATTAGACTAAAGGCCTAAGCAGACTGCCAGAAATAGTGCACATTAAATTGAGGCACTGCCCTGGCTCAGTGCTAGTGAATCATGAGAACTGTATTTTTTTCTGAGATATTGAGCCTTCTCTGTCAGAGAGCTCTGGTGCCACAATAAATTACAGTTCCCATGATTCCCTAGCACTGAGCCAGGGCAGTGCCTCAATTTAATGTGCACTATTTCTGGCAATCTGCTTTGGCCCTAAGAGAGAGTGGCTAACAACATAGTATATGTAATGCTGGATTCAAAATATTCCACTTGACTATACCATATTGGCCTTCAGTCCCTGTACCCAGCCAGAGAAATCACAGTGCCTCTTTCTGAATTGACTTTGGCATCTCTCTGTGTGTGGAACAGTGTGAAGTGTGTTTTAGTTTTCCTTTGAGAACAGACCTTTGTGCATACCAGCTCTGCATTGTATTGGATGTGCAACACCACATTATTTTGTGCTTGTGTCTTGAACCTCTTTATGGAGAGCTAGGGGGGATGCGGATGGCAAGAAACACTGTCCTCAATCCCAGGAAGGGGAGGGGCAGCTGGACACTGGGCGCCCCATCCCCTTCCTGAGGACGTCATCGGAGTGATGGCCCGTCCACACAACAGGCGCTCCAATGACGTCCTTCCAGCTCAGCATCTGGACATACTGAGCTGGAGGAGACGCTGAGAAGGCGCGCCACACTTTTTGCGCCGCCCCTTTTGCGGCTTGTGGAAGGAGCGCTATTTTAGCACTTCTTTCACAGGCGGCGAAAGGGAGGATCGAGGCCGAGGTGTCTGGCAGCCTCGGCCTCGATCCTCCGCTTTTGGGGGTGGCCCAGGGCTGCTCGTCTGCTCCCCCCGGTCTCTGTTGTGTCCATCACGAAAGTCTGCCTGAGTTATAGGACAACTCAGTGGCTTAGCCTCATTAAGATGTGGCATTCTTCTGATCCTAATAGATTGCAGTGGGGTATGGAGGAGAGAGCCATTCCTTACAAATTTCAGGCTATTGCAAAGCAGAAGGAAAAACGCTGTCCTAAATAATTAATCTAAACAAGGAGAACTAAACCAGTCAACACTTACATAAGTTTAATTGATTCAATGCACAGTTGGATTTAAGTCCATAGCTACTACTCTTGGGCCAGCAACTTGACTGTTTATGAATACTTGGGATATGAAAGCTCTTAAGAATACAGTACAAATGGCATGAGGACAATAATGCCATTTGATTATACTGGAAAGCGTTAGAGCATTGAGTTTGTTTTGTAGTTTACATTAGCCCCTGTTGTAGTACCGTATCTATTGCCAGTATTTGATAGGGCAATTTTTTTCTCCTCCCTACCTTTCATTTTCATCAGGACACCCTGCAATGTGGCAGATTGGAACAAAACAGTTGTATTTAATTAGAATGAAATGCCTTCTATATCTATATATAACTATGCTCCATCATGAAAACGCAAACCCTCTGATTCCAACACAGTGCTTGTGACCTGTTGGGAACTGATGTGGTTTATGTTAATGCCAAGTATCTCATTAGTCCAGCTTACAGAAGGGCCTGCTACCCTTCCAGAAACAGCAAGTAGAAAACTAACAGTTTAATTCAGTTGCTCCTCTCCAGAGGAGATGTGACAGCTTTAACTGTCTTGTGCACCCAGATTTATGAACTAGTCCTACGCTCTTAACCAGATTAGTTCCTTTTCCATTAACTGTGGAAAATAGGGCAGCTGTCCGAGCGGCTGGTTGTAAATTCGATAATGTCTGCTGTGTTAATCTCTAAGCTTTTCAGATGGAGAAGGCAACAGATAACAGGATTAAAGTTTCCCGACCCAGGGTTTTCACAGCCTGAGATGGGGGTCCCAGGCTCTGAGGTGGGGGCTGAGAAAGAAAAGGAAGACTGAGCACATAGAAATGGAGAATGACTTCTGTCACTAATCTTAATTGATTGCCAAGAGGTTTTAATCTGAGCTATTAATTAGGAAAGTCCTTAACACACTATGTGTATAGGAACATCAGATGCTCTTTTGTGAATTATGATGTGTTTGTGTAGATACAGGATTTATTGAGGGACAATATATTAAAAGCTCATATTGCATGAGGATTTTTGTTGATTATAGTCAGACACACCACACAGTGTTACACATACATAGTGAAAATTTGGCAAACAGTGCCATTAAGATATGAGTGCTCGCCACCCAAATGAATTTCATGAATGTTTGAAAACAAATAATGTTTTCTTCCTTTTGGGACACATTCCAAGTGAATGTTGACAGTTTGTCTGATTGCAATTGTTTTAAATTCATTGAGTTGTCAGAGACACATAACAGAATATATACACTGATAGAACTGTATAAATAATAGTTTGTTTGGGATTTGGGGAGCCACCAAATTTCAATTACTCACAGACACCTTGCAAAGCTGTTCTGTCACAGCTGAACAGAAATTGTAGCAAAATGTTTCTTTAAAGTATGTTGTATGTGCTAATAATTATAAATAAAATCTTGCTATTTTAAGGGAGAACATGATACTTTCTTTTCTTCCACTCTTGTGCTCTCTAACAAACAAATTCACACTGTTTTTTTTTTTGGTAGGAAATGTGTATCTCTTTATGTATGTATGGTAGAGGACACATATATTTGCAGAGCTATCAAAAGCCCCAGTGCAGTATAGTCATTTACATAAATATCCATATTTATTTCTCTCTGTCAGTAGCTCCTAGTAACATAACTTGGCACGGTTACTAGTATATAGAGCAATGCATGTAGCATCTTGAATCCCAGATTGGACACATCAGTTTTGGTAATTTGGAATGTTCTGTTGCAAAATCTTGGCATAGAGTTTTTCTCCTAGGAATGGGCCTGTTTCAGGTCAGCTGAATATCCTTTCCTGTCACTGTAAACTTGAATAATTCCCCTCCCTGTATTTTGAGAAAATTCAGAGCTTTTAAAGAGCAATTATCTAGTTACAGTTACAAGACTCCAAAAGTAGTTATAATTACTTTTTAAAAAAATCACAGTTTTTTGCTTCTCAAAAGTGCCTACAACATTTTTCTTTTAAAAAAGAATATATGTATGATAAAAGTAACTCGTCTGTGCTACCCCACACACATTCACTCTGTTATTGCATCTGCAGCCAAAGCAGAGCAAAGCAATGTAAAATCTACCAACTAGACACTACAAAAGCTAGTGTTAAATACAAGCTATAGTCTTTGAAACCTGGAAAGTCATTAATGCAAGAGTGCTGGCTTCAATTTAATGAGATGACCCCCCTCTTCCAATACTGATTAATCTTCTGAGTAGTTATCAAATGTTTGTGAACATTGCGGCTGCACAAAACAACAAATCTGCTTGTTTCCTGCTATTAGAAAGGGGAGTTAGCACTAGTTAATTGAAATGATCTCTGCTAAGCTGTGGAAATACCTTGAGCAAGTCACACTCTGCCTTGTACGAAAGCAGTCACAAACCTCCTCTGACTTAATCTTGACAAGAAAACCCTACGATGGCGTCATCATCAGTTGGAGTCAACTGGGTGTGTGTAATAGCAGCAGCAGCAACAAAATGATGCTTATGGATCAGTCTAAGGGCCTTTGCAGACTGCCAGAAATAGTGCAAATTGAGTCCACTTTAAGGGTTAGGGTTAGGGTTAGGGAATCATGGGAACTACATTTTATTGTGGCACCAGAGCTCTCTGACAGAGAAGGCTCAATGTCTCAGAAAAAAAAAAAAGACAATTCCCATGACTCCCTAGCACTAACCCTAACCCTTAAAGTGGACTCAATTTGCACTATTTCTGGAAGTCTGCAAAGGTCCATGGTTTGGATACCATTTCACTTTGTATTTACTAGTTAAAATGCGGAACTCTATGCAGATTGATGAGAATATGGGCTGCATACTTCAATGCAGAGTTTGGTATATGGTGAAACAGGTGCATTCTTCAAGTTGCTTTCAGAATGGGGTGAAATTGCTGCGTTCGTATTGAACATGCCATCCACTGTGGTGTAGTAAACTAGACCAGTTTATTGAATTGGACAGAGGCAGCCAACAAGATGTAACCTTTCAATAATTACTGTTAACAGTATTATTGGGGCCTGAAACAGTTTGAGTCCTGCTATGGTAGCCTGCCAGTGTTTGGGAAGTGGCAAGTATCTTCACCAGAGAAAGATGCATGTAAGCAAGGAGATAATGGGCAGGCAGTCTGGCAGGGCAGAGGGAAACCTTACAGCTCAGCAGGGGAAATTTAGGCCTCCAGAGGTTGGACTGTATCACCAATGGTGAATGGTCCTGGAAGCTATAGTCCAACAACCTCTGGATAGCCACTGCCTTCCCTCTCTTGGCCTAGAGACAAACAGTTTAGAAAGAGAAATGTTTTACAAGTGAAGCAAATGGAAGTCGTTTGTTTTAAGGATTTTTTTTTAAAAAAATCCAATTTTACCCCTTCTCATCCCTTTATTGTACTCCTATAACTCTACATGATTTTATTATTTCCACAATTAATTTTTGCATGTTCATAGCCTTTATTAATGAAGTACGATCCCATTAAGATATTAAAATTTGGGCGGGGGAAGGAGAAATATTAAAAGAGTTGAGTTATTAACATTTTGAAATTATTAGATGAGCTCATTAAGTAAGATTTTTTTTAAAAAAATCCTCACACAATCTTTGTAAAACTTCTTGAGGTTTCATTCTTGAGCATTCCCTTAGGTATTTCTCTGTTTCCTTCTAGGGTAGGTTGGGGTATTTTTGGGGACAAGCTTTGTAAACATAGATTGATTCAAAACTGTCAAAACTGTGTGCATCAGTTTAGGATGGGAAGAACTGAGCATGCTATTCTTCTGAAAGGATTGGCTTTTTGACCTTCAAAAGTTACTTTTTTGGACTACAGTTCTAGAAATTGTAGATTCTTTTGGATTCCAATACAAAAAAAAGTAAAAAATTTAAGTTCTAGCTTTCACGTAACTTTTGGTAGTACAGAGGGTTGAACCAAGCAGCCTTGTTGATCTAGCCCTGAGAATTGAAATTAGCTCCCACTGATGAATGAAGTGACATTTTAATTAATTGATCTGCCAGTTAAAGGTTTGTGGACCTATTTCATACTCAGGAGGGTTTATCGGTAGTGATAGAGTCAAATACTAGCCTTGCCAGTACATGTGCAACCTAATATCCCCTTTCCCCCAGCATCATTGGTGGCAACAAAGGACAGGCCTGCATGAAGAATGGGGTGTGACAGGTCTTCTTGTCCATCTTTTTATCCTTATTTAACCATGTCACTGTTCTTACAATCTGAATGCAAACACTGCTTCTGTTTGACAGTGTGTGTCACAACCTTAATGCAATTTAAATGTAAGGTATGCCTTTTATTTAAACAAGAGAAGCTGGGGGAAGAGGTAGGAATGGACATATTAACTCAATTACAGGTGGTGCAGCATTAATATTACTGCCTCATGTCACTAAATGCATCTATCTATCTATCTATCTATCTATCATTACATATCACTTGTCTCATGTTGGGTCACCCTGAAATGGATTTTTCAATGATGGCTTGGCAGTGGTGGACAAATGCTAAATGAAAATCAATCACCTTAATTTAAATGGGTGGACCACACTGTCTTTATTAAGTAGTCTGTGCCAGACAGCTAACCAATGATTAGGAGTAGTTTAACCTTTAGCTTGAGAATGTGGTTTAACATAACCCTCTAAGGCAGGGGTAGGCAACCTAAGGCCCGGGGGCCAGATGTGGCCCCCTGAGGCCTTTGGACAGGCCCCAGGCCGGTCCTGCTGCCACCGCCCCCTGCCATGATGATATTGGTTATTGTTGTTATTACTTGT
>CM034708.1:12247003-12260963 GCA_020142125.1 Phrynosoma platyrhinos | reverse complement strand
GCAACCCGGCCCCCAGCTCAAAAAGGTTGCCTACCCCTGCTCTAAGGACTGTGACCTCATTCTTAACTTGTGCAAAGTCTGTTTTCCTGATACTTAACACCAAAGAGCAGCATTCCTTAAAAAATTAATTTTGTTAATTTACCTAAATGCTCAACATAAGAAAAGTCTCTTACTGTGAGATTTAGGGTGCATCTTCACTGTAGAAATAATGCAGTTTGATACCATTTTAACTGCCATGAGTCCATCCTACAGAATCCTGGGATTTGTAGTTTTTTGAGGCACCAGCACTCTTTGGCAGAGAAGGCTAAAGACCTTGTAAAACTACAAGTCTCAGAACTCCATAGGATGGAGCTACAGTAGTGTCAAGCTGCATTTTCTACAGTGTAGGTGCACCCTTCAAGAGTGAGATTAAAGGGGAGAATCTGTAATATATAATTTTATATATTAAATATTTATGTATAGTTTTCACCATATCTCAAATGAATTGATTTTCTTCTTATCTGCTTTCTTCACTGCCTATCTCTTGCATCCATACATTGTAATGATGGATGATGAGGGTTTGGATGATGCTATCTGGAGTGCACATTTGTATATCTTTACTCTTTAGGATTTTTTTCCAGCTCTTTCATGGCTGCTCTTTCCATTCCAAGTCATTCATATATATCCCCCTCCTTAACTTACAGGAAATCAGATGTTTAAAACAATTTAAAACTGCAAGACTAATTTAAATAGTCTAAAATAAATTAAACAATCTGACAAGTTAAAACAAAACAATAAAAACAATGTGCAAATTTGGATCAAAACAAGTGGATTACCATAAATTTGACATTGCAAAATAATGTTAGGAAAGAGATTATTGGTGCTTTCCATTTCAATGGTGTGGCTCACATGGCTGTAATTGTTCTTAGAGAAGTGGTGACTGAATCCAGGTATGTATACCTCCCCATTGGCTGATCTTTGCTGTCAGCACTATATACCAGCTGTTCATTGTGGGAAAACAATATTTTTATCACTATCCTTTTCGTGTGTTCAAGGGTCAATGACAGAAGGCTCACCAAGTCACATCAGATCAGGAAAGGACTAGATTGGTTGTGGTTTACATGTGTGCAAAAACATTTGTGCAAATGATTCCATGTTGAATTACAACATTAAGCAGCGAAAAACTCTTGCCTGAAACTTGGAAGAGGTACTGGGAGGGTGGCAGAGCCATATTGACACACACCCACACACCTGCTGAGGACTGCACCCTGTCCTGCCACCAAATTTTTGCAGGGTGGTGGCAAAAATCTATGCAGGGCATGTGCCTTGCTTCCAAGTCAATTTGTTCTTCTAGGAGGCTTCCAGGAGTGCATTTTGGCTTAACAAGGTGTTTGCTTCACACATGACATGTTCTAAAATGTTACTGCAGCAGTTTTCTGCTGCTGTTTCATTAGCAGGATGGTTGGCATATTTGGGTGTGATGGGAGTGGATGTGGCCACAGGTCATGTATTGCTCACCTTTGTTGCAGGCCATATTGAAACATATGGACCAATGTTCTGACTCAGTATAAAGCAACTTTATGAATGCCTGTTGGTTGTGACAGCTGATGTGTAATCATCATCACCTGCAGGAGTCCTGTGGAGTCCTTTTCTGTCTTCATTGTAACATTCAGTAACTCAAAACTCTCAAAGTGATGACATTAATTTCTGAGATTCTCTGGACTCACTGCTCTCTATTGGCTGTTGCTTACAGCCAGAACTCCTAGTATGTTCCTTTAAATAAACATCACTATATAGGTGGTGGGATAGAAATGGTTAAACGTAAATTGTTAACTGCACAGATGCAAAAACTGATGAAGCTGTTGGAAAATGACATGTGCAAAGCAAAGTAGCAGTAGACAAGTTTATATCATGATCTCCCCTGATGTATAAGTGTAGCATTTTTATGTGTCATTATAGGCCAACATAAAACAAGCTCTGGGCTGGAAGGATAATAAACTGATGGGCAAGAGCACAGAAGTACTGATAAATGTTCTCAAACAGTGGGAGCTTTCTGTCTAGGAATTCATAAAGAAACAAAAATGGCTGGATTTCAATGTAATTTCTAGATTTCTGATTTCTGCAACAATCTTGCTCTGTGGTCTGATGGCATTCCTTTTAGTAAGATATTTTTAAGGTTCTTTAAAGTCAGAGAAAATCCTGTTGCAGTGGTGCCATCTCAAGTTGGGGTTAAATGATGCATGGGTGAGCTGTTGGTGTTGAAAATATGAACCAGTTGTTTAATTGCATTTTTTTAGTTTTATGAAATCAGTATAATTGGCATCTAGTGTTAATCCAGTGGACCACAATATTGTATTATCATCTTTAACTAGAGGCATCTTCATTGTGTGGTTTTTCTGTAGAACTGTCTGTAAGGAAGGCCAATTGCATGTTTCAACTGCATGATTATTCCCATGGAGTTAAATTGTTCTGAATCTTGAGTCATCATTACTGAGTAGGGAATGGTTTCATGTTACCTTGCTCAATTTTCATGGATCATGGGGATGAGGTGCCATTTCATTCTGCCTCAGGGGAATAGTTGATGAGCAGGTAATTGTTAGTGCCACCATTTTCACATTACTATTCAGAGGTCAGAGTTAACAGCATTGGGTCAATGTGTTAATAGACAACAGGTCCCATTGATAATGTGACATTTGAACAGATGAGAAGAGGTTACATGTGACTGATTAGAAAGCTTGGAGTAGCATCTCCTAATGTTTTCTGCTGCTGTCAATAGGTAGACTGCACAAACTTTTAAAAAGAGCAATCTGTCACCAGCTGAAGTTTGGCAGAGGCTCTTGTGAAGCAAGTGATTCTGCATTGTATTCCAAAGAGTGAAATAATAATATTTTACTATTTATGTTAGCCAGAATAATAACCAGTAGCTTTTGAATACAAGCAAGGATGCAAATGGTATTTAAAAACAAAATGTTGAGCAGTATGGATATCTAAAACCAGTGCATTCCACACAAGGGGATCAGTTTAATGCCAAAGTCAAACTATCAATACTATCTACACCAGCGCTTTCTAACCTTATTCTGATAGGTGAGCATGTCTGGAATTTTGGGGAAATGTCATGTGTGCTTTCACAAAATGGCTTCCATGGTAAGTGATTACTAATTACAAAATGGTGGCCATGGTGGATGCAGCCATTAGCAAAACAACATGGAAAGGGAAACAGGAGATGCTAAAACTTGCCAAAGAGCCTGATTGCAATTTAGTGGGTTGCAACTCAGTGTGCAACTCAGCATGGTGCAAAGTAAAGTGTTTGATCTGAGCCACATGCCATCTTCCCTCATAAGAATACCACATGGGGCTCATGAGGCATCCTGGGGAAAGGAAGTGAAGATGACTCCCAGTTTTGGGAGAAAGGTGGACTATAAAAAGGGAATAGAATAGAAGAGAATGCAACAGAAGATGATAGGCAGGTGTTACTTTAGAGACACCCAAATCCAAGCTAAAAGCAAATAGTAATTAAAAATCAGGAATGACAAGAGGACTTTGATGGTCATCTTGGGAGGTTCCTGTAAGTACTTTATCAGGGTCTCATGGTTTGCATCAGAGATGGACAAAGTGTAGCAGTTCAGCTGTTGTTGGAGGGAAGTTTCCATTAACTCTAGGCAGAATAGCCAATAGTGAGGACTGCTGACAATTGCAGTTCAACAACAGCTAAAAGACTGTACTTTGCCTCTAGTCTGTTTTGACTAGCAGCTGCTCCCATAGGAGGCTTTCTATTCTATCCCTATATGGAGATGTCAACCTACAAATGACTCAAAATCTATTAGTCTTTCGGTTACCATAGGACTGATGTCTCAATTTAGACATCATGCTAAACTGTAATTATTTAAGAACCCAGGCAATGGTTTAAGCTCCCAGGCATACAACAGGATAAATTACTTTTTTGAACGACTACACTCAAAATCTGGGAGATTCCACTCCAAAAAGTAGCTTTCCCCAAGCTTTGTACATCACAGGCAAAACATGGTTTAAAATTACTTTCATTTTTCTATAAGCATCCTAAGTTCACTCCTATCTCCATACTGTAGCAGCCTCCTGAACTGGAGAAATGGCCCTGATTGTTTCTTGTCAGTGGTTTGCGAAGTAAGACAAAATGGTAACTAAGTGAAGATTTTTGTTGTCTGTTATGGAGTTACCTTTTGCTCATTATATTTTGACTTCTGGAAATCAGAGCAACAGACCATTACTACACCCCTTGCAGTCAGAGACAAAAATCACTGTAGTTGTTGCTTTGAAACCATGCTTTTGGAAAGCTATTTTTGGCTCTGTACAGCCATATCCCAACAGCTGGATCCAAGCTACAGCTAGGCATTTGCAGGTTGACTGAATGCAAAGCATCCCCCCCCCCCCGCAACCCCATTGAAAGAGCCTGGCTTTCCTAAACTGACAGCACTAGCAATTAAGACACAAAAGGAAGAGGCAGCAGGTTTCTTAGGTTTGCATTGTCTGAATGGGAGAAAGTGATAAGGAATGAAGTCAGTGATGGCATCTGACGTTTTTTGAAAAAATGATGCAAACACCAACTAACGAAGGTTAAAGAATCAGAGGAGGATGCTAGGGATGAGGAAAGGAAGGATTTATGAACAAAATCCTAGACTAGAAGCTTACTAGTTCAATTAGCTATTTTCAGATTCCCTTTTTAAAAAAGAGAGTGCAAGGAAACTAAATGGAAACAAACAAACAAAAAATCTGTGCTTATATGGCCTATGATATAAATTGATAAGTTTTTTCCCTTTCTGTTATACATGGCTGAATGGTGAGGATGTTTACAAATAGGAATGTGCAAAACTCATGGACAAATTATGGCTGTTTGCCAAGCATCCTACAGAAGATTCCTTCGAAAAATCTGTTTGGATTTTGGTGGTTTCCGCTGTGTTATCTTTCCTTCACTATTTTTGATTATAGGTTTGAGTAAAAGATTCAAAGTGCTCTGTGTTAGGGATATTGTCTTTAAAACTCCAAAAGCTGTCAATTGCTTTCATAGATATAGTCTTGGTTTATGGTCTTACAAGTGATTAGAAATACCTAGAGACTGTGAAGCTGTGAAATACCTGGAAATCATAGTGACTTGAAATCAACTTCTTCAAAATCTGTCAAATTCAGGAATTGCTTTCAGGATGTTTAGCTCAGGACCTGGAAGTGACTGAATGGTAAACTTTGATGTGATTTTTTTTTTGTTATCTACCTGTGCTGTTTTGATTTAATCATCTTTACAATTTTCATGGAGATGTTGTCCCATCATTCTTAATTTTCTAGACATTTGTATGGTTCATTTTAGAACCAAACTACTTACACAATGGTTTCAAAAATTAATACGCCCCATTCCAAGGTGCAAGTAGAAAAAATAGAGAAATAACAGAAAACACATAATAAAATTGAGATCAGTCTGAATTAATCAGCAGCAGTTCACCAAATATTGGCCTCATTTTCCAGATAGACAGATCCTGGTTTTTGCAAACATAGACTTCATTCTTCTTAAATATTAGTTTCATTCATCCTCTCAATATCCTTTAGAAAAAGATTGCGACTGTTCTGATTTTACAGATTAAAAATCCAGGCATAGAGATAGTGACTGCTTTGCTATCATCCAGTGGGATCACAGTCTAGTAAGGATTTAAGCTCAAATGTACAATTTCTTATGGCAACCTAGGCAAGCCTTTCTTGGCAAGATTTATTCAGAGGGGTTTTTGTCAATGCACTTCCTTTGAGGCTGAGAGAGTGGCTTGCCTAAGGTCATCCAGTGGGTTACCGTAACCAAGCTGGGATTCAAATCCTGATCTCCAGAGTCATAGCCCAATGCTCAAACCACTACACCTATGTATGCATTTATATATTGTTCTTTATATTTTTATAGCCTCCTAAAGAATGTCTTAACATATTAATAGGCCAAAAGAAGGCTTTTCTTTTCTTAAAGAAAAAATCCACATATCATATTATCTTGAAATATTTCTCTTTTATACATGGGTTCAACTGGATTGTCTGCAGATCTTCTAGAATTCTCAGAAACAAAACAAAACCACAAGTAATAGTTTCACATCCCTATAATTAATGAAAATAATAAAATATTTTTAGAATGAAAAATAGTTTTAATTTTTTTAAATAGAAAAACAATGAAATTAATGAAATGTAAATAAGGATTAAATAATGTAGGGAGGAGAAAATGAAATACATACATGAATCCTTGGTTGTTAGAGGAAAGAGGGAAATCTTGTTTTAATGAGGGGTAGAGGGTGGGGATATATTATATAAGTATTTTTAATTGTGGGTGGGCATTTTGTGCTTGCTTGTTTGTTTTTATGCTCATGTTTGTGTTATTTGTGCATGTATAGATGGATTTCTTTAAAAAAACTACTAATAAACATTATTATAAAAATAGTTTTACATATCTGGGGGGAATTTGTTAATCCAGCATCTTTGGCCCATTATATGGTCTAATTGGCCCATAGTGGCCAATTAGAGCCCTCTGGGAAGCCTGTAAACAGTTCACAAAGGCAATAGGAACTTGCCTTTTCTCTCTGACAGCTGGTGTTCAATGCCACACCACCTCTGAATTTGTTCACCACCTAAGGATGTGCTTGAGAGCAAGTGTGGCATAGTGGTTTCAGTGGTTGGACTACAACTCTGGAGACCAGGATTTGATTCCCAGCTCCAACATGAAACCCACTGGAGGACTTTGTGTGAGTCATACTCTCTCAGTCTCAGGGGAAGGCAATTGCAAACCTCCACTGAACAAATACTGCCAAGAAAACCTGTGATAGGTTTGCCTTAGAGTTGTCCTAAGTCAGAAACCATTTGGAGGCACACAACAACATACTTTTATTTGGTAGCAGCCGATGGCTCCCACGTGACTGAATCAGTGAATCTGCCTTGGGTTTCAGTGTAAATTTTAAAGGAGTTATACAAGATTCTCGGCTTGTTCTGGGGACAGTTTTTCCAGAACCTCAGCCCCATGGATAGCTTCTTCAAATTTCATACTAAAACCTAGAACAATGTCACCATCCCCTACCACTGCATTTAATTAACAAGATATGTGAAGAAATGCAGTCTTTCATACTGGAGGCTAGAATACAGAGAAATCAGAACTCACATTTATTTCATTCTCTGGTGCAAGAATAAAAAGAAAAAAGAAAAAAAAGAACATTCTCACTGTTTAGTGAGATTACAGCGGTTTGCACATTTTGGCATTTATTTGGCATTTGGGAACTTCCTTTCTAATGGATTTTGTTGCAAAATGTTACCTTTTTATGCAAGTCCCCCCAATGTTTTTGCCCTAAAAATCACTGAGGATTATTTTGTACAAAAATCCCTGTGATTTTTTTGTGTGTATGCTTTGCAAAATAGCCCAAAATATTTTTAAAAAAAACCTGGGGCAATTGACTTTTTAATTTTTTTGTTAGAGGAATATTCCTTTCAACCCTGGTTAGGGTATTATTCTCTCAGTAAACTCAAGGAGTACCTTCCATAATGTCTTATCTTACAAGACAGCTGGAACTTGAGCTATATCATACTGGGCGGCCATATGTGCTATAAAGGAAAATTTGGCATCCCAAGGTAGACTCGCAAGGCATGAAGGGTTTATGCTTGTGGTTTTTTTTTTCTTTTTCTTTTTGTCTGAACAGCAATTAATATTATTCAATGTCTTTCTTCGTGGCTGTCCTGGGCCTAAGCTATGACTGGTTAGGCCTCGGTGGAGATGGGATTATGGCAGGCAGGGTCAGTACACCTGGGAGAGAGACAGCTGTTAGAGCTGACTCTAGCCTTGTCAGCATTAATGACCTCCTTTTGACACCTCATCCCAGCCGTCCTTGTTTCACGTACGATCTACTGCTTTCTAATAATTACTACCTGTCATCCTCCATTTAACGGACATTCTCCTCTTAGTCAGCCTGGACATGTAAGTGATATACGATTGTAGCTAAAGCAATGCCAGTCAACTTAACAGACTGGGGGGAATTTCCACTTCATCATTCATGGTGGTAAGTGCTCTTCTCCTACCAATTGCCATGCACAAATGTCTTAATAAGTAGCACTACTGTTTTTATTATGAAATGTTATACCTCTCACACCCATTTTATAGATAGGAACGAAAGCTGAGACTGCCTTGCTTATGAACATCTAATATAGTGGTTCCCAACCTTTGGTCCTCCATTTCTTTTGGATTTCAGCTCCTGGAAGCCCCAGCCAACTTGACCAGCAGTCAGGAGTTGAAGTTCAAATCATCTGGAGGACCAGAAGTTGGGAACCACTGATCTAATTCATGCATAGCCCAATGGGAGAGATCTGAACTAAGTTCATTTCATCTGCTGTGAGGGACAGACAACTGTCTAGATCAGGGGTAGGCAACCTTTCCTCTTTAAGGGCTGAGGGACTTGAGCTCCCAGAAGCCTCAGCCATGTTGGCCAATAGCTCCTGGGATCTGGGAGCTGAAGTCTCTCGCCCCTTAAAGGGGAAAGGTTGCCTACCCCTGGTCTAGATTAACTATCAAGGCACCCAGTAGTCTTTCTAGTTACATGCCAATTATAGATTGTATTATATCAAATGGTATATAAGTACATAAGAGAGCTAGCATGGTGTAGTGGTTTGAACATTTGACTACGACTCTGGAGATCAATGCTCAATTCCCCCTCGTGGCCATGAAAACACAATAGGTGACCTTAGGCAAGTCACACACTCTCATTCCCAGAAAGCCCCTTGATAAGTTTATCTTAGAGTTGCGGTAAGACAGAAACAACTTGAAGGCACACAACAAGAACAACATAGGTACCAGAGATGATGATCACCATGATGTAACCTAGAAATTATATTCCATTGGATGAAATTTCATTCTGATTTACTGGTTTTGCTTCAGTTACTCACCCTTTAAGATATAGGTTATCTGTTTAATTTGTAGGTGATGAACCTTTTTGGCTCAGAAGAGGAAATCCACTGTGAGAAGGATCCTAGGGATCACATAACAGTTGGCAGGGTTAAGGTCATTGGGTGGAGTCAAAGCAAAGTTGCATGCCCAAGTATAGATTTTTCTAATTTGCCTCATTACAGCAGCTTTCAGGCTTGCAAAACTCTTCTAGCTAGTGAAATGGGGTTCCTGTTCCATGCACAACTTTCCTGGAATTCCAAACCAGAGCACATATCAATGTGAAAACTTCAGAAGGCTTCAAGTAGCCTTTTATCGGTAATCACCGATAAGGGTATAAGAGGCTTTGTTGGCTGGATGAGAACCACACTGTGCCACAATAGGCCCAGGGAGTGGCAAGTCTACTCTCCTCTTTTAAATAAAGACTTCAGCATGTTCTTCTGCTTTTGAACATCCCTGAACCATTTCTTTAGAGAATAGCACCATTGTGGAGCTTATAGACATTGCAAAACAAAGCAGCTTCATTTTTATACCTTTTCATAACACACTATGGGATGTCTAAGTGGTTTACAACTGTAAGCTCATTGCCCCCCAACAGTTGGGTACTCATTTTAGTGAGGAAGGATGCAGTTGGGTATACTCATTTTAGCTTAGGAAGGATGCAGGCCTGAGTCTAGCCTGAGCCCTGGCTAGTATTGAACTCGCAACCTTGTGATCTATGAGTGAGTGGCTGCATTGGTGCTATTGGTGTTTGAAGATCTAAATAGTTCATTCAGAACTATTTAAAGATAGTTGAAGAGAAAATTACCAGTATGTATTAATTGCTAAACACTCTGTTAAGCCTGGCAAGTTGTATGGAGACACTAGAAAGTGACCTTGCTGAAAAGAGGGAGAAGGGGGAGAGAGAGACGTTTGGTGTCTCTTGAGATCAAGTGGAGTGATGCATATCAGGAGAAGACACTAAAGATTTATTGTCTGTGGCAAAAGAAATACAGATCTCTGCTTGTGCAATAAGTGTTTTTGACATCATATGCTACAAAGAATGATTGGATACTGTAAGTTACGAATTGTTTCACTGAAGGAAAATAACATTGGCATTTGTTTATCCTATGCTTGGGATTGTCTCACTATTTTGACATTTTGGGACCCAGTAATTTCATTATTTGTTTATTCTGACTCATGGTGGGTTTTCTTGTCCCAAATTATGATATAACTCACAACACTGAACAATCCAGATAAAAAACCCATACACACACATACCATGCAAGAATGCAACAAGGGATTAAAATTAATGAATTAATTTTATGCTTTGGAGATCATTGAAGACAAAATGATCTTAAACTACCTTTGGAAAACCATGCTAGAAGTCAGTGTTAAAAGGGACAGAGAACTGAACAATAGCAGCAGCAACATTTCCTCCTTTCAGTTTATTAAGCACCTTTTTGTCGTTTCTAGTGAGTCCTGCCTTCTCATGATGCGTCCAAAGTGCAACAGCCTCTGGAGCTTATCGCATGGCTAAATAAAATGTTTTACCTGAACCAAATTTAATTTTAAATCAGGCTGCATCTGGACCCTGTCACAAAGATTTGCCACCAAAATCACCCCCTGAATGCAACCCGGGACCATGCCCACTTCCAGGAGCACTCTGGCAGCCATTTTGCAAGCTGGAAAACAGGCGCCTGGGAGTGGGGATGGACCTGGGCTGCATTTGGGCAGTGATTTTGGTGGCAAAATCTTTGAGCCCTGGCTGGTATTGAACTCGCAACCTTGTGGTTTGTGAATGAGTGGCTGCAATACAGGCATTTAACCGCTGTGCCACCAGGGCTCCTAAATATGGATATGGCAAGCTGCTGGGTGACCTTGGGTAAATCACACTCTCTCAGCATCAGAGGAAGAGAAAGGCATCCCCTCCCCCAAGCAAATCTTACCAAGAAGACCCTGTGATAGTGTCACCATAAGTTGGAAATGACTTGAAGACACACAACAGCAACAGTAACCTCTAAGCTTTCTTTCTGGCTGGATTTTCAAATGTTAAGGTAAATTATTGAAAAATTATTAAACTAACAAAACTAAAATACTCAGGATTTAAGAGGATTAACTGGGTGATACCAAGGGCCTTTGCAGACTGCCAGAAATAGTGCAAATTGAGTCCACTTTAACGGTTAGGGTTAGGGAATCATGGGAACTGTATTTTATTGTGGCACAAGAGCTCTCTGACAGAGAAGGCTCAGTGTCTCAGAAAAAAACAACAATCCCCATGATTCCCTAGCACTAACTCTAACCCTTAAAGTGGACTCAATTTGCACTATTTCTGGCAGTCTGCAAAGGCCCCAAGTCTGTCTACTTAAGACATAAGTTTCAAAAAATGTTCTTGGTATCTTCTGCCTTGGAGTGCTGACGTTTGATGCTTAATGGGCTTATTACTTGTGAGTTTAAAAATGTTCATAATAAATTATTATGGCGCTACTTACATACCGGTAATAGTAAATTATTTAAGTAACACTAATAGTGTGCAAGGGGCTTTACAAACTTAACAAATAAAATTACTGCCAGCAGGGGCACAAAGCAAAAGGATACTAAATATCCAACAGATGCTAATTTTTTACCTCCCTGTCTCCCACCCCAGATGCCAAGTACAAGTATTGTCCTTGCCCCCTTAGCCACCATTATTTATGAACTGTTTGTAAGTTTCTAACAGAGTTTGAAAAAAGTAACCTTCCTAAAATGACAATTCCCAGAAACCCCCAACATCCTTACGCTGGTAGTTGAGGGCTTTCATGCTTGTTTTAAGTCATGTTGCCCATGGTCCCTTTGAAAAATGGCAGAAACCTGAAAAATTCCAGCGTGAGTTCCATAAATAGTTAAAAGGGGATTAAAAGAAGATATACATCTTTCCTTAAGTAACTGCATGACTTAAAGCAAAGCAAGAGAGCGTTAAAATGTATCCTAATTAAAACACGTGCAACCCCCATCTAAATTTAGGTGTGCAATTAAGCAGTTAATTATGCTGAAAATACAATTGAACTAACCACATCCCAAGGCCATCTAGTTGTTTATGCTGTCATGGAACTACAGGTACATCTTTCTCCTTCTACCAACCCTACTTTGATTATGTTCTAAAGTGCTACCTTTGAAAAACACAGCTTTACAGACAATGAAGGGAGTGTCAAAACATTTCTTCTCTTTCTAATAACATATCCTGGAGTAGATGTATTTCAGCATACAGCAAAGTACAATAACATCCAAAATGCACAAAATGGTGATACCTTTATTAGGCCAAATTTTTTATGGATTTTGGATGTTATTATTTTCTATCTAATGTTCAAGTGGAAGTACTGTGACTGATGTAGCCAAAGATATTGCACACACAGAAGGAGACAACAGCAAACTTGACAGGTGTGTGATAACAGAGGACACAAGTGGAAGTTGTAACAAAGTGTTGCAGTGTGGAGTGCTCCAGTTGAGATGCTCAATTCCATTCTACGTCCCCTGCAAAGAAAAAAGAAAAAAGAAAGAGGGAGGGAGGATATGGAAACAAAAGGTACCCAAAATTGCCCAGTGACGATTGACCATAATTGGAGGGTAGGGCAGGATGAAAGAGAAAGGAACTGAGGGTGCATCTACACTGTAGAAATAATGTAGTTTGACACCACTTTAACTGTCGTGGCATCATCCTACAGAATTCTGGGATTTGAAATTTTGTGAGTCACCAGCACTCTTAGGCAAAGAAGGCTGAAGATTTTGTAAAATGCAAACTCCAGGATTCCATAGGATGGAGATACAGCACTTAAAGTAGTGTCAAACTGCAGTGTAGATGTACCCTGAGTATCACAGTGGCATGCACTGCTCAGGAGGTGTAGCCCAGAGCAGGAACATTCCAATTTTCACTTACATCTTACATAATACAAGTACGTTGAGGACTTGGTAGCATTGCTATATATAATCCTGAACTTACTGCATTACATTTTTTATGGTGTGTTAAAACAGAGGGGATTTCATTGTGGTAAGGATGACAACAAGAGATAAAGCCTTGGTCTTTCAATCACCTTTCTTCACATTCATCTGTTGGCAGTTACAGTTCATAACACTGGACAGTTCATGAGAAGCTATCACAGCATGAGAGTGGAAATGGAGAGCATTTAATAACAGGCTAAGTGTCCTGTGATTGTTCCTCTAGGTGCAAAAAGAATAACATATACAGCTCACAAACTTGCTTCCTCAGAAATTTAATTATCCAATCTGTGGTTAACTTTGTTGGCTTTAGCCATGAGGAGCTAACCAGATGTTCCTTAACCTTCTTCACTCAGTAGTGGGAGAAAATCCTTCCCAGTTTTGTTTTTTGTTAAAACTAAGATTTTAGTTTTATGGCCTAAATCTAGTTGTTAGTTCCAACTAGAATGAACACATTGAAGGAATAGGAACTTGGTAAATCAACACACATGTAAATGCTCATTGATTCATTGGACCTACTTTAATTAGGACTAACAGCTGGAATTAGGCTATATTTTTCAAGAAGGTAATTGAGATATTAAGTAGCCTTTAATTTTATATCTCAGTTGAGAACTGTTTCTTTCTTAGCTGTTGTTTGGGAGAGACTCTGTTTTCTTGGTTTATTTGGGATCCCTGAACATCTCACAATTCTGAATGGTTTCACAACCTTGGCTGTGAAATTGCTGTTGTGAATAAAATTTGTGTGATGTTGGATTAAAGCTCATATTTAAGAAGCACTTGGAAAAGTTACTTTGGGGACTACCCATTCCAGTATCACCCTCCAGCCTTAAACTGGTTAATATCCCAACTTAATATACTGGATCAATCAAAGTTGGTAACCATTTTTCTCAGTGTGGACAATTTAGTAATTCCTGATGTGATTATTCGCACCACAAAGGAAAGAACAAAATGTCCATTGTCAAAAGCCATTTCCATATCTCAGTTTATAATATCAAGGTGTGATTGGTCAAGTGTGGACAGCAAACACAATAGACTACTATACTATTACCACTGCTGCTGCTAATCATTCTCATTATTATTATTTAATAATAATAATAATAATAATAATAATAATAATAA
>CM034708.1:12226132-12246933 GCA_020142125.1 Phrynosoma platyrhinos | reverse complement strand
AAAATTACATCAATACAATCTAAAAACCCCAACCCCCACCCTCCCCCACTTTTATAACCCACCTTTTCCCCAAAATTGGGTCTCAGAGTAGTCTATGATTATATTTAATACAAAATATCAACATTAAAATGGAATCAAACTAGTCAGTAAAACCAGTTCAATATATTTAACTAAAAATGTTGAAAAGCAATTTAAAAACAGTATTTCCTTGCCAGTGGAAAGAAAACAAGGATAGGGCTAGTCTAGCCTTCTGGAGAGTAACAGAGCCTAGGGGCAGCCACCGAGAAGGCCCTATCACACACACAAAGACTTCCTTGAACCACTCCCTTACTTTATAGTAGGTATCAATCAGGGGCAATGTGTGGTACCTTACTCCCAAAGTTTGGGGCGAGCATCTCTATTCCTTGAGCTACCTATGGTATTGTAATAAGCCAGGGGCCTAATCCATTCCAGTCCCAGGCAAGGATTGTCAAAATGAAACAAAGCCAATGATGCTGCAAGTTGAGAACATACAGATGACACTTGGATGTAGAAACAAGAAAAAAAAAATCATCACTTTCTACACACACACCTGATAGAAACAGATTACTATGCATGCCTTTTGGGTCCCTTAAATACACCAGATGCACCTCATACGTTTTCAGATTCAAGTCCCCTAGGCTGCCAACTCATTAGAGTGAGACCAAAGAATTGCCCTTGTTGAAAGTTTATGTGGTCATCTTCCATATTCTGGAAGTCACTAATGCATGGGCTTGGGGTGGGGAAAAATAATTTGCCTTTCAATGTGAGAAAAGGATCCCAGTTGTCCTACAGTGGGGAGTTTCTGGCCTTTCCATGAGATGGGGAAAATATCTTTAGTTTGAGAGACAGAAGTTGACTGACCGATCCATGCAACTGCAGGAATGATTACATGAAAAGTTAAATTTGCTTGGTGCTAATCGTCTTTATTCAGAGGCTTGCTTTGCCTGTTGCCACCTACACTAAGTTGCCACCTATACTAAGCTTCATTTTTTCATTAGACATTCAAAGTGCTGTATAGGCTGTGGCACAAAAGTTTGCTTTTGGTACAAAACCTACTCTAGGTACTACTGCCAAAAGAAAGTGAATGAAGAAAGAAAAGTGATCACATTCTTTAGAAACAGAACTGCAATGAGTCTGTATGCCAGATAGTGACCCTCCAGGCTGAGCCCTAAAAGTTGAGAGAGGCGGAATGCAAAGTGTAAGAAAGCAGCAAAATCAAAAGCTTGAGGATTCTGTCCAGAGCAGTGGATATGCTTAATGTGTTTAAGAGCTTAACAGCTCTTTTGATATTAAATTGCAAATGGATCCCATCATTGTGGTTTAAAACTCTTATTTACAGTCTCTGTCACAGAACCTGGCATTTCATGCCCCTTTGTACTCCTGTCTTTGTGATTTTCAATAGAGTGCAGATATTTTAAATCTGCTAAACAACCCTTCCACCACCAAAAAAAAAAAAGAATATTCAATTTTCCCTGAACTGACTGACCTTTGATTGTAGAATCAAGGGACTTCATTATTCTTCTGGAAGAACATTGCAATACAATATTGTTTCATGAACTTTTCCTCATACTCCAGCATTATTTTAATGTTCATGTAATTTAATCATCTCTCTCGTTTTAATGATTGCAGTAGAAGTAATTATTCCAGTATGGTGCTAAATCTACCAAACAGCCTCTGTTCCACAGAAGCTCTTTAGGTGGAATAAATGTTCAGTTGTTTCCCATTTCCTTTGCACAGTATGATAGCTCGATGCAGTGCCTTTTCTCATGTGTTTTCCCCTTGCAGGGCACTACACTAGAAGATAGCTAGAAGAATGCTATCATTTTCATCCTGCTAAGTAGATCATTCTCCATCATTCAGGTGTGACAGTTAGACAGTATTGGCTCCCCTAAACCACTTATGGAGTTTACAGCAAAGATTACATTTGAATGAGGACTTGGAAAGACTGGAATAGTTAACTTTGGACTACAGCTTGTAGAATCCCCTAGCCAACATGTCTGCCATGCTTGCTGATGAATACTTGGACCTATCATCTAAAAATAAATTTCCAGCTCTGGAAGCCTCCACTTCATATTTAACCTCTGTCATACTGACTATGCTAGCTGAAGTGCCGCTTTCCCAAGCTCTGCTGATTTCATAACTCAGTGCCTTCCAGGGGCAGGCAAACTGTCCCCTTTAAAGGCCGAGGGACTTCAACTCCCAGAATCCCAGACTATTGGCCAACATGGCTGAGGCTTCTGGGAGCTGAAGTCCAAAATCCCTAAGAGGGCCGAGTTTGCCTGCCCCAACTTTAGACACTAAACCATATCAGTCTGGTCCCTTGGCTTCTCAGAGTTAGGAACCATGACATTTGAGGTGACTGGAATTTGTTCTTTAGGCACATTGGCCTGACTAATGATAAGAAGAATACCTCCTTTTAGTGTTAAGCTAAGAAATTGGTTTCTACAATTGAACCTTTAATGGAAGTGTTCTATGTGCTTGTGTGGTTTAAATCTAGAGTTAAGTGATGGCTGTGTTACACCTTCCTTCTGCTAAATACTAACATTGCACAATGAACTGCTATCTGCCAGTATGCCTGCTGTTTCCACAATTCCAGTGAATCAAGTGTTACACTGAACACACGCACGAGCAGAATTCAGAGCCAGAGCCATGTTAGTCTGGAATATCTGTATGTAAAGGGATCTTGTAGCACTCCATGCATGTAGTTCACTCCATGCATCTGAGAAAGTAGACCTAGTCTACAAACGTTCATGCTACAACTTCTTTCACACAGTTAACCTCAAAGGTGCCACAAGATCCCTTTCACACGGGTGGATAGTTACACCATATCTAAGAATGTACAGCTATGTTTGCAACAATTAACACTTGCAGAACTCTGCATATGTAACTGTGAACAGTATACAGATGTTACACCATGGACAAAAAAGCACAAACGCATGCATAAGGGAACATATGTGTGGGTAGAACACCAACAGTATGCCAGCCATTTCAGAAATGTGGAAAACAGATTATTCTTCCCAGCCAAAGGAATTCCAATATTGTAATTTTTGTTTCGTATTGAGACATGCCTCAGCAATCCAAATTTCTTAGATAGGTAGTTTTTGTATCATCCTGCTTCTATTCCTTCAGATAGTTTCCTTGCTTTGTAGAGTGTCATACTTTTAACAGACATAATGTATTTATTTGTTCTCTCTCCCATTTTAATGAAAATTCTTATCAACTTTAACTGCAGATAGTGTTATCTGAGTTCCCTTCATTTAGAAAGCGTCTCTCTCTAATTTTAAAATGCAAGCTTTTAACACAGTGTGCGTATCTAAGCCCATCCGACATTCATGTAAATACTGTTTGCTTTGTGGAGATGGCAGTGGAAGAACAAAATATTCTTCAGTGGAGATTGGATATATGTATTTTTTTCCCAAAAAGCGTTCCCTCTCAGTATCTTCAAGGTGGATTGCAGAATAAAAGTCCACATACAGCCCACAACAAAAGTCAGTCACCCACTTATGGAATAAAATTCCATGTTCAATTCACAATATAAATAAATAAATAAATAAACTACAAAACAGGAGTTAAACCAGCTGGCAGGGGGCAAGTCTTTCCAAACAGCTTATGTCTTGCAAGCATCATCAAAAAACATTTCTTTCTACATTAACCTCATCATTCTGAGTTTAATCTATGCTGTCCTTTGGGGAGGGCAGGGGTGTCTGGCACGTGGCTATTTTAATGTCCAAATGGCAGGCTTTCAAGCAAACAAGCCCATCCCTGTCCTGACAGTTTACTTCAATTAAAGCTGATCATCCTATCCTTAACTCATTCTCCTGTGCTTAGATATTGCAGCACATATGGCAAACTGCAGCAGGTACGGCCTTGAGACCATTTCTCTGTACCTAGGATCAGGAGAGGAGCTAAGGAGGAAGAACTTTAGGTTTCTTTTTGTTTCAGCTTCTGCTCTTTTCCCACTTAGTGGGTTATGACACTGACATCTAATATTCATGATGTTAAAAAAAAAATTGGAATTCCTTAGGCCAGAGCTCAGACCTTTGTGGCTGCTAATGCTCACCTGCTTTGCCCCAGAATTTTCTCTGCAGCCCACATTATAATCTGAAATCAAATAATAATTCTCAGCAGCCCACATTATAATCTGATTCAAAGAATAATTTCTTCAGTGCTGGCTGATGACTTTCCTATGGGTGGGGCACTCTGGGTTTTTAGTCAGAACTGTAAATTGGCAATCCTAGATGCTGAATCCGTTTGAAGGAATAGGTGCCTTGAGTGGCAAATCAGAATATTTTAATGGTTCGTTGCCCACACAGATGCACACTGTTTCCCTACCCCATCATTGAATAAAAAGTTTTTATTATAGATACAGTTATACCACCCATGCTGGCTGGGGGGCTCTGTAAATTGTTCAGTAGGCCCTCCTTATCTACAGATTTTTATCCACGTATTCAAGTGTCCATGGCTTGAAAATATTTTTTAAAAAAGAGTACAAATTCCAAATAGCAAACTTTGGGCCTAAGCAGATGACGCAAAGCGCCGTTTTCGAGGCCAGGAAGGGGAGGGGCAGCCTCACGCTGGGCACCCCAACCCCTTCCTGAATACGTCATCGGAGCGCCTGGCGCTCCGCATGGCCGGCGCTCTGACGACGTATATCCACCGCAGCGTCCACACACGCTGTGGTGGAAAAAACGCCGAAGGTGCACCGGAGGCCTTTTGCGGCGCACCTTCGGTGTCTTGCGGAAGGAGCGCTATTTTAGTGCTCCTTCCTGGGCCTGGGACGCTGCGGCTCGGGGCCGAGGAGTGCAGATACCTCGGCCCCGATCCGCAGCTTCCCAGGGCGGCCCCGTGCCACCTGTCTGCTCCCCCCCTTTGATTTTCCATTTTATATAAGGGATACCATTTCACTATGCCATTATATTTAGTGGGACTTGAGCATCAACAGATTTTGTATCCATGGGGGATCCTGAAACCAAACCCCAGTGTATAACTAGGACCCACTGTAGTCCAATGCTGGAAATTTCTTGGTTACTTATGGCCCTTTACTGACTGCCAGAAAGAATGCAGCTTGAGGCCACTTTAACTGTCTTGGCTCAGTGCTAAGGAATCATGGGAACTGTAGTTTATTGTGGCACCAGTCTAGGATTGTGAAGGGCAGCTATGAAAGAACTGGAAAAGATCCTGAAGTGCAAAGATGTAACTCTGAACACTTAAGTGAGGATCATCCACTGTATTTTCCATCACCAAGTGTGGATGTGAGAGCTGGACAGAAATAGTGCAAATTGAGTCCACGTTTAGGGTTAGGGTTAGTGCTAGGGAATCATGGGAATTTGTTTTTTTTTCCTGAGGCATTGAGCCTTCTCTGTCAGAGAGCTCTGGTGCCACAATAAAATACAGTTCCCATGATTCCCTAACCCTAAAAGTAGACTCAATTTGCACTATTTCTGGCAGTCTGCAAAGGCCCTCAGTTGAGATGCAGTGCTGGAGAAGAGTACTGAGAATACTGTGGACAGGCAAGAAGACAAATGAGTTCTAGAAGAGAACACTCTCTGGAAGCCAGGATGACTGCATTGAGGCTGTTGTACTTTGGCCACATCATGAGGAAAAAATAACTCACTAGGAAAGACAATAATGCTGGGGAAGGTGGAGGGCAGCAGAAAGAGAGGAAGACTGCATGCCAGATGATTAGATTTAACTGGAGGGACACAGGCCTGGGCCTGCAGGACCTGAGCAGTGAAGCTGAGGACAGGGGTTCTTGGAGGTGTCACATTCACAGGATCGCTATGAATTGAAGTTGACTCAAGGGCAGTTAACAACAACAATCAGGGCTGATATTAAAGAAACCCATTTCATCTTAGAATTTGAAATGTTGATTTGGGACCCGTCAGCTCAGGCAAATCTCAATGTTAACCTTGCCAATCACACTATATATTCCTGCAAATGCACTACAGCTATTTGGAACCTCTTCTGGGTTGGTGTTGGCATCTTATTGCTAGATTACATTTATGCATTAGTACCATCTGTGCCTGCTGCACCTTCTGTGAGTCAGCCTTGGCCAAATGACTGGCATTTATCTGGAAGTGCACTTCAAATAAAAGAGGAGGGGGAGAGGAAAGAAAGTACCTAGAGTCTTTTTTCTTCTTCAAAAAAGCATGCTGTCTGTCTGCTGGCACTTAATGGATCTCAGGGAAAGTGTGTGTTGGTAAGTGCAAAACATCTGCAGCTGGTGACACTTTAGTTTCACTTTGCCATTGTGTGTATGTATACTCAAAAGATCCAAAGCAATTTATTTTTAATATGATGAAAACAAAGTCTGTAGTCTTCCCGTTTTGCACCTTGCGGGTTTTCTTAAAAGGATAACAAAGGCAAAGGCCCAAGGCACTATGTTTTTAATTCTGTTTGAGGAATCTATGGTGGCCTTTTGTCTACTTGTTCTTTACCATTAAGAATGATAAGGATATATAAATAATATAATATAATCGGTATTTTATTCATCTGTATCAAACCGGCTTAAACATTTTTAAAACTAGTATAGATTGAAAATGTACAAAAAAGCAGCATATATATAAAAACGATGGGACAATCTATATAGTAAAAGAATTCAAAATACTGTATATACTCAACTATAAGTCATTAGTTTAAAATCATTAAAATTACATTAAAACTTATCAACTGCACTACCCCAATCTTAGTATTTTGTTACACAGTTTCCCTCCTTTCTAGGGCACAGCTCTTCTCTTAACCTGAAGGGTTTTTTTTTTTTAAAAAATCCTATATTTAAATTTACTTTCTTTGATGACCAAGCCATGGAAGCCTCTATGACCACAACAAGGCTCCATCCTCAGGTTGTGGAAGCAGTGCTGGGATTTGATGAGGCATTCTCTGATCCTTTACAAGTCAGTCCCTGCCTCTTGCTTTATCTGTCTCGGAAATTAGGACATCTTCACAACTGTGCCTTCTGGCAAAGCTGTAATTCTGACAAAAGTTGCAATAATGAACTCATCACTATGTCCAGGGGTAGGCAACCTTTCCCCTTTAAGGGCCAAGGGACTTCAGCTCCCAGAAGCCTCAGCCAAGTTGGCCAATAGTCCCATGTTGGCCAGTAGCTCCTGGGATTCTGGGAGCAGAAGTCTCTCAGCCCTTAAAGGGGAAAGGTTGCCTACCCCTGGTCTAGATTAACTATCAAGGCACCTAGTAGCCTTTCTAGTTACATGCCAATTATAGATTGTATTATATCAAACAGTATATAAGTACATAAGAGAGCTAGCATGGTGTAGTGGTAGTCCCTCGGCCCTTAAAGGGGAAAGTTGCCTACCCCTGCACCATTCCTGGTTTTCTGAACTGATAACCTTGAGTCAGAGAGGGAAATGGTTCATGCTTTATATATCAGCCCTGATCCTTAAAGCCTTCCATCATTCTCATGAATGGTATCTGCTTCACACTGTTCATGTGTTCACAATTGCACTTGTGAGCATTTCTCCTGCTACATAAGTCAGCTACAAAAGTGCAGGACACTTTTCAGGCATTCACTTTCTGTCAGCAAAGCTGTTCCTAGAGCCAAAGCTATTTTAATTACAGTGAGGTTTCTCGTTCTCCTTTTATGTTATGTTGCTAATGTGCAAAGTAGTGTGATTCACAGAACTATGAGCGAGAATCTGCTTTTGTCTCTGGGTTTCTTCAACCTATGTGAATATGCCTCTGTATATTTATTGCTGGGGACCACGTAGGAACATCCTGTTGCATTCATGTACTGCTTGTGGGCTTTCTATAGACACCTGGTTGGTCAATGGGAACTGAATTCTGGACTTGATGAGCCTTTGGCCCAGTGTTGCTATAAAAAGAAGCTGTTGTTGTTGTTGTTGTTGTTGTTTCTTAGCTGCCTTTGAGTTGACCTAACTCATGGTGACCCCAGGAATGAGACACCTCCAAACCCCTCTGTCCTTAACTGCCCTGCTCAAGTCCTGCAGACTCAGGGCCATGACCTCCTTGATTCAGTCTATCCATCTAGTATGTGGTCTTCTTCTCTTTCTACTGCCCTCCATCTTTCCTGGCATTATTATCTTTTCTAGTGAGTGCTGCCTTCTCATGATGTGTGCAAAATATAACAGCCTCACTTGGGTCATCTTGATTTCCAGGGAGAGTTCAGGCTTGATCTGTTTTAGGTCCCATTTGTTTGTCTTTTTAGGTTGTCCGTGGTATCCTCAGCTCTTTTCTCCACACCACATCTCAAATGAGCTGATTTTCTTTCTATCAGCTTTCTTCACTGTCCAGATCATACAACTGTACATGGTGATGGGGAATACAATGGCTTGGATGATACTGACTTTCTTGTTCAGTTTTAGATCTTTGCACTTTAAAATCTTGTCTAGTTCTTTCCTGGCAGCCCTTCCCAGTTCTAACCTTCTTATGATTTCTTGACTGCAGTCTCTGTTCTGATCAATATTTGAATCAAGATGCAGGAATGCTTTCATTGTTTCAATTTTCTCATTGTCTAGGATGGAATTCTTGTAGATCTTCTGTGGTCATTATTTTTTATTGTTAATGTTCAGTATTAATCCAACCTTGGCACTTTCTTCCTTGACCTTCTTCAGTAATTGCTCCAGGTCTTTGTTTCCGCTAGTAGTATTGTGTCATCTACATATGTTTGTTTGTTAATGTTCCCTCCTATCTTTGCTCCTCCTTCATCTGAGTCCAAGCCTTCTCTGTGTATTATATTTTCTGCATATAGGTTGAATACATAGAGTATGTAGCCTTGCCTGACTATATTTCAGTTTCCTTATTGTCTAGAAAAAAGAAGCCTGGCAATAAGACCAAAAAGCCATCTATTCAGCCTGGCACCCTGGCTTCTAACCATAGCCAACCCAATGTCTCTGAGGAACCCACCTCCAAAACATGATGACAGCTTTCCCCTACTTTATATCACCTGTGACTGGCAGTCACAGGAATACTGCTTCTGAACATGCAGGCTCCATATACCTACTGTGACTCATGGCTGTTGAAACTGTCTAACCCCTTATGTTATACTGACACTTTACGCACAGTGGCAGCTACAGCACTAAGAATATTTTGCCTGGGAATCAAGACTTGCTTCTTCTTTTCCCATATGCTCTGTGTTAAACATATGCTACACTGTATATTTAAAACTAGCAACGTACCCAAAAAAAAAAAAAATCAACCATCAAAATATGTTTTCTTCATTATTGAAAGCTGCCATGTCCTCATCTACTCAGGCAAAAAAAGGAGGGGAGGAAGCTTGACAAGAGATTGTGACTGTAAAAAACAACAACTTAAAACTCTTGACAACTCCCAAATCTTTTAATAGCTACAAAGAAAATGAAAGTTGCAGCTACAATTCCAGCTTATCAGAATGACCCATACAGAGTGAACAGTTCGATCTGTCCAGTTTCTCTGTTGGTAGGGTTGCCAACTGACCTTATAAAATGTCCTGGCTTGTGCATCTAAATTTAACAACAACATGATCTTCAGAAATCAGCAAATGAATCTTTTCCAAGACAAGGGATTACTGTCTGCTCTTGTCTGCCCATCACATTGCTATAAAGATGACACCTTTAAGGGCCAACTCTAAATTGGGCAGCACTGTGCGTAGAGCACCTGGAATGGAACAAAGTCACATAAATCAACAAGTTTGTACTTTAGTGTATTTAGAACAGTTAAAAAGAGTAACAGTATGTTACATCAGCATATATTTGTACATTTGTGTCATACATTTCCCCTAAAATTTAAGGGATTGGATACTGACATAGTCATATGCACAACAGACCTATTTAAATCAGTTGGATTTAAGATACTTGTGACTAACCTAAGAGTGCATCTGTACTGTGCCAGCACAGCAGTCTGATACTATTTTGAGTAGTATCCTACAGAATGTTGGGATTTATAGTTTGGTGAGATTTTTAGAATTTAAGACAACTGCAGTTCAGAGGAAACTAGAATTCTTTGACAGATTTCACTCCCCATGGCAAACCACTGCTCTTTGAGCAGCAGTTTGCCTTTATTTACACCCCTACCCCAAAACGCGTAAAATCATATTTTGATGAAACTTTAGGTTTGTACCTAAAGTGAGATCCATTTGCAGTTTTTGGCCACTGCAGACTGTTCCTAGCCTATTTGAAGTTATCTACTCCTGCCATAGGGAGCTATCACCAGCTCTGTGTGAAAGAGACCTTTGTGTGAAAGATCTCTTTCACACAAAATGGTGTAAAATAGTTTATACCATTTTAACTGCCATGACTATGTCCTATGGAGTCCTGGGCTTTGTAATTCGGTGAGCTGTCTAGCTGAGAATTTTAAAGACCTTATGTAGAAAGAAGGTAAATAATGATTAACTCCAAGTGATTTGAAACAGACTGATGGACTGTCAGTTGTTTAACAATGGCTACATGATACCACCACTCCTGATAGTCCAAATTATAATAATTAAATCAGGTGTGCAAAGTGTGGGTGGCATGCAGTCCTCAGGACCATTTTTGTGGCCCACGGGGCACCTCATATATATATATTACACACACACACACACACACACACACACACACACACACATATATAAAACCTCCCTCCCCATGCACTCTAAGGGAGGGGGGCATTTCCACCACATTGTTTAACCCTGGTAGAGGTCCTTTCCTAAAGCAGTCAGTCATCTTCTGGGCCTGAAAATGCACCCTATTGTATTTTGCAGCAATTTCTTGTTGTTGTTGTGAGGTTTATGATGTTCCAAGATCTCCTGAGGAGCTAATACAGGCCGGTAGCCTCCCACAGTTAGCCCATCCCAGCTGAAATGAAAATAGTATAGGAATGTAATCAGGAGTGGGAATTAGTGAGGAAAGACTGTCATCTCTGTTCAGTTCTGGTTGCTACTCTAAATCAATTTGGACTTAGGTAAATATTGTCCTAGAGTATTCTTGACAAGATTTTTATTTGGAAGAAGTTTGCCCTTGCCTTCCTCTAAGGCTGACACAGTATGACTTACCCAAGGTCACCCAGTGGCTGAGTGGGGATTTGAACCCTGATCTCCTAAAAACCTAACCCAACATTCAGACCACTACAACATGCTTGTTCTTTGGTTCTGGTACAGGTTGAGTGTATCCAGAATGCTTGGGATCAGAAGTCTTTTGGATTTTAGCATTTTTCAGTTTTTGGAATATTTGCATATACATAATGAGAGGTCTTGGAGATGGGACTCACATCTAAACATTAATTTATTTATATTTCATATACACCTTACACACATAGCCTGTAAGTAATTTTATACACAATATTTTTAACAATTTTGTGCATGAAATAAACAGTTTGTGTACAGTGAACCATCAGAAAGCAAAGGTGTCACTTTCTCAGCCACTCATGTGGACAGTTTTGGTTTTTGGAGTATTTGGGATTTTGGAATTCTGGATAAGGGAGAGTCAATCTATACTCAAAGTAAATTCTTGGGTTCATAATTCTTTAATTCTAAGTATATATGTTTTATGTCTTGTCTCCTGTTAGTAGTTTTTGAGGTTCTAATAAAATGGATGGGTGAATGAATGAATAAATGAATAAAAGATCCTTTCAATCTGAAAATTGCCAACTCCAGTTTACACTAGATCTTGTTGAAGGTACTTTGTTTGATGAAAACTCCTACAATCCCCCAGGCAAGTGCCTGGGAGATGCCCTTCCAAAATTCCCAAGCTCCAACGTACAGCATACTGAAGTTAGACAGACCCATGGTTTGACTCTATAGGAAATAGCTTCCTATTTGATTCACTTTGGCCAATAGTGGTGCCAGAGGGCCCTTAAAAAATTCTGGCTCTCTGGCTATCCTTGGAAGGAAAAGTGAGTCGTATTGACTGAGGCAGTCCTGGATTTGTTGAACAATTGCAACTGCCTGGAACTACAAACATGAAACCCTTGACAATATCTGGAATGCCAAATGATAAAGGTTGTATGTCAAGGATGTCATCAAAAGGCAAAGAGAGCACATTTAACTGTCATTTCTGATCTCTTCTCTAACTGTCCACCAAGCTAAGATTGCAGGTTGGTGTGATGGGTCAGCTCAGTTGTTGCAGCATTGTGCTGTGTCCACAGTTGTAATTGACGAGGTGCTGACATGACTCTTTCCTATATATATAAAAATAGGGCATGCCAGGGGCTAGATATGCAGAGATAGACTACGTATCTATTGTCTTTATATGCAGCCTCAAGGAGGAAGAGGGAAAAAACCAACCTCTATTCTTGTCCTTTATTTGATGAACATGATCAGTTCTTCTCTCACCATAAAGCCCTCTATTCTTTTCATTAGGACTTCTCTGGTCCTATAGTCCTGTAGTACTTGTACTTCTCTGGTCATGTCAGTTGCTTAAACTTTGAGCAAATGTTTCCTGTTATTTTTTTCCCCTACAAGAACTCAAAAGTGGTTTGTAAGTAATTAATGAAAAGGGAGTGCAAATGATTCATATACCACAATCCTGGTTTAAATGCTGTGAAATTCTTGAGATTCTTCAACTGCATCCTGTATTCCTCTAAAGAGCTGGATGACATAAGTACAATAACACTCTTTAAACTATGTCCTTTAGGAACTGACATATTTATATATTTCATTGCTATTAGGTAGAAATTGTCTGGAATATTGTTAATTAGTCTCAAGTAGAGTAGGTCCATTGAATCACTTGTTAAATAATGAGTCAACACATAGTTGACTCATTGCTAAATCCAAATGATACAATGGCTCAACTCCCAACTATTACAGTGGCACACAAAATAGTATTTTGTGTGATGGGTCAGCTCATTTGACCCATCTGCAGTCAATATTATCCAGTTGATTCAATGGCTCTAGTCTAGTCAGTATTAGCATTAATATATTTATAAATTAGTTTTAGGCCATGGATTACATTTGATACATAAATTACTTTTCTATCCTCTGAGCTCAAGCCAAGGTAATATGGCTCATCTCTACTTTATCTACTCAGTAGCCTTGTTGAGACTGAGTGTGACTGGCCCAAGATCACTTTGTGAGATTCATGGATGAGTGAGGACTTGACTCAAACACAGGAGGGAAAAGTTCCACAGAGGACACAAAGGAAGGGAGGGAGGCCAGTCAAACCAATTAGTAAGAAAACATGGAAATGACAGAAAAGAAAATCAAACTAATTCTAAATAAACTGTTTGGGAAATAAATATACAAATTTGCATGATATATTCAAATATTCATTAGCATACATTATCAAGATAATGCTGTGCTAAATCACACACACACACACAAACCAAGCATATAAAAGTGCTTGTGAATCTTTGTGGAAAAGAAAGGATTAATCTAAAAGTGTGGTAACTATAAACATTGTGACATTACCAAACTGCAAATCACCAAAATGAACACACTGCAAATGCCACAGTATCAACTATTCCAAAATGTACATAAACAGCAGACTGAAATTCCAGAAATACAAACACACAATAGAAAAGCATAAGCATCTATGATAATAAACAATTACATGAAGTGAAAAGACAACAGACAATTATCTTAGGCTAACATAATCACTTCATGCCTTCATTTGTGCAAATAAATGTCAGTTGTTGAAGAGAGTAGTCTATACCCAAATGGCTGGAATCCTGTTAGTGTCTTACCCTTATATAAGCCTCCTTATGGAAATGGTGATACATTTGTGTCTGCATTCATTTCAAGATTAAAGTGCAGAGTTGTGCATGGACAGCTGTCTGCTGGGGATGCTCTAGCTGGAGATTATGTACTGAGCAGGAGGTTGGAACTGATATCCCATAGGGCAGGGGTAGGCAACCTTTCCCCTTTAAGGGCCGAGGGACTTCAGCTCCCAGAATCCCAGGAGCTATTGGCCAACATGGGACTGTTGGCCAACATGGCTGAGGCTTCTGGGAGCTGAAGTCCCTCGGCCCTTAAAGGGGAAAGGTTGCCTACCCCTGCCATAGGGCCTCTTCCAACTCTATGCTTCTATGTGATTCCATTGCATATGGAAGCATATTCCACATGGAGGCACATGTGTATTCAGTTGTGTATTTGGTTGCATGTCAGGTGTCTTGATTCAGTTGCAAAACATTCCCATTCTGCACAAGATTGCATAGTACAGTTAACACAAAACTGCATATAGATTTGTTATTGACGCGTGTTGGGTCTTGGTCCTTAAATAACCAGATGTTGGCATCTGTTCATAACAGATACTATGCAGGTCCATTGTACCAGATGCAACCCTCACCTGGTAAGCATTCGATAAGAGCTGGGAGCTATCATGGTTTTTCTCATATAATCAAAAATTCTTAATCAATGTTAATATTACCCATCCATCCCTTCACAGTAAGAAACAGATTTGAGGGGGTGCCTGTAAATCTCAGTTTCAGAAGAAATTTCAAATCTTCTAGATGAGTATTTCTTCCAGAACTTGGGGAAGTTATTTTTTTGCCCGATGCCCTCCAGAATCCCTTATGGAGAATTCTGGCATTTATACAGTAGTCCAAAAAGTAATTTAACCAGCTCTAGTTTGCTGTGACAAGGAAAAGAAGAGGGGAACAAAACAAAATTGAAAGGACAGTAAGAATAGGAGACACCTGAAGTTTAAGGAAGGAGAAAATGATTTCACACTTACTGCTGCGGGGTGGGGGTGGGAGTAAGGATTTAGCAGTCAGCCCAGAAACAGGCCATCTAAATCCAGCTATCTCTTAGCCAAGCGCTTACTTTCCTTGTTGAGGTGACAGCTGGATGACAGTGGCATCTAGAGGGCTGTTACATGCAAAAAGTATTCAGGGTTCTCTGCTGCTTTTTTCTCTTTTTCAAGCAATCAACATCATTCTTGCTTGATTCCTTGATCAAAATCCAAGGCTATTTTGATATTACTATCCAACAATCCTTTCTAACATCATTGTGTTTAGAAAAAGAATAATTTTCACTAGCTTGCTCATTTGTAGGCATACTAAAGCAGTAAGTTCCCCAAAATGAAAGCTGTCTGTTTCTAGAGAGAAAGGGGGAAATTGATTTATATAGATCAGAGGACTAGTAAATGGAGGTTTAAATAAATCCTATCAAATACCAGTTGTTTACAATAGTTACCGTACTGTATGGAAATGAAATGGTATTAATTAGGCAAGCTGATTGTGATTCTGTTTCATATTAATAAGGTCTAACAAAAGGAATGAATGCTGTCATTGATGATGTAGTGCTTAGCCTTTCCCGAGAACATAAAGTATTTTATTTGACATATTTTGTATTCCTTAAAATCATTATGATGGTTATAGGGTGATAGAAAAACCTGTGGTATTGCCCTGTCCCCTGCATAGTATAATTCTAGCATACTTCCTAGGGACATAGGATAATATCACATAGGCAGAGACTTCAGGCTCCTTGAGGTGTGTGTGAAGGTGCTTAAGATAAGTAGGTATTATCCCCATAACAGGCAAATGGGCATCATGTGGCCATCCAGTTGTTGTTCAAGGGTAACTGACGGCATCTTTAGGTACCACAGTCACTGATGAGTAGTAGAGAGGAGCTGCCATCTCATCCCTGCCATATATATTGCAGATAGATGGGTTACTTCCTCCAAAGTAGATAGCTTAAAAGGTGCATCTACACCAGGGACCGGCAGCCTACGGCCCGCGGGCCGGTTAAGGCCCAGGTCCCCGTACTTACCAGTCCAGGCGGAAGGTTGCCGCTGCCGCCGCAGCATGTTTTTGCTGCCGTGCGGCTGCGCGCACCACGACCGCCATTTTGAAAATCAAAATGGCGGGCGCATCGTGTGCGGAGGCAGCAGCACGCGCGGGAGGGGAGTCGCGCGTGCTGCCATTCCCCCTCCTTGGCCCAGCGGTGGAAAGGACTTCGCGGGACCAGCCCCCAGCTCAAAAAGTTGCCTACCCCTGATCTACACCATAGAAATAATGCAGTTTGACCCATCCAATGGTATTCCAGGATTTGTAGTTTTATAAGGTATTTAGTTTTCTCTGTCAAAAAATGTTGGTGCCTCACAAAACAACAAATCTCAGGATTCTGTAGAATGGAGCCATGGCAGTTAAGGTGGTGTCAGACTTCATTATTTCTACAGTGTAGATGCACCTTTGGTGGTTGTGGTGGCTAGAATATTCTCCTTCTAACTGGGGCAAGCATATTGAGTCCTGTAGTACTTGTACTTCTCAGTCTTGATGTATGAATTCATAAATTTTACTGCACATTTACTACTACTGGTATAAGTCTTATTTTTATTGCAGTGACTGCTATTATTATTAGCAATAGCAGCTTCATTTATATACTGCTTCATACTGCACTATGTAGTGTCTAAGTGGTTTACAACTGTAAGCTAGTTGCCCCCAACAAGCTAGGTACTCATTTTAGTGACCTAGGAAGGATGCAAGCCTGAGTCAAGCTTGAGCCCCTGGCTGGTATTGAATTTGCAACCTTGTGGTTTGTGAGTGGCTGCAGTATTGGCATTTAACCACTGTGCCATCAGGGCTCTTTACTTTACTGGGCTCTTTACTTTATTACCACCATTACTGCTAGTAGTATCAATGGCACCACTTATATTGGTCAGAATCCTTTATCTCTTACTGTTAAGTAAACCTAGTAACCATTCTTGGCTCGATCCCCTCAAACCTATGGAAATGTCATTTATTTGTGCTCTAATCACTGGCAGAATGGGCCTCTTTTTCTCCATGCAGTGGATGCCTGGTAAAGTAGGTTGGGGAGAAAGTTATGATCATGGCAGTAGTGTTACGATCATGACTAAGTAACAATTGTGAATACAAAACAGTTAGGGGGTATATCTACACTGTTGAAATAACACAGTTTGACACCACTTTAAGTGCTGTAGCTCCTGAACTCTGAAATCCTGAACTTTGTAGTTTTACAAAGTTGTGTGCCTTCTCTGCCAAAGAGTGATGGTGCTTCACAAAACTACAAATCCTAGGATTCTGTAGGATGGAGCTATGGCAATTAAAGTGTGACAAACTGCATTCTTTCTACAGCATAGATGTACTCATTGACATGTAAATCTGTTTTGTATACATGATCATTACTTAGTCATGATTGTGATAGTATTGCCACAATCATAACTCCCCTCCAAATCTACCTTCCCAGATACAGCTGATACCAGATTCCGCCCATTGTTTATAGTGGTATAATGAGTAACAATGTACTATCAGTAGTGACACTATTATAATTACTGTTATTAATTGTGCATTAATGCTGTTAACTACTGTTCATTCTAATGTTACTCTTACTGTAGGCATTGCAGCATTCCTGCTGACTGTTAATATGGATATAGTGCTCACAGTCAACATGGAAATGGAATGGGCCCTTCATAGAGGATTGACAAATCCCATTAAATGGATAGATTAAAAGTAATGTGAAAGATAAAAAGGAGCTGGATTTTTTTTTACCGAGCCCCCAAACCACCAATGTGATTTCTTGTAACTCATTTTTAAAGAAAGAAACAGTCCATCTCAAAAAAGAGAATGGTCCAACGTTTGAAAAATTCACCCAAATGCTCTTCAAATAAAGCATTTTAGCCCCTCAGAACTAGTGAGAAAATGGTTATGAAAGGGAAAAAGGAAAAGAACATAAATTAGATAATTATTTGGTCAAAAATAAGAAAGAGCACAAATAACTAATTAGAGAAACTATTCAGAAAATGTATGTTTATTTGAATCTGAAGTCAGGGAAAATAAAGATGTTTTTACAAACCAGATTAAGGAAGGGAAGTACCAATGTAAAATTAAGAAAATAATTGAGTTTATGTCAAAAGAATGTGTAAGAAACAACAAAAAATGTATTGGAAACTGTTTTATGTGACAATTTAACAATACTTAATATTTTTATTATTCATATTTGTTGTTATAAAAGTAAAGTTAAAAAAAAACTAGATAGAAAAGTACAAAAAAACTTGCTATTCAGGAAAACATAATGATGCTAGCAGTCATTACATTATTTGCAAAAGGAGCATAGTTATGCTCTTATTACCATACCCCCGAGATAATAACTACAGGGGATTTTACCCAGTTTTTCCAGTGAGGCAATATAGGTGCTCGCATGTCAAGACTCCCAATTTAAATAATTCGGCTTAATTTTTCTTTCTTTGTCCTTCACCATGATGAGAGAGCTTGGCAAAGGATGTTCATTATGCGCTGCCCATGTCGCCTCTGCAGGCCTGGCATTGACAAGGTTAAACCACCAATAATCATGCACTCGAGGGCTTTATACTCAGTGGCAACAGGGTTGATTCATCCATATGTCCAATTACAAAATAAGCACTATTAGAGGGGATCAAAGCACTGCCCTTAATAGCATTTTCTAAAAGCAGCCTGTGAACTATAAACCTTGGCGACAAGAGTTGGTTGGCTCTCTTGGGCCAGCTCTAAAATGCAGTACATTGCTCCTTTCATCAATCAGACTATGTTGAGTTCCAAAATAGCTGCAGCTGCATCAAATTCCTGGGATCATCTGCCCTGGGGTTGGGAAAGTCCCTTTTTTGGACTACAGCTCCTAGAATCCTCGAGCCAGCATGACCAAAAGTGCCAGACTCGCCATCAAGCCTTTGAACCTTTGCCCTAGGTCATTAAATAAACTTCTGACAGTGGGCACACAGATGCTTCTAGAACACTGATAATGATGGCATAAAGGGCATGCCATTTCCTGCTGGTTTCCCCCAGCATCTGTCATTGAAAAAAGCTTGCTAGATTACATGAAGGCTCCTCTGGTTTAACATCATGGTAGGGGGTTGGTCGGATGCTTCTAAGGATGCATCTACTGTGTAGAAATAATGCAGTTTGACACCACTTTAACTGTCATGGCTCCCTCTGACAGAATCCTGGGATTTGTAGTTTTGCAAGGCACCAGCCCTCTTTGGTGGAGAAGGCTAAACACCGTGTACAACTACAGATCTCAGGATTCCATAGGCTGCAGCTGTGGCACTTAATGTGGTGTCGAAATGCATTATTTCTACAGTGTAGAGGCACCCTAAGATGCTAGCCATAACAGTCACAACAGACATCCATAGTAATTTCATGGATCCCATTTTAAACTCTCTTTAAGCCCACAACAGTTACTTGGCTGAGTTTCCTTGTCACCTGCCCCAAGACTCACCATATCACTTCAACAGCATCTTCCCAATTCTGTGGCTGGTGGAGAGCAGGAGGAAGATAAGCATCTGTTGGTGTTTGTATAGCCAGACAGAAACAAAAGATACGTTCTACCAAAATCTGCTGGGGTCCTCTGGAGATTTCATTGGATGATGTCATTGGTTTGCTTCTGGGTAAGGGGACATAGCCAGACACTTTCCCAGTCCCCCTTGCACCATCAGTGCAAGGGACTTTCAAAGCAACACAGCAAGACCTATGGGAGGAAGTGGGATCAGCTTCTGCAACAACCTATAAAATGCATTTGCAGCATAAGGTGGAATTAAGCTTGTGCAGGTCACTGACAGGCCCTTGGCTGCTGCCACACTGCAGAATTAACTGTAACGCCTCCATCGTATGGAAACCTGGGATTTTTGACACCAGAAGTGTCTGACAGAGAAGTCTACCTATATCACAAAACTACAAACCCCCAAATCCCATAGCATTGAGCCATGGCAGTTAAAGCAGTATCAAACTGCATTAATTCTGTAGTATCAATGCAGCCCTATTGTATGCCATCAACCTATTATGACAGATGGAAGCATACAGTAAGACTGTTGGGTGAATTTTTCTCATCTGGAAGAGCCACCCTTTTTGTTAGTTGGAGTAAAGTAGTCATTCTAAGTGTCAGATACCTGGGCCTAGTGTTAACATCCCATGAACACAAATTTTGGCCTTCAGTACACTACAAAACTGCTGCCCACAGACCCTGACCTGTTTCCAGTCTTGAGTTAAGATATAATAAAATAAATACATTTTATTTATTGGATTTTTTTTTTTTACTACAGTTCACCAAGTCCCTAGCCAGGAGAGCCCCCAACCACATTGGCTGGGGGAGTCTGGGGCTTGTAGTCCAACCCCACCCTCTAAGTTTTCCATATTCTGGAAATATTTACTGAATATTTACTGCACATATCAGCTCTCAAAGACACAGAATGGCTGCCTTGGCCTTTTTATGCCTGAGAGAATTTTGGCAGCCAAAGGATGTGTGTGAGGAAGTGTCCATTCAAAACTCTGGGCATATTTCAAAGTCGCTCAGAGTGTTGGCGTTTATTAATCCTGTTCCAAAGTAAATATATCAGTCCGCTCCCTGTGTTTATATATATATATATATATATAGAGAGAGAGAGAGAGAGAGAGAGAGAGAGAGAGAGCGCAAATACATTTAAATGGAACTGCAGGTGTCTGTGGATATTTATGAGGCAAACCCAATATTCAAACAGTTATAGCAGTGAAATACATCCTGTGTATGTAGCCAGCCAAGGAGCAGGGGGAATGTTAATGCTTCTAGCATGTTAACACCTCCTAGGCTGGAAAAAAAAAAATGACACATACTTAAGTTCAGGAGTGGGTTGGGAATGTCAGTTTCTAAATGTAACACATTTAAGGGGAAGCGTTGGCTACTAAATCTTAAAAAAATAGGTTTTGTTATGCTTTCAACCCCCTTGTGCTTTATGGCTCAACTGTCCTGAGAAGCTTTGGCTCTAGAAATTTTGCATTGTCAACAGGGGTCAAAAACACACTGCAGAAATAATCAAGTTTGAGACTGCTTTAACTGCCCTGGCTCAATGCTAGGGCATTCTAGGAACTGCAGTTTTGTGAGACAGAGAACTCTGGTGCCCCAATAAACTACAATTCCCAGGATTCCCTAACACTGAGCCAGGACAGTT
>CM034708.1:12201918-12223585 GCA_020142125.1 Phrynosoma platyrhinos | reverse complement strand
CCCCCCCCTCAAGTCCATGAATATGAGTCAGTATCTCATAGGGTTTCCACCTCTGGAATATAAAGGGTTGCAAATACTGCTTTGGAAGAGATAGAAAGGGAAAATTTAAAAGGTTGTGAAGAGCCACAAATGATGTGTATCATTTTCTCTTTTTGACTTCTAAAGCATTTGTAAAGTCTGTTTTTAAAAAAATAATTGGAAAAACAAAAAACAAAAACAAAACCTACCACCCTACATACTTAAGTCACCAAACAAGCGATATTGTCTACAAAATACATTTGGTTCATCCAGGATACTCTGATCACTCACAACACTATCATGGGATGCTTGTATAACTCATGTATTAATTACTGTAGCCCTAAGACACTAATTTAGTTCAATTTTATACCGAGTGCATGTTGGTATTGTTAAGGTTTATGACCCAATGATTTACAAGGCATAATACATCTGAATTCAAATTGGATGTATTGATTGTTTAATTGAGTACAAGGGCATGAATGTAACATTAAGCTACCACACTGAATAATAGTGGTAATGAAGATGAGAAGGTAACTCCCCAGTCTTCTCAATTTTTTTATGTTCAGGTTTATTATCTATAGGAGGTAAATTTGGAATATGGGATTCTGTCCGTTTCTAAAAAGGTATTTCGGGGGAGTGTCAGCAAACGCATGTCAAACATCACATTTTGAATTTTGGATGCCACTCTTCATGTTTCATATGTTCATGACCAACAGAACATGGAGCAATGGATTCTGGGTAATGCTTAGTGAAATAAATTAACTATTGTCCCAGAGATTGCTCTGGCTGTACAGTTTTATGGCAAATTTTAATGTGTCATCTGCATGCATGCATTATAATGCTGCTCACCTTGTCATATTCTATTACCTACACATGCAACTTGTTCTTTACTGGCATGGAATCATTGCTATTACATCCATGATAATACACCATTCCTGACCTTCAAAGTTAATTAGCGCTTTTTCAGCGTGTTTCCCAATATTCTGCTTTCTGCTGAACGGGCTCAATGGCTGAGGAAAAGATTGCTTCCTCTATGTACATTTTGATTTAATGTCTCTCATCCATAAGCCCATCAACAGGAAGAGGAAGGATAAAAGTTGAGAATGCATAAAGAGAAAATGTTATGCTTTTATGATTGAACCATCTCATAAGCCTCTGCTCATCTAACCACTTGGGGTGGTCCCAGGTACAGCTCTGGGATTGTGTTTGTGTCCCCCTGACTGCCCTATGTCTGGGTAGGGGAGAAAAAGGTGACTTCTGTATCCTGGAAGTCTCCAAAATTAGCCATTCACTGTGGGGCTCTATAGATTGTTTAATGTTAAAAAAAAACACAGTTCCCCCCCCCCCAAACCAGCAATGGACGTCCAAGCACTTTCCATTTTGTTTGTTCCCAATTTGGGGGGCATTTTTGGTAGTCAGTGCAACTCCCATTGGATTTCAGGAGCAAAAAAATGATCAACTAAAAATACCCAGCTCTGTGATAGCTTGATGGTGGAACTGCTAAAATCTATGGAGATATGGGAGGATGTGCCACTCAATGGAAGATCACATTGTGCATACACAAAGTCCTAGGTTCACTCTGTTTGTTCACCTTAGCATATTTATAAACCATACATCTCTAAAAATGGCAAAGTGGGGTAGAAAGACAACAATCGTCATCATCATCACCATCGTCACCTCACCTTTCCCCCAAGACTGGGACTCAAGTTGGCTTACAAATTCAAATATATTGAATACAGTATATGCAAAATGCTACACTAAATTAAAACATTACATTACATTAAAATATAAAACATTATAAAATCAGTATACCATATCTGCCTTATCTTGATGAGTAAAATACATCTTGAACTGAACTATACCAGAAAGATTTGCAAAAATAGATATGTCTTCAACATGTGCTTGAAAATAAGAACTGTTGGAGCATAACACTGGGGGAAGAGTATTCTACATCAGTGCCTCTCAAAAGTGGGGGTCCGTGTACCATTGATGGTCTATCAACCTTTGGCTGTTGGATTACTCTAAGTTTGCAAGAAAGAAAGAAACTGTTGAAGCCAATAGGTATAAATAAGGTACCAGTTCTTGGTACATAGGAAAATAAAAAATCTAGTCCCCCAAATCAGATAGGCTGTACTACATAATGGATGTCACCACACTAAATGTTGTACTCTAAATGACTGCAGAGGGGCTCTCAAGAGCATGGGATATTTTAGTAGAATCTAACCCTATGACCTCTGTGACCTCTACTCTGTGAGGTAGAAGGTGCATCTCACCATATACAATGTGAAGGATCTTGTGTTCCAAAAACAGCAAAGAACTCTGCTTTGAGACCATATAGGCATTGTCACTCAGGCTAAATACTCCTACAGTTACTGGATTATGTCATATACTTTTTAATATAGTTTTGTCATATACAAAAGTGTGTGATAGCATTGCATGGTCACAGGAATTTTGATGCACTTCTCAATTTCATATTATCTTAGGAAAAACAGCAGATTTGCTATTATGGAGGTCTGTGAACCATTTTAAACATCTGAGCACACTCCGTAAATTCTAAGTTGTGTTGTTTTAGTATTAACATTAACAAGAACAGCTGTATATTATTTCTGAATGCCTGACATTTGGTGTCTGGCTACAGTTCTATGACAATGCTGGCAATATCAGAGGAAATTTATGAATGCCTGAAAATAGATGAGGCATATATGTGTTGTCCCTTTTGTGACATCTGCAAGTGAATGCTGACAGTCACATTTAGAGCACTGTCAACATTAGCTCTGGTATCTCTGCTGTTTTGAGGCCTCAACAGGATTCTGAGATTGTCAGCATTCGCATATAAATGTCAACCACTGCCAAATTTCAAATAGTCACTGGAACACAGGCAACTCAGAATCCAAAGAACTCAGAGGGAGTTTGCCACAGACTTTGTCTACTTCACTTGCTCCACATGCTATTCAGAATCAAACTTCAGATTAGATTAGGTTTTCTGACTTCTAGTAAATATGAACCAAGCATATGTGTATTAATAGATGAATATTCATTATACATTTGATTTGCTAATTTGGAAAGCCCGGCTCATTTCAGCTTAATGTTATACATCCCCAGTTAATGTGTGAAAATGTAAGAGGGCATTTCCATCCAAACACTGCACAGTTGTTGGCTATGGAAATGAAAGAACATACAGATATGCTGTGTGACAAATTGAAAAGCTCATGGGGTAATGTATTCTGCCAACCTAGTAGATTCTGCTGTATTCTCTGGTGTGCTGGATTACAACTCCCATCATTCTCTACCTCTGCCCATGAATTTTCTTTTGCATCCGAGTGTAAAACTAAGTCTAATGGTTTTTAAATACTGGAGGGTAGATTTCAATTTAACATTAGAAGCAACCTCTTGACAGAGAGTGGTTTGGCAATTGAACCAATTGCCTAGAGAGGAGGTGAGGTCTTCTTTTCTAGATACCTTCAGGTCTCAAGAGAAAAGAAGCTGGACAGCTACCTGTTGGGGATACTCCTGCGCTGAACAGGGGATTGGATCTGATGGCCCATAAGGTCCTTTCCAATTCTATGATTCTATAATTCTCTAATTGTGATTTACTTCATACTTATTATAATTCTTGGTCATTAAGAGGTCAAAGTTGTTGGGTAATGGGGATGTGCAGTGCAGAGATTACCTGTGAATGACCTCACTTTCAATTACATCACGGCCTTGTCCTGTGGTAGTTTGGGGGAACACTTTAAAAATATCCAGTATTACTATTCTCACGGTTCAACCACCTTCATTATTTCCAAGTATTCCATTCTTAACTGCTGCCACAAGATTCTCCCCTAAGACATCATCCCCTTTTTGCTTTTGCTGGAAGGAATCCACAGTGTTGAATTTCACTAAGAGTAAAAGAAAGATCTTAGTTAAGAGACAGCTTGGTATAGTGTTTTGAGTGTTGGACTAAGACCTCATGGGATTAGGGTTTGAATCCCTGTTCAGTCATGGAAACCCTCTAGGTGAGTTTGGGCAAGTCACACACTCTCATGAGCAAGACCTTGTTCTTTCACAGTTGAAGGAAGAGATATACTTTGCTCAACCACATAGACTAGCCTGGATTTCTCTGTATGATAAGATCTAGCATTGAGGTGTGCATATGAAAACAAACATGAAAATAAAGTAGTAGGGTGTGTGTGTGTAAACAGGGATCATGAGTATCTTCACATTCAGTAGGATACTGCCAGATTTTACATATTACCTGTTTTGGTCTATAGCTCTCAGATGCCTACATCTGGATTTTGGAAGGTATGGCCCCCAAATGTGACTTTTCTAAATGACAGACCTAGCTAGAGTTTTTCTTTATTAAAAAATAAAGTTAGATTCAATATTTTAATTAATATTGGCTTTCAGTATTATTATATTTAGCTATGGGGGGTTGCAGACTGTCAAAAATAGTGTGAATTCAGTCCACTTTTAGGGTTAGGGTTAAGGTTAGGGAATCATGGGGACTGAATTTTATTGTGGCACTAGAGTTCTCTGACAAAGAAGGTTCAATGTCTCAGAAAAATAACAATTCCCATGATTCCCTAGCACTAACCCTAACCCTAAAAGTGGACTGAATTCACACTATTTTTGACAGTCTGCAACCCCCCTAAAAAGTAAGCTTTTTTATATAAAACTTAGTGCAGAAGTCTCATAGGGTTTTTTTTAAAGTCATAGACAAAGTACAGCAGTTCTGACTGGAGGTTGGCACTAGCCATGTTGCAGAAAGTGATGTGCAAATTATGTTAATTGTATGCTACTAATATATGTAAATCAGCTATGTTCCTTCAGCACATGATGCATGCTCAGTGTGGCCTTTGCTGGTGAGCAAGCTGCTCATCCCCTTGATTTTAATCAAGGCCTTCTGCTGGGTGATGATGCAAATCATGATTACATTAATCTGTCCACTCTGGAAGATGTGTTTAAAGAGACTTACACATTTAGTTTAATATGGTAAAATATGAATTAGAGTTGATACCAGATAATATGACGGGGAGGATTGTACTTGTATATAAAAAACCAGTTTTGCCTGTTGTAGCAAAATGTCCTAAAGTTCTTCTGCTTCCTTATAGATTCACACATTTATGTCTGCAAAAAAACAAAACAAAACAAAAACAAAACAACTGTAGGCAAATATATGCTTCATAGGTTCACGTAACAGTCAAATTAGTTGTATTATTCCTAGTATGGAAAACAAAGAGATTCTCAGTGATGTTGGTACAAACTCAATGATTGTAGTACAGAAAATAACTCAATGGTGTTGATAGAGGCAATGATTACATCTACTCAGTAGCAGCTATCACATGACTTATTTTGTTTTAATCTCCTTGGAACCAAAATTATTGCAGTAGATCAGTCATGAGACCCTTTCACCCTACATAATTATAGCAGTTTGATGTTCATAGCTGCACCCTGGAGAATTGTGAGGCACTAGAGCTTGCTGTCTGAGAATTCTAAATACCTTTCCCCAAAATGCAAAATCCTCAGATTACATAGAATGTTTCCAGGACAGCTAAAGTGGAATCATAATATTATAGTTGTACAGGGTGAAAGGGCGCATGCTCTATTGGCATCAAGACCCCCAAGTTAGAACTTGGACAGCATCCCATTGTTAGTCATTTGGTTTCTAGACTTGAAAATGTGTGGTGCCAGACAGGTTTGCCTATTCCACTAAAAATATGGTGTCATTGGGAGATAATTGGTCAAGATCTTATTTAGTGCCATAGCTGTGTTAGCAGAGGAAGAGGAAGCAATGTTGTGGTGGCAGAAGAGGAGGGGGCACGGATGTTGTAAAATGGAGGGAAAGGCAGTGATTTCTATCCCTGGCAGGCATGAAAGCTGCTGTGCCATTTCCCAAGATTATAGTGATGGTTTTTGCTGGTGTTCCCAGGGTACTCTTGCACCCCAATCAAAAAGGTGGCATACACCAGAATGAGTGACGTTTTGTACAGGTTTAAGTCATTAACAGGATTCCACTCAGAGAACACATCAATAGATGGTCTTAACAATGGATTTTTAAAAAATATATAGAAAATAGTGTTTGAGAAACCAGTAATAAGTAACCAGGTACTCTAAGAAGTCTCTCTTGTGTTAATTTTCATAGCTGTGGCTTTGTTTATCAAAGGTGGCAAAAACAACAAAGAGTCTTGTGACACCTTAAAAACTAATAGATTTATCAGAAGGATTTATTGATGTATGAAACAATGAAAAATTAGGCCACAATAAATGTTTGAATTTGAAAGTGCTGAGATATTCTGTAATTGTTTTCTCCATCACGTTAGGGGCTCATATAGCATTCCTGTTAATTCCAAAAACAGCACATATCTATGGCTTCTGTTTCCAGCAATAGTATAGCTTAGTAATGCTTGTTGACAATCTACTAGACCACAGCTATCATCTGGCCAATCTGACTTTTAGGGGAAAATGTATGTATGGGGGTTGGGTAGGGGATTATTTAGAAATGTGGATTTTAATTGTATATTTGTTTTGTATTGTTATTCTTATTTGTTGTAACCCGCCTCAATCTGCAGGGAGAGGCAGGCTATAAATAAAATGTGTTGTTGTTGTTACAATCACAGACAGTAACGATTGAATTGTTTTTTATCTTTCTAGGGTCGATGCATGAACTTCACCCGAGTTCAGTCTCAATAAAGGAAGACCAAGGAGTAAGAAGCCATCAGTTTTGTATTGTAACTAAAGACAATGAAGCACTTACATGAAGCTCCTCAAAACTTCAGCCTCTCTCAGCTCCATTTGGTCCCAGCACGAGTCACCTACTGCTGCACTAAACGCTTCTGCCTGCCATTTTCTTTTAAGCTTGTTACCTCATGCAATATTCATTACAGCATTATATGATTTGCAATGGTGACACGAAGAAACATTGGCTTTGCATGCCTAGAGTTCCACCAGAAACCCAGTACAGGAATTTAAAAAAAAAAAAATTGTCAGCACCTTGGCTTTTGTTGTTGTTATTGTAGTTGAACTATATACAACTCAAGCCTTTATGTGCCTCAGTCAGGAGCTGCATTGTTTCTTGGATGTGAAGCTGGCACTTGTTATTTAAACAGGAAACCATTTGCCACAGGCAGAAGAGCAAAGTTCCCACCAGGCCTGGAAAAATCTAAGAGTTCATTGCCTTACAGCGATGTCATATCACAAAATCCTTCTGAATCCCATCCTGCCTCCGCCCCCATCGGATTGTGCCTTACGGGAACCTTCTGACTGAAGATCTTGTCACTTTAACACTGAGCAATGCACATGCATGACAAAATGTAGACACAGTGCCTCAAGGTATTGGTGGCAAGCAAGGCTTTGCCCTTTAGTTTCTGAAGACACCTTTCTTTCATTATGCACCCAGGACAGGAAGAAAAATTAATAGAGCGTTATTCTACAGGAAGACAGCCTGTAACCAGAGATCTTGAGTGGAGATTGAAGGACCAATGCTTTAAGGCCTTGGGACTGTGGTTGATATTTTTCTCTCCCTCCTCTCTGCGCTCAGCACTCAGTAGCGCAGAAAAATATTATTCCCTCATAAACATGAATTTTAGGCTTATGTATTGTTACTGATAGTACGAAATGGGGGGAAAAGGCAGTTGCCACAAAGCTGGTATCTCAGGGTCCCTCTCCCCCCCTCCAAATCTCCAAGGGCTCTTCAGCGTCACAAGCCAGCAACTCTCTTTGCATGAGAATTTCAAAGTTTAATTAATATAATTAAAGGCAACAGCAAGCAGCAGCCTGTGAAGGTTTTGCTCATCTTTTTTTATGCCTTTTGACATTGAATGACCTATTACTGTATGCACATTACTCAGTTTTTGAGGGAGTACCATCTTGGTGGAGAATGAATATTGGGTCCAATTTTTTTAAAAAATAAACAGAGAGAGAGAGGACAGGAGGAGGAAAGAGACAGAAGGTGAGAGACCTCTTTTTCTCAATTTTTCTCAATTTATAAATTTATAAACAGGAGTGCCGGCTATCAAAAAACATTGACAAAGTATGTATTATAAAGAAAAACCAGCGTTGTGTCACGTCGGCGATGCCAAATTATGTTAGCGTGAGTGGAAACACTGTGGGGGAGGAAGGAGGCAGCAGCTGAAGAAAAAGGCTCAAATGATCCAGTCACTTTCGATACTGTACTTCAGATGCAAAATGGATATTCGAGTCGAAACCTGACAAAGTGCGCCTACTTTGATGGGAACTGGTATAGACAATGACCAGTGGCTGGGTCAGTGGGATGTCTCTCTGCGAGCAAGGAAGCTTATCAAATGACACTAAAAATAAGTTCAACAACCATCACGTTGGAGGGGAAAAGGCGAACATTTCACGTTTGGTGGGCATGTATGTGCGCAAGACGGGAAAGAGCGAGGGGGGATGCGTGCTTGTCTAATTATCCCCCTTTGTTGCTTCTCATTGAAATCTCTAGGGACGCAAAATAATTCTCTTGGTCGATGGCCAAATTTACAGCTCTTTCCAAACCAAGGCTTCCACCACTGTGCTTCTTGCCTGCATCTATTACTGGCCTGAGATTATTTGTGTCACCAGTGGCATTGCCAACACCCCATGTTGAGCACACATGGATAGAAATCCTTTACCTAAGGTTGTATTATAGGTCATTTCTCTCTTATTTTAACCCTGTTTTCCACTGCTGGTGCATCCTTTGACTGGGGTTGCCTTCGTCTCCAGCTACTGGCTTCAGCCAATAGACTCACCTTCTCTTGTCATCACAAGAGTTCTGAGAAGGCATGTCGCAGGCTAACTCAGGGGATGTATGCTTGTACAATTATTTAAATTTGTCAGATGCTACAGCATGTGTAGTATGTGGTGTTAACAATGTACATAGAACAGGAAAAGCTGCCATCTCAGTCACTTTTTGCAGCCTCTAGTGGGAACATTTTTCTAGCTTTACGACCATATCTGCAGACCTTTCAGACAGGGTAGGAATGTGATAAGGTTGTCCATTTTATGTACAAAATCCATAACACATTCATTTTCTTTAGTTTACTGAAAACCATTGGAATATGTCTTTGTAAAATTATATTTTCTCTGCCTCTGGTAAAAAACAAATCATGTACTCCTTCTCATTTGATACTTTGAATTTGTGAAGACTAAAGGTACTAAAGATTTGAATGAAGATATTCAATTATCCCTTATGGGATATGAAATAAATTTATGTTCCATAGCTAATGAAATTTTGCATTTGAACCATAATGTTTAGAAAAAACAAATAACCTAAAACAGATGCTTAGAAAACAAAAAAGCCAAATTATATCTACCTGTGAAATAGCACATTTAAGGATATTCCTTCCTTCCTTTCTTTTTAAAAAAGAAAATCCCCAGTGAAATCTCTGTGTTGAAAATAATTCAAACATTGACTATTTACAAAGAAGACATTGATAACATATTTGTGGCTTTGAGAAGGATTGTGTTTAAAATTGACCACATAGATCCATCTTTATGGATTTCTATTTCCAAGAAATTTAACACTGGTATTTGGTTATTTATCGTAATAACTGAAAAACAATAGCAAATGGTTCTCAGGGTTTAACATTGCATTGAGTTCATTATTTTATGAAACCCTTATTTGTTATTCATTTAAAGCATAACTCATGTGGTAAATGCTCATATATATATATATATATATATATATATATATATATATATATATTTCAATATTGTCAGACACATAGTATTATTTAAGACCTATTTGAAAAAGCCCACAGTAAGATAGTAAAGCAACAGTGTTTACCCAATTCCTGTCCATTGAGCTTCAATATAAGTGAACCAAAGCATTATTAATTTAATAGAGTTTATTAAATATGTTAAAGTGATATATTTGTAAAATTATGAGTCATCTGTATTACTGTATGAATCAGTTTTCATAGACTACCCATTGGGGATTATAGGTGGAATTCTGGAGTAAAAATTGACTTCAGTTCAGTATTAGCAGATGTTCATACTGAAAGCACTGTTTTGAGAAAGTAAATACACACTAGTCTTTCAATACATTTTGGAAGTACAGTGGGGTGAGAGGATTGTTAAGGGCACATTTAAGGGCTTTATCCTTTGCCAGGATAGATCTTCATATGTGTATATGTGTTTACACATGTACGCACCCATCCTTCCTTCTTTTGTACAACTAGAAAACCTCTGTGATAATCTCCATCTTGATATTCCAAAACTCGTTTTATGAATATCCCCGTATGCGAACTAAACCAGCTTTATGCACTGCCTTACAATGATACATTTTAAAATGAAATTTAAGAACATGGAAGTAATTCTACCCATGAAAATGTAATGGTCACAAAAGAGCCAAGTGTGTTTTCTTACTTAAATCCCATTAGAACCAATAAAATATGAGTTTGCATCTTATATACCAAACAAGAATTCGTATTCTGTCAGTATTTGCTGCATAGCACTGATTCTTGTTAAATGAAATGGAGTATATTAAAGCTGTTTGCTTCCTCCCTTGTTCTTAAACACATTTTTTTTACTTCTCCATTTCATTGTAGTGTATATACTTAAAACATAATATCAAAATTTATCAAAGAATTGAAAGTGTTGTCCTGTTACACAAATATTCACCAGGCCTTGGAAAATGTTAATATTTTGAGATTATCACATTTTAATATTCTGCATGCCAGATGTGACTCACAATGTATACATGTAATAACTATATCTTCATTCTAATTGTGGAAGGAAATGTTTAGTTTTGATGCTTTGTGATTTGATCACAATTACCTATTGGTTACAAAACCCTCTGCAAATAATAGAGATCTCTATGAATTATTTAACAATGTCTTATGAAGAACACAAAATTGAACCAAGTGCTTTTTTATTATAAGTGCTATTGATATTCTGCACAATAGTTGAAGTCTTTAAATAGAAGAAACCTGGTTTTGAGTATAGATTGGATTTCATTTCTTTTGTTGAGCCTAGATAATAACTTTATGGTAAGGACATTACAAAGACTGAGCCTATTGTTAAAAATCAGAATATAAACAATGAACATCATCATGGCAGTGTGAAATAATCTAGAAATTTCTTTTATTTTAATGGAAGATAATGATTTACATACTTGATTCTCCTGGTGAAACACATGCGGTTGGATCCAGAGTTAGGAACACTTGCAGTAAATCTATTGAAATCAATTGGACTTATTTTGACTCACATTCCATTGGTGGAACTAAAAGCGCTCTAATTCCTTAATCATTTTCAAAAAGGCACTGACAGCCCAGTTCTGTACTATTGCATTGGAAAAATTGTGTTGCATTTTTTGTAAGTCTAGTGATATCAGAATTGGATATATCTGTCCTCAAAATTAGAAAGGGGGGAAGTGCCAGAATTATTCAACAACAATAGTTGTTGATTAGAAACACATTTTCAATAAGTTAAGTAGAGATAGTAAGGGTGATTTCTTAGTAAAGCAATAACTAGTGATGACAATAATGTTGGCAGAGCAGGATCCATTTCAAAAATCTCAGCTGCATCCAGTTTGTATTTATTCATTGTGATAATATCAGAGTTAAATTAGTTGGTGAATTTCGCCTCAGGTTAAATGAATCATGATTTTGTAAGCATTCTTCTATACCTTGTTTTTAAATTAGCTGGATGCTTTCCCAACATTTTTATTTGATAAATATAAACAAAGGAGACAGTTCAGGCTGGTTATTATAGGAAAGGATCTGTGAGTATTATTTGATAAACAGAGGTTTGTAAACACTAGCCCTATGTGGTTGTTCAATGATGCAAACAGTTAGGGAAAGTGCAAGACCTGCTCTTTGGTCCTGCTACCTTGGGGCCCTGAAACCATCCCCAAACTGGTGGGGGAACTTAGAGGCTTGCTCCATGCTGCCCCTGGGAGTGTTGGATCGGGGCCATGGCAGCTGCACACAGCAGTTTGCCACTCCAAAAAGAGCTGGCAAATGCTGCTCCTTTTTAGAGTGGCAAAAAGCTGCCCTTACTGCCACTGCCACGGCTCTTCTGTGTTCCTTCTTTGTTCCTTACTGCCACTGCTACGGCTCTTCGGTGTTCCTTTTGTGCGCCAAGGAAGCACCCTGATGCTGCATGCCGTGTGATAGCGGCATCATGGTGGCTGGTGTGTGGTCGCACCACTCCAACTCCACATCCAGGCCAATGCAATTCTAGGCTGCATCACCAGAAATATAGTGTCTAGATCAGTGGTTCCCAAACATTGGTCCTCCAGATATTTTGGACATCAGCTCCAAGAATTCCTGACTATTGGCCAAGCTGACTGGGGCTTTTAGGAGTTGAAGTCCAAAACACCTGGAGTTTGGGAACCACTAGTCTAGATCAAGGGAAGTAATAGTACCACTTTATTCTACTTTGGTCAGGGCTCATCTGGAATACTGAGTTCTGTTCTGGGCACCACAATTCAAAAGGATATGGACAAGCTGGAATGTGTCCAGAGGAAGGTCTGGAAGCCTTGCCTTGTGAGGATACACTTACGGAGCTGGATATGTTTACCCTGGAGAAGAGAAAGTTAAGAGGTGACACGATAATCCAGTTTAAATATCTGAAAGAATGTCACCCTGAAGACGGAGGAAATTTATTTTCTGGTGCTCCAGAGAACAGGACCTGGAGCAATGGATTCAAAATGAAGGAAAAGAGCTTCCACCTCAACATTAGGAAGAATTTCCAAAGAGGAAGAGGTATTCTGCAGTGGAATATGATGCCTTGGAGTGTGGAGTGTGGTGGAGGTTTTTAAACAGAGGCTGGATGGTCATCTGTTGGGGGTGTTTGGTTGAATGTTCCTGCATGGCAGGGGGTTGGATTTGACAGCCTTGAGGTCTCTTCCAACCCTAGGATTCTATGAGTTATTTTTAGTAATTTGAAATGTTCTTTTTTAAATCTTTCCAAGAAGAGGAGAACAGTGGAAGGACAGAGAAAGGGCAGAGGCAATAAAGCCAAATACTGTTGCCCTCCTCTTCTGCCTTTACAAAATAGATGTTGAATGAATATGAGTCTCCCTCATCCAAAATGTTTGGGATCAAAGGTGTTTTGGATTTCTTCAGATTTTGGAAGATTTGCATATACATAATGCCATATCTTGGAGATGGGACCCAGGCCTAACACAAAATCCATTAATGTTTCATATACATCTTATAAACATAGCCCAAAGATAATTTTATAAATAATATTTTAAAAATGATTTTGTGCATGAAACAAAGTGTGTGTACAATGAAGCATCAGAGAGCAAAGATGTCACTATCTCAGCCACCTATGTGGATAATTTTGGATTTTGGAATATTTTGGATTTTGTAATTGCAAATAAGGGAGTCTCCAACTGCATAACCATAAGATTGATTAATTGATTGGATTTCTAACTCACCTTTCTGCCCAGATGGGATTTAAGGCAGTTTACAATAATTTTTTAAAAAATAAGTTAAAATATTAGTTTACAAAAGTTAAAAAAGAATTAAATGACAATATTATTTTTAAAAGGGAATTCCACAGCCTGGGAGCAGCCACTGAGAAGGGTGGGACTGAGAGAAACCTCTCCCCTTCAGATCTTAAAATATCAGTTGTCTTGTCTCTGCCCTTTCCCCCACCAATTTCTGTAATAGCACCCATTCTTAATTCTTGAATTCCATTATGGGAGAAAGGTGAGATATAAATCCTGGAAATAAATAAATAAATAAATAAAATAATTCAATATGAATATGGTAATTGTTTACATAACTCTGCCCCATTAATTGGAAGAGAAGTTGTAAACCATTAAAAATATAAACTTTAGGAGGGCATGACTTACTTTTACCAAAACAAAGAGAAAGAACACCAAACAGTTTCTACCATGCTTTGGTAATAAGTGACTGAGAGTAAGCCCAGCAAGTTCCAAGGTAGAACACATTCATTGCATGTATCAGCTAATTTAATCTTATCTCCATATGGGACCAGAATAGGCCATTGTTTTAAACCCTGGGATTGTTCCTGTCTATCAGTGTAGACATTACTGATCTACATGGTCTGACTTAGCAGAATATGGCCTGTGTTGCTAAAAGCATGGACACAATCTGGGCTTTTCTTTTATGCAAGCCCAATTGAAACAAATGGCTGGCATAACTTCAGCAGCGCTTATACTCTTTTCAATGGGGTTTGCACAGATGTTCTCAGTGGGTTGTGTCTATTGTGTTCAATGGATACAGTGTATCTAAAATATCCCCAAATATTTACTGAAGAACACAATGGTAAAGCTAATGATGACACAAATTGCAGGCGTGTGGCAAATGAGAATGAAAGAATAATGCAGTACTGTGGAAACAACCATTATTTGATAGTATCCAGATTGTCTTTCCAGCACCTTACTGCTTTCTAGAAACCCATTTCAGGGAACATCTTATAAAAGTTTCAACTGTGTCTGTATGTGCCCTTATTGTACACACTGAAGCACCCTTATTGTATACATTGAAAACATTACTGTTATGTCCCCAAATTTCATGCTATACAAGTTGTCTGATATGGATACACAAAATCCATCTCCATTTTTTTTTTAAAAAATGATTAATTGTGGACAAATATTTACTGTCACCACTGAAATCCTTTTTATTTATTGGCTTTGCTGTAAATGGACATGATTTGTCAAGTGCAATGTAAAGTGTCCACTTAGTGTGGCTGTCTCTGTAGTTGTACAGGATCTATAGTTGGTGAACTTGCAACAAAGCATTTCCACCATGTACAAGTAACTCATAGACAGATCTTCAGTTCGGCTTCTGCTTATTCCCTTATACACTTCTGTGACAACAATTGGTGTGATTTTTTTCAGTTAAGAACCTCAGCCTCACCTTACATCATAGAAACCTGTCTAATCTCACTCTCTCTGCCCCCCCATAAAACTTTTTGTTAATTTATACCGGCCAAACAAAGAATGTGAGATAATTTACTTGAACCATGTTATAATCTCTCTCTCTCTCTCTCTCTCTCTCTCTCTCTCTCTCTCTCTCACACACACGCACACGCACACACACACACGCAACTAATATGAAGGTAGGAAATAATCTGAAAGTTCAAGGTGCTCTCAATCAAAGGTCCATAGGAATCTGTTTAGGATGCACATGAAAACTATTCCAAGGGTTCTGAAGAGTAGGGTAGAAAGAAAAGTTATTGCAGCTTTAAAGAATGGCATGGAATCTGCAGAAATTCAGTTAATATAAGAAGATAAAATTAGGGATTTATTTAAATATTACGTTACTACTGTGGTAGAGAAAGTATGACTGATGTACTCCTTTTTGCATTACAACACAATGCAGAATAGTTTTTGTTAAATGTTAAACAACGTAGGGAGGGTTGCCTTCAAATAGGTTTCAGTGCAACCTCTTTGAAAGGTTGCATTCCTGAGGGCTTCCAGATGAGACAACCTGCCCTTTTTGCCAGGAAAAGGGTGGTCTAGGGCAGTGGTTCTCAAACTGGATCTCCAGGTGTTTTGCACTCCAGCTCCCCGAAACTCTAGCCAGCTCTGTCAGTGCTCAGAAATCTGGGAGCTGAAGTCCTAGAGATTTGAAAAACAAAGTTAGTTGGCCTAGGGAAGTCTGTAATGGACTGCTGGTCTGCAGCAACAACAGTTTTGAGAACTGCGATGTGGTTTCAGGATGGCACTTTGCCCATCTGTGACCTAGGTAATGTCCGAGGTCTCTAGTGTTTTTTGACAGAAGTGATGTGATGTGTGTAAATCTCCACTTTGGATGTGACACAAAAAGCACAAAAGCAGGAAGAATAAGTTACTTTTCCTCCTATCTCCAAGTATGTTACTAACTCTCAACATCCTTATCAAATGGCAGCTCCCCATAGCCAACTGAGGTATTTCTTTCTTTAAGAAACCATATAACAAGGGAAGGGCTGGGCACCTTTCATTTCTTCTTCCTGCCCCTAAGGGCAGTGCCAGCTGCAGATGGTGATTTGATTGTCCTGGCAGGACCAAGCTCCATATCCCTGCTCTATTCATTTCAAAGAAAAGAGAAGGTTCAGACTCGGAGTAACAAAATTGACAATGATATGATCAAGGTGACATGAAATGTCAAAATGGAGCATGGAAAAAAAAAGTAGCAACCAAAGGAAATTAAGTCAGGTAGAAAGGTATGTATCAAAAATTATTTAAGCACTTACACAAAGCCTGTTAATGCTACATTTGCTAATGAACATTTCCTTAATATCTATTGTGGAGTTATACAATTTGTCATAATTTCCAGCAAGATACTTATTAGACCTGGCATGCCCTATTTTATTTTGCAAATCTGTTTTGCATTGGCTCAATTAAAATTGTTATATATTTTTGATCCTCCGGAGGTGCCATCTGTTTAGTATTACAGGGGTTCTTGTAATAACTGTTGTCAGTTTTATTGGGTACAATAAATAATTTGGGTACAATCCAGGAAAAAAAATAGACATGCGTTAATCAATGGGATTTTGTTCGTTGGACACAATTGTGCCTTTACTCTTGTTGGTTTCAAAGAGTCTGGGAGAACATTAGCTCTGTATTAGGACCAAGTCCCATTTTCCCATTGACATCTGAAAGGCAGGAGTGATTGTTGTCCATGAAATGGATATGTAAGTAAGAGTCAGGACAAGCTACATTTTCAGTTATTACAACTCCCAGAATTTTCAGCTGGCAAATTTAGTAAATTTAGTAAAAAAAAAAAGTAGTTTTTCCAGTGCTGCAAATTATGGAAAAGGTCTCTAAACCATGATATAATTATTCATCTGAAGTTCTACTCACAACAGCTTTGCAAAAACTGTCACAGGCCCATTTTAAGGTTCCAGAGACTATTCAGTCTATAAACAGCCCAGGCCCCAGGTTCAAGAAAAATTACTAATTTTAGAAACAAAAGGTGTTTAGATACTTGTCTCATTGGTAGACACAAGGGATGGACAAGTCTTACCTAGAATACCAAAATGAAAGATAATATTTTTTGCTCAATAAGAGTCTTCTTGGAGTTCAGACACTGTGTACCCAAGACTTCTAGGATTGCAAGGTCATAACTATCCCAGATTTGAATGAAAAAAAAAACTGATTGAAAATAAGGCATTAAGAGGACAAAAAAAAGACACATTTATTGAAACATGGAGGCAATTGATTTTTTGGAAACTTTCCTACAGCTTGAATTCTGAGGGAAGAGCAATGGATGTCATGGATTCTTCAAACACTGAACAAAACATATCGTTATTATTGGGAATTAAAAATATGGATTGATATACCAATGTTGATGTATCACACTGACAAAACTATATCCAAATGGATGACTGTACTTGTTATGTTAAAATAAAAGTAAAATAGAATTTTTAAAAACCCCTCTAAAAATGCACTGACTGTGTAGCATTTTAGGCTTAGATGCAAACTTCTCCTGTGGGCAGAAATCACTTTCTTTTGGCAGAATAGCAGAGCAATCTCCATTCAGAACTGTTCTGCTAGCTAGGATCAATCAGCAGAAAAGGCAAAGGGGTGTTTGTGTGATGGAGAAGGGATAGGCAAGGGGGAAACCTTTTTCAGCCCTGATACACAACCACAGTGGTAGCATAAATGCCAGGGTGAGATCTTGGCCAGTTAGGAAGGCACCTTAAGGATATAATGAACATTTGCAAATGTTCTGGTCCTCAAATCAAATCAATCAAATCAAATCAAGAGCAAATCAAATAAATAAATTAAAGATGTCTATTACACATGTTCCAGTTTCTGGTTAGAGGCCCAAGTCACAGAAATTCCTTTTCCATAAACATTTTTCATCTAGGACTTGAAGAATAAGAGCCAACTTTTTTGAAGTCTTCAGAAAAATAATTGAAAACAGAAGTGTTTATGATGGTGATGAAACCAAAACTGGTTAGATGGATTTGGCCAGTGATGTAGTGGTAAATGTTGAAGCTCAGTTGATGATCATCATGACAATCCTCATAGCTATGGCCTGAAACAGAAATGAAAAATGTAGGCCACAGTGCTGCTCTTGGCAGAGTTACTGGTCCACTTCTCTGCCAAGTAAACAAAGATGCCAGCCTAGAAAGTGTATGACTGACACCTCAGTTTGTGTATTGCTCTGTCATGGCAGCAATGAATGCCTTGATTATCCCATAATTGCAAAAAGAGCACTTTGGAGTATTTGAAATGTCCCTTTTAAAATCTATTCAAATAATATATATGTTTTACAGATAGTTAAATATGTTGCCTTGAAGTGTGATGGAGTATCCTTCTTTGGAGGTTTTTAAACAGTGGCTGAATGGCCATCTTTCAGAGGTGCTTTGATTCTGTGTTCCTGCATGTCAGAATGGGGTTGGACTGGATGGCCCTTGAGGTCTCTTCCAACTCTATGATTTTAAGGTCCTCCATCCCTTCCTTTCAAGTGGAAAGCAAATGATTAATCTTACACAGAACATTCTCACAAGTGTTAAAGGCACTGAAGCAAACAGAATTGTACATTGTTCATTCCCAATCCAACAAAGAGTTAGATAATTCTGTGGTCCCTTCACAATTATAACATTTTGATACAGGTACTGCTTTCACTATAGTGGCTGCATCCTACTGAATACTGGTATTTGACGTTTTATGAGGCACCATAGTTCTTTACCTGAGAATTCTGGATCTCTTAGGAAACCACAAACACCAGGATTTCATTGAACAGAACCATGGCAGTTAATGTCCTGTCTAAGTTCTATCATTGTACAGTATAGTGTGAAAGAGACAACTGCCTTTCTAAACATATTTGCAAGAAAGTTACATCCCATTGAATTCCACAGAACAAGTTACCAAGCAGAATTTGAAAAAAATTATAATTTTGGAGTACAGTTCCCAGAATCCCTCAGACAGTATGGTCATTAACAATGGTATCCAGGAGATTTAGGGAACTCTACACACAAAAAAAGTAACTTTCCCAAGCTTACCTTCTAGATAAACTTGAATATGATTGTGCTATGTGTCTGTTAAAATCAAGGTAACTGGGTGACTTTGGGGGGTTGCAGACTGCCAGAAATAGTGCAAATTGAGTCCACTTTTAGGGTTAGGGTTAGTGCTAAGGAATCATGGGAATTGTTTTTTTTTCTGGGACATTAAGCCTTCTCTGTCAGAGAGTTCTGGTGCCACAATAAACTACAGTTCTCATGATTCCCTAGCCCTAACCCTAACCCTAAAAGTGGACTCAATTTGCACTATTTCTGGCAGTCTGCAACCCCCCTTTATATTAGATGGTGACAAACACTATATTTAATTTTTCCTTCCTCTAGATCATTTAGAAACACCTTGCTGTACACCAGCTACATAGTTTTGTGCTGTACAATTTCCCCATTCAGGCCTGAATCCAGTAATGAAAGAAGCCAATGACAAGTACAGCTGCAGTACAAGCTGGGCTCAGCCACTGGTTATTTCTGTATGTGAACAAAATTACTCTGTTTGTGATGGCATCACGGCCTTCTGATAGTTTCTTTATATAGGAAGTAGAGGCAAAGAAAGCACACAATGAGCTGGCTTGCATTCCGGTGCAAGGAACATTAATTTTCCTTCCAAAGAAATGAACCAACGGATCGAGAAGGTCATGAACACTTGTTTTTTAAATGTTGGATAGCAGCTGTTGCACCACTTGTCTGAGGCCTTAAGGATAGGTGACTGGAATTGTGGAATTAAGGGGAAAGATCTTTAGGCACACTTCTGTCTTATGCATGATAGTCATTTTTAGAAAAATCAGTGGATGACTCAGAATCTGGCAATTATGGCAAGATGCAAGCATTTTGACAGCAGGCAGAAGTGCACAGTACTGCAGCACAATGATATTTCTTCCTTTTCCTTATTTTATTACTCTCTCCCCTTCTCTTGTACAGAATTCAGAATTTTGGGTCTACCAATACGATTCAAGCTGTTATTTGTAACAAGTTACTTCCAAGAGCTTCTTAGAGTCAAGAAGGTAATTTTTCCAAGTTCTCTTTAGGAATGAAGGCATTAGAAAGTAGTGCGCTCTGTAAGTAGCTTTGTAGGAGATTGGACTTGATAGCCCTTGAGGTCTCTTCCAGCTCTATGATTCTCTGATCTTGCAAAACCATACTCACTGGTGGGACATTGAAGGCACCGAGGAGAAGTTATGCATCACCAGAAAGTGCATTGGCATGTGCAACAATTACACTTGCAGAACTTTGCTTATGCACCTGTGAAGTGAATATGGTATTACCCTATGGCCAAAAAAGTTCAATCATATGCCTAAGAGAACTTGCATGTCCATAAAATACTACCCATATGCCAGCCATTATTAATAAATATTTATGATACCCAGACCAGAGAGAAAGAGGTACCTTTTAGCTCACCCAAGAACATCCGTCTAACATTCTGTCTGAGCTGCAATGGCACATAGAAGAGCAATCACAGCACTGCCTTTGGGAGGTATTTCAATCAGACAGAATTCTGGATCTGCTTATCTATTAGTAGGAGAGCAACATTTAACTGATCAAATTAAATACTTTGGCCAAGATAACTGCATAAGGCGAATTAGCTGAATTGCGGTGCTAAAGGGCTTTCTGTTTTCCATGTTATAACAGGGAGGCTGGGCTTTGCTAATGTAATGGTTGGTCTGATTTTATTTGATTAGGCAAATTATGAAACAACTGTGTGAAATTCATTATTGTACTAATGTGATCTTGAAAATTGGAGTCTTATTACAGCTTTGGCCTTGATGCGTTCTATTATTATCCTGAGCTTGGAAGCAATTCTCAAGAAATAAATATGCAGCAGTTTATACACATAATATTGTATGGTTCCTATTTCCCAATTTTTACTGAGCAGTTCCAGATATATTACTATGTGATCTACAGTGGCTGGAGTGTCACATCTCTCTGGAGTGGTCTGATTCATCCAGCAACTGACAAGGTTCTTTGCTTCACTGAGGAACCAAGAAACCTTCTTTTCAACTTTACTTCACCTTTTAAAAAAATAAAAATAAGAAACTGCCTCCAGTCACCTTGTATATTTAAGGTAAATGCCAGCATTCCTTCCCCAAATTAATAACAATAAGAAATTGTGACCCAAAGGAACATTGTTCTGTAGCATTGTGAAAGAGGCAACATCATCCCTTGTTATCTCAACACTAACTCACTGTAAGTAACTGAATCCAATTAGTAGCCCCAGCTTCATTGGTTCATTGTGATTTACTTCTGTGTTGATTCACCATTCAACAGTTAATTCAGTGGGTATACTCTGCTTGGGACTACCAATACGATTCAAGATGTTATTTGTAACAAGTTACTTCCAAGAGCTTGTTGTAGTCAAGAAGATAATTTTTCCAAGTTCTCTTTAGGAATGAAGACATTAGAAAGTAGTGCAATCTGGAAGTAGCTTTGTCTGTTCATTTATATTTGTACTCCTTGTTTATCTGTCCTATATTAACACCTGTCTTTCATTTAATTGAAAATAAATTTGCCAAATGGACACAAATCTCAGGATCTCTGTGTTTCTTCTAGGCCATGGGGGGGGGGGATCATTTGTTGTTGTTGTTGTTAACTGCCCTCTTGTCAATCTTGACTCATGGCGACCCTATGGATGAGACAGCTCCAAGAAGACCCTCTGTCCTCCACTGCTCTGCTTAATTCCCGCAACCACTGAATACCCATCACCTCCTTCATAGAGTCCATCCATCTGGCATGTGGCCTTCCTCTCTTC
>CM034708.1:12171193-12201818 GCA_020142125.1 Phrynosoma platyrhinos | reverse complement strand
CCTGTTTTTCTTATAATATATTCTGCATACAAGTTGAACAGATAGGGTAAAAAGATGTAGCCTTGTCTGACTCCTTTGCCAGACAAGGCTGTCCTGACAGTAGCTGCTTGTCCTGAGTACAGATTCCTCATCAGGACTATCAGATGTGCTGGCACTCCCATGTCTTTAAGGGCATTCCATAGCCTTTCTTGATAAATGCAGTTGAAGGCTTTGCTATAGTCTATAAAGCCCATGCTGATTTTCTTTTGGAATTCCCTGGTGTGCTCCATTAGCCATCATATGTTTGCAAGGTGGTCCCTGGTGCCTCATCCTTTCCTGAACCCTGCTTGAACCTCTGGGATCTCTATTTCCATGTATGGTTGGAGTCTATGTTGCAGAATTTTGAGCATGATTTTGCTTGAGTGGGAGATCAGTGCTATGGTCCTATAGTTGCTGCTGTCTCTTCTGTCTCCCTTTTTGTGGATGGGCATGTATATTGATTGCTTCCAATCTGTTGGCCATTGTTTTGTTTCCCATATCTGTTGACATATGTTGGTTAGCACTAGAGTTGACTCTGTCAATGTCATCCAATGTTGGGCAGCAGCTCCTCGATTTTTGTTACCATTGCCAATGCTAGCTGGGGCTGCTCAGAGCTGCAAGCCAACAACACCTGGATTGAGATCATACCTTGTACTTTCATAGTATAAATACATGCTCATGTATTTATACAACAGTTGTTCTACCATATCCTTCTGCTGAATTGTGCAATTATTGCTTTTGTTTAATCAATGGTGTATCTGCCAGTTGGCCTCCCCATTGTTCCATTGCACAGTGTGGAATGTACAGTGGCAGTTTCTACAATCCCAGTGAATCAAGCCACACATTGAAAGTACTAGACATAGGACCTTATCACACGTGGCCCAGAAAACTGAAAATAAAGTGGAAACAAGGCATCCCGAAAATAAACGGGAAATAACCCTTGTTTCTGCAAACGTCATTACCTTCATTGAGCTTTTACAGTAAGTGTATCGAGTGTCCACACACAAGAGAAAAAACACCGTACATGTAGCCGAAATGAGCCTCCTGCACATGCGCAGAGAGAGGAATGCTCGCTAGAACCATGGCAACAGCAGGGAAATGCGCCACAATACGTATTTGGTTATCAGACCTACGGTAAATGCGAAATGATTCCCGTCGCGCAATTGCAATTCCTGAAGAAACCGAAATTCAAAAGATCTCGGTTCTTTCTGCTTTCTGTCAGGGTTCTGTCGGGGTTCTGTGTGACGTTGTGTGGAAACACGGAAAAATAATACGTATTAGGTCGGGATTTCATTTGGATTCTGTCTGGTTTGGGCCCTGTGTGATAAGGTCCATAGTTACATACCATCTAAGAATATGCAATTGTGTGGCAGGAGTCCTATTGCATAATTCCAATTACAGTAGACCCATTGAATCAATTATTGAATGTAGAGCCAAAACATAGGTAAATCCAATCAAGTCAGTGACTCTAATATAGTCCGGAGAAACAGTAGGATTTAGGCCTCTGTGAAATAGTTAAACTTGTTAATCTCTGTTTATGCAACCATGAACTGAATACACAAGCCCTCCAATATTTTACAGATGAAAAGCTGGACACATTTGGCCAAGCAACATCAGAGTATAGTCAAGATAGTAAACTGTATTAAAGAACACACAAGTAGGAGAGGCTCCAGCAGTTTGCTTTTGCCTGACCCTATTGGAGACAGCTAGATTCTATCCTTCCTCTTGTTTCTCACACTACAGAGTTAATGGAGTACAAACAGATGTAGAAAGCGGGGAGGAGGAGAAAGAAACTGGGACATTTTAAAAGCATCTGAAAAAGTGGGAAGACGGAGAATTAATCAGAACTGTCTCTGCCAGATCAGAATACATCTATTATACAATGACCAAATGTGGGGCAATTTAAGTTTCCTAAGGCTTCAGCCTTTGGTATGGAAACAAAAATATCAAAATGTCATGCCTGTTAGGGTCTCTTTAAATTAGCAGAGTAGCAGAAATGTGCTCTTGTCTAACTATGCTTTTCAAAGAACTGAGACCGACTCCAAAAACAACGCAAGTAGTTTGTGCTTTAAAGCAAAAGTTTTGGCTTTAATTTATATAGACATAAACGTGATATCCTAATCTAGCAAGTTAATAATTCAGGTAAAAGAAATCTTTATCTTACCATCTTTCCAAAGAAAGTTAAGAGAGGATGAAGATGGAAAAACAACAGTTCAGTTAAAAATCTTGAGAGAGAATGTCAGTTAGGGGCTTTGCAGACAGCACAAAGCGCCATCTTGGAGCCAGGAAAGAGGAGGGGCAGCCGGATGCCGGACGTCCCAAGCCCTTCCCAAGGATGTCATTGGAGCGCCCACCATTGCACACGGCAAGCACTTCGATGACATCCTTCCGGTGCAGTATTTTTATATGCTGCACTGGAAGAGGCGCAAAAGAGCCATGTGGTGGCTCTTGAGGCGCCCTTTCCACGGCTTGGGAAAGGAGCACTATTTTGGCGCTCCTTTCCCAGTCGCTGAAAGGGTGGATTGGGGCCGAGGTGTGGGGCAGCCTCGGCCCCAATCCTCAGCTTCTCGGGGTGGCCCACAGCCGCCCATCTGTAGAGGCCCTTAGTTCCAAAGGGGAAGTGACCTAAGTCATATGGTTAGTTTACATGAGAAAGAGAGGGGAGAATTTGCATGCAGGAAATCCCTATTTATCTAAGGAGGGGAAAAGAGAATGCAAAAGTCTTCCAACAGCAAAAAAAAAAAAAAAAAAAAAAATTGCAATCACATGCATAAGAAAACTTGCATATGACATCCACAGGTGCCCCTGGGAGAATGGATGATTCCCACCTCTTTTCTAGCTTCAAAGATCTAATCTGTTAAGCATGAAAGAGGAAGATGGAAGAGGAAGAAGCAGAGTCCTATATTTACATTTTCAGGGGGGAAACATAAGGGAGGAGAGAAGCTGTAAAAGTAGAACAGAAAAACAGAATAGGCTGTGGGCATCTTGTCCCCAAATACTTATTTGAAAGTTAGCTGTGACTCTCTCTCTCTCTCTCTGTGAATCCCTTGCTTAAAATATATTTTAATTTTGCTCCTATCAATCTCTATTTTCTTTTGCTGTATTCATGAAATATAACATGGAAGATGAAAGCAATAAAAATAATTCACCTGAGTTGTAACTGAGTGAAAGTAAAATGACAAGAGTAATATATAAGCATTTTAATAAAGAGCAGGATGACAAGAAAGGAAAGCAATCCTTCCTTGATTGATTTATCTAACTACCTTCATTATGGAATGGCAACGACAATGGCATGTACACCTTCTCTGCTCGAGTACAGCAAAAAGGTGGGGTACCTTTCAATGGGAATATAACAAATGAGCTGGGATGCTTTGCTATAAAACTAATCTATGTTCTTTGCACATGAGCCACCTCCCCCTTTAGAAGATAAAAGGCAAATGTTTGAGGAGGTCCATTTTTCACACCTCACTTGCTTGGAAGTTTCTGGTGGAGTTTTTCATACTTTGTTAAGGAGCTGGCAATGAAATCCAGGTAAGCAAAGGAAACATCCAGTCCATCTTTTCTTGACATTCAACTATAATGGAATGATTAAAGTGCTATGGTCTATCACTGTATTGCCTAGAAAAAGTGACACAAGAAACATCTGAGCTGTGGTGTCACCAGGGCAGAACTTTAGGATATTAACTCGGGGCCTTCCCTACACAGTAGAATAAGGAGTGTCACAAATGCAGCAAGGCTAGTAGATCATATAATTGAAGTAAGTGGTCTAATATACTCTACCTCAAAATAGACACTCTGACAAGCAATGTATTGGTGTTTAACAGACATGCAAGTTTTCCTAAAGGAACCTATCTGATCCTGGAATATAAACAAGGACAGCCCTGGTTATTACTTATATGGGAGAATGCCAACTAATACCATGTCCTGTGGGCTAAATTTCAGAGGAAGGAACTGGGAAAACCACTTTATTTTTAGCAGAGGGGCGGGGAATAATAATAATAATAATAATAATAATAATAATAATAATAATAATAATAATAATAATAATAATAATAATAATAATTTCTTGCCTAAGAAAACCCTATGAAATTCATGGAGTCACCTTAAGTTGACAGGCAACTTGAAGGCACATACATACATACATTTCCGTATACATGAAGTTGCATATTCTTGGTCATGGCATGATATTTGTATGTAGTACACAATTGTATAAGTGGAGTTCTCTAAGTGTAACTATTTCACATGCAGTTATGCATTCTTGGGTCACATGTAAGTAATCATCTGTGCCTTTAATGTATGGCTTGATTCACTGTGATTGTGAAAACAGCAAGCACTTTTTCAGATATGTAATTCATTGCACTATGTTGGTATTGACCCGAAGAATGGTACAGTACAACCACTATTTAATTACGTGAGTATCTGTCAGGGATGATGGGAGTTGTAGCTCTTCACCTCAGGCTCTAACTCACCACCTTGTTATGCAGCAGAGCTGACCAGTTTTGATCAGTGGTTGATGCTTCTTTCCCAAGCAGCAGAGTTTCAGAGAATAGGCTGAAGACCCTGACAAACTCTCCAAGCCTTCTCACTCTTCTTCCTGAGATGTCCCCAAACCTCTCCAGGATTCAGTTGGCTCTTGTATCTTCCCTCAAGACACCAGACAACTCAGTAGTCTTATATAAAAGATCTACTTTATTCTACTATATATAAATAAATACTATATGCCCTACAAATCACAATCTCTACTCCAACACTACCTCTCATTTACTCCACAATATCTCAAACTACTCCACAATATACATTAGCAAACATTGCATTTTATAGCCATTGTTAGACACCACCCACCAGTCAGTTTCCACCCAGTGAGTGTGTACATACATCTTGATTGGTCCACATAGATCATCCCATACCTAAGACCAACCCAAGTGTTTCATCACTTTACCTTGACCACTTAATGAGTCTCAGGTGTTTGCAATCTATCACAGGTGTTCTCAATATACCTTCTATAACTTTGTCCTTGGCTCTCAAGGCTTCTTAATTATATTATCTTTTTCACCTGTGTATCTCCCTGATTGCTCCTGCTTAGTCACTTTGACATTCACATACATATTTTTATTTCTATTACTGTATGTCCCATGTTGCTTTTTCCTTGACAGTATCAATGTACACTATGGTCGGCCCTCCGTTTTCATGGTGGATCCCTTCCAGACCCTCCCCCCATGAAAATGGAGATTTGCAAATATTCAAGCCCCATAGGCTTGAATGGGGCATGCCCCCCGTGAGGACACAGCCCATTGATTTAAACAGAGGTCACCCCCTCCATGAATATGCAAAACCGCAAATATGCAAGAACAGAGGGGTGACTGTACACAAACATGTGTGTTCTTACCTTATGTGTAAAGAAGAGGGACCAGTAAAATCAATGGGCAAAACAGATGATGATAATGAGGATGAGGATGATAGTGGTGATGGTGGTGGTTTCCGTTATGTTGGTCTGGGGAACTGGAGATCCAGAATGCTGAAATTTTCTCTCTGCTTTTGTATGTTTCCCAGGAACACCCTGATCTCCTTGGCCACTCATTGGCTTTGAGGTATTCCTATATTAAACAGGTCAGTTGTATGTGTTTGTGAGGGAGACACTGTAGAAGGAAATATTGAATACCTCCTTGTACAATGACTTTTAAAACATACTGAGATGTAATGGAAATTTTTGCCTGCATGTGTCACCAGCATGATTCCAGTCCTTATCTTACAGCAAAATATTATCTTGTAATTTATAAATATGCTTCCCTCCTCCATATTCCTCCATACAGTAGATAAGTTCTTTTCGTTCTTGTTTAAGCTTTGGCTTTATGGTCACAGGTCAGTCTCACACATATGCTATATTTACCAAGCAACTGCAAAACAGGGAAATGAAGAGGGAGTTTGAGTTAGTGTATGTTGGTGGGAAAAGATACTTGTTAGTAACATGAAGATATATTTATCAAGCTTTTGTGATACACTCTTAATGGCATCAGGTGGGATGACAGCAAAAACAGATGATATAGGGCTTGTGAGCCACATGTGCTTTGTGAAGTTTTGTGTCCTGTGGCTTCCCATCACTCAATTGTTTTTGTTTGAAAAAGTAGAATACCAACCTTGCAGGAGTTGGCATTCTCTTATTTTAAAAAAAAAAACAAAAACGTATACCTTCACCAGAAGAAACGAGGTCTTCTAAGAAACCAGAATTGGTTTCATATAAGACCTGACCACTACCAATTTGGGTTTTGGCAGGTGGTCCTTTGGGGAGAGGGAGCATAGAAGAATTATCCTCTGGAGTCCCTGAATTGTCCCCCTGGATCAGTGGTTCCCAAACAGTGGGGCAGGACCCCCAGCAGGGATGTGAAAATTGTTCAAGGGGTGCATAAGACTTGGAGGCCCTGATCCCTCCTCCTTATCCTTATCCTCCTTATCCTTATCGACATGTGTTGAGTTAAATATTGAATTTACTTAAATAAAATTATTCTAATTTGAACAATGCTGTGTCCTTATAACATGCTAAAATATGAATATCCATGAATGTGAGAATGAAAATATACACACTAAATAAACAAAATATTTTTATTCACATACTATGTCAAGTTGGGTGTGTGTGTAACATCCACATGTAGATGTAAAGGGAGGTCCCAAGGGTAAAAAGTTTGAGTGCCACTGCCCTGGATTATAGGAACACCAATCAATAACCTTTCACGTGATTGGAGCCCTTCTTGCAGAATTCTGATTTTTCAATATTCTTCCTACACTGCATTTCCCCAGAATGTTTTTAACCTTGCCAGTATCCTGGGCTGCATCCGCACTGCAGAAATAATCCAGTTTTGAGACTGCTTTAATTGCTGTGGCTCAGTGCTAGGGAATCCTGGGCATTGTAGTGGCACAGAGCTCTCTGCCAGAGAAGTCTAAATGTCTCACAAAACTACAGGTCCCAGAAATCTCTAGCATTGAGTCAGAGCAGTTAAAACAGTCTCAAACTGGAATATTTCTGCCGTGTGTTGGCATTCTCTTAGTCTTTTCAATTTTTCCTTAGGTTTTAAAAAGGATTGGGTTATCTTTTTTAAGTTAGTCTTTTTAAGGTTTTGTGCAGTGAGTAGTTTACTCCTTCCCTTGCACAATGACACCCATCCCTTCAAGAGTCAGCCTTTTTCTTGCAAATGCCCTCTGTTCCAATGGCTGTTGAGTGGAAGGTATTGGAGAAGCATATGGCTATGTTCCTAGGCTAGCTATATCCTCTAGGACTTTCTTGGATCCTCTGGAGCAGGGGCTGGCAACCTACGCCCCCCGGGCCGGTTCCGGCCCAGGTCACCGGACTTACCGGCTCAGGCAGAGCCCTGCCGCTGCCACCGCCATGCGTTTTCACCTCCATGCAGCCGTGCATGCGCTGCGGCCGCCATTTCGATTTCGATTTCCATTCCCCCCCCCTCGGCCGAGCAGAGAGGACGACTTTGGGGACCAGCCCAGGGCTGAAAAAGGTTGCCTATCCTTGCTCTGGAGGTTCTACAGGATGATGTCCTCCTTCTGCATCTAGCTATAGGGACACTGAAGATGCTTCTATGATGCATGCCACTCACCATTGCCCATTAAGTGACTGCAGAAGAAGACCCTGTAGGAAACAAGAGATATATGCTAGGCTCTGCCTGCTCTGTAAAAAAAATGGCGTTTGACACTGCTTTAACAGCCATGGCTCCATCCTATGGAATCCTGGGATATGTAGTTTGTTATGGCACCAGAGGTCTCTGACAGAGAAGTCTAAATATGTCACAAAACTACAGATTCCAGAATTCCATTGCATTGAGTGATTGCAGTTAAAACAGTGTCAAACTGCATTATTTCTGCAATGCAGATGCAGCCATAGTTCCACCAGGGTGTAATTTTACGATAAACCTCTCAGTGCGAGATTTCACCCGCACTGGGACAGTGGGTGAAAAGGATGGCAAGGAATCTGTAAAATAAGTTGTAAAAGGGGGCATTTGAGGGGAGAAGGGGCTCTCCTTCCTCCTCCCCTCCGCCCTGATCTTTCTCCAGTATAAACTGCTTCTGTCTCTCCAGCCACAGGTTCCTGCATTGCCAGGAAGGAAGGCTTTCTGTAGGTGTGGTTGTAGCAATGGAATGAGTTGTTTGCACCTGGCCCTGATTTTCTGAACATCTTGCTAGACTGCCAGTGAAATAGTGGAAGAGTTCAGCAGTTCAAGCCCGTACAATGTAAGCCCACCGTTCTTATTTTAAGTGAGCGATGACAGGGTAATATTCACACCTTCTCATCCCTTACTGGCCCTCTTCCCTCCCCTTGTTTGGCTCAGCAGCACACAAACATCTGAAATATCTTCGCTGTTCTCCTGTCGCTCATGCTGCCCTCTGAAGCCCATCAATGCCTCCTTGAATGTTGGTCTCAAACTACTTGGAAGAGCAGCACAAGGAAATGCAACACGAGGCACCTGATCAGGTTACCATTTGCTTCCTCTTCTGTTGAAAAGAAATGCCCTGTCGTAGCTTTGAAATGCACCTTTGGTTCATGCCCATTTTTTCCAGGCCAAAGGAGAGAGGAAAAACTCATGATGATGACAAGCACCTTTAAATGAGTGATGTGATTTATTTTCCCCAAAACTCAGCATAAGTCAGAAGGTCATCACTTCCTATTTCCTGTACTTGGGATGGAAAGAGTTAGAGAGAGAGAGATGCATGGCAACCAGCTGTAACTGCCCAACTATTTAATATATCTGCAGCTATTCAGAGCCAGATTCTTAATCATCCCTGTTGAATAATCTCTCTTGTTTAAGTTGGTAGAGCTTCAACGGGAGTGGGAATCATGTAATCCTATTGAACTGCAACTCCCACCAGTCCTCAGCAAAAGCTGGGTTGGGTAACACTGTCCAACAATATGGCTCAAGTCTAGATTGTCTGAAGAATCATATCCTCCCATATAAACCTGCCTATGTTTTGAGATCCAGTGTTTTGAATGTTGGACTATGACTTTAGAGATCAGGGTTTGATTCCCAGCTTGGCCATGAAACTCACTGGATGACTTTCTGTGAGTCACACTCTCTCAGCCTCAGGGGAAAGCAATGGCAAACCTCCTCTGAACAAATCTTGCACACACAGCAATGTGATAGATGTGCCTTAGGCTTGCCATAAGTCAGAAATGATGTGAAAGGCACACAACACGCACACATTTTATGCTGCAACATTTTATTGTAGGGCTCATTTGTCTTGGTTTTGTTTGTTATTTCTTGCTAAATAATTCAGGGATAGGCAGGCCTGTGAGGCCAGCGAATGTCTTCCCAATTCTCCACAGGCCATATGTTGGAGAGGCCAGGACCTAAGCAGAAGTCCAGTGCCTTCATGGAAAGGTGGAGTTTTAAGTCGGAATATTCTAATTCATTAATTAAAGAATTGGGGCAGAATTCTAGATGCACAACCGTGTTATGTAACTAACTAAACCCACCCTCCACCCAGACATAGACACAGCAACCATTGTGAATTACGGGGATCCTTTCTCCTGTCACCGGGATGCAATAATTTGGTGTGTCTACTCCCACACCCCACAAGTGATTTCCAATGCATGGAAGAATTGCAACAGAGGTCCTGCTTCTGAGTGTTGCACTGGAGATTGGTCATGGGACTCTCATAATAGTTTCACCCTAGGGTTGCCATCAGTTGGAAACAATCTGAAGGCACACAACAGTGTACACTATTGAATACATAGGGTTTGTGAATATGAATCTCTTATAAATGCATAACTGGAGGTTATGTATTAATAACTGCAATTGTGAATTCCAGCTTTGTTTTCTAATCATCACATAGTATTTATTCCTTAATTAGATTCCATTCATTCAGCTTTTGAATCCATCGACACTAATTTATTTAATTTCATTAAAATAAATGTACAATTATTGTATAATTCTGCACAGCTTCAGCTGCCACAGGTTATGGCACCCTCTTGGGGATAAGTCACTGGCACTATACAACATCTGCTGCTGCCCCTGTGAGAAATCCTAGGTAAATGACAAGTTCATTTGGTCTATGAAGTCCTGAACAATGCTACATACTTTTGGGGATATGCAAGTATTTTTCTTGTTTTTTGCTGCTCCAAAGACTAGGACACAGAGCAATGGATTCAAACTACAGGACAAGAGATTCTGCCTCAATATTAGGAAGAACTTTCTGACAATAAGAGCTGTTCGACATGGAACACACTCCCTTGGAGAGTGGTAGACTCTCCTTCTTTGGAGGTTTTTAAACAGATGTTGGATGGCCATCTGTCAGCGGTGCTTTGATTGTGTGTTCCTACATGGAATAGGGTTGGACTGGGTAGCCTTTACTCACTCATTCACTCACTCACTGGCTGGGATTCTACATTATCTCAACATAACAAAAATATCTTCCAATGAGTTATGCTGTACTAACCCTAAACACTCCCTTTGCTGAATACCAATGTAGTGCAACTTAGAGAAATGATGAATCCACATAACTGTCACCTGATTGTACAGTGTGCAATGCACAATGCAAAGATGCAATCCACATTGTATTCTAGATGCGTTGTTGGACATGTACAGTAGTTTCACATGTGAAACTCTGCTCACACTGTTTTTGTGGGATTTTTGGGCTGTGTGCCATGTTCTAGAAGAGTTTCTTTCTGAAGATGCCAGCCATAGATGCTGGCAAAATGTCAGAAAGAAACTCTTCTAGAACATGGCCACACAGCCCGAAAAACCCACAAAAAACTATGGATGAAAGCCTTCGATTTCACTCTGCTCCCACTACCATTAGCTGGATCTGTCCATTCTGCATTGCCCAGAAAAGTGTGTGTGTAGCACAACTTATTCCTGCTTATGTCACCAAAAGGATTCTAGTAGTCTTTAAAATCAGTCCTCACATGCTTTTCTTTCTACCAACTGCTAACTCTCTGTTCTACAGTTCGTACTGGGGAAAAAAATAGTTGTACAGTTTCGGTTTCTTCAAAAATCATACACACTTGCTTGACTCACTATTCACAATTCATTCAATGGGCCTACTCTACTTGGATTTAGGTGATTGATTTTGAGTGAGTTCCAACTTGCAGGGCATCTTAAAAATGCTTCGTACTGATTGTAATAATTGTAAATCAATAAATAAGGATCTGTGGCTGGGTTTTTTATTGTTGCTGTGTGCCTTGATATTGATTTTGATTTATAGTGACTTTGATTTATGGGGCTTCCTTGGCAAGATTTTTGCAGAGGCAGTTTGAAATAGCCTCCCTCTGAGACTGAGAGTGTGTGACTTGCCCAGTGTGACCCAGTGGGTTTCCATGGTTGAGTGAAATCCCTGGAGTCCTTCTGGAGTCATAGTCCAACACTCAAACCACTACACCAAGTTTTGTTGTTGTTATTGTGTGCTTTCAAGTAATTTCTGTTTTATGGTAACCCTAATCCAACCCTATGTTGGGATTTTCTGGGGCTGAGAGTATGTGACTCACCCAAGGTCATCCAGTGGGTTTCCATGGCTGAGCAAGGAATTGAATCCTGGTCTCCAGGGTCGTAGCTCAATGCTCAAACTACTATACCACATTGAAACCAAGTGTACTCATCTTAAACAACAACAACATGCTGAGAGCAAACACCACAGCCCGATTCTGCCCAAAGGCAAATGGTTGGGGAGCAATGGTGTCACCCCCCTTTTGAAACCAGTAGAAGAGGAGAAAGTGAAAAGCCAGCCTGCAGATGTGTGCATACTAACACCAAATCCAAGAAAAGAAAAGGCAACACAACTTTTTCCAGATGCCAATATATATTTCTGTGGTGGAAATGATCAGGTGATCTAGGTGACCAGCCCCCAACCTGCCCCCCTATTCCACCCCCAAATTCCATTGCAATCCATTTTTGGGGTTAAACCACAGTTTAAAAACTGGTTCTTCCCAAAACCAATGGAGAAAACTGGAGGTTTGGGGGAAAAAATCAACTTAAAGCACTCAGGCATCAAAAAGAAGTGTTTTCACACTGGAAGGAGAGGAACATTATTTGTTCCAACAGGATTGGGATTGAGGGAAGGGTGCATTATTTAGCCTGTGCAGATTCAGCCAAGAATAGGTACACTTTTGCCTGCCAGATGTTTTGAACTCCATCTCTCAGAAGCCCCAGCCACTATGGCCACTAGTTAGGAATTAGGTATTTTGCAGCCCCAAACATCAGGAGAATCAAAGATTTTTCATTCTTGATACTTACAACCGTGTACATTGATGAAGTTTACTGGTTTTGGAGTTTATAGTCCTATTTTTCTTTTATTGTCCTATCTTTCCTTTTATCATTTCTGCATTCCCCCTCATATTGCCATGGATAATTCAAAGAGGAAGATTCTGTTTTAATTTGCAATTTATAATTATAATCGTGTCATTCTCTTTTACCATGGGCAGTTTTTAAAATACATCCAGTCAAAATGTAAGCATGTCGGGCAGCCTTTTTTGCATGGGCTACGTTAAGCAATGACATTAAATATATACACATGCAATTGCACACACACCACAATATTTTCTATATTTGAGAAAGGATGACGTCTCTCTTTGCCCTAAGCATGTGCCAGATTACTCATAAACCTGGACCATATGCCACTGCAATTTGTTGATGGGCCCAAGCTGTTTTGGTAGCTATAAAATCCAAGGGGATTATAGAGGCTCGATCCATGTTGGAAATGGAACAACGGTGCTGGGGCAGCTGCTTTCTCTCTCCTTTCAGCATCACAATTTAGGTCACCTTTCAACAGAGAGCCCAAATGAGGTGAACAAGAGCAGCTGAAAGAGTTGGAATGCACTGAGGCAGATTGCTGGTTTCTGTTGACCCTTTATGCTGTGGGTTGCTTATGTGGCTGAGTGCCCGGGTGAGAATGTGCAAAGGACAAATAGTTCATGCAGAAACATCCAAACTTTTGTTGGTCTACTCTGTTACAGGTAAAGACACCGAAGTCAATTGATTCAGAATCTCACAAGAAAAATACAATTTGTTTTCAGTCTTCTCTTTTATTCAATACCACCTTTTTCAGGAGTTTCAAGATTTTATTGCATAACAAAGCTACAGGGAATTCCAAAAGAAATTCAGCATGTGCTTTATAGACTATAGCAAAGCCTTTGACTGCACAGACCATGAAAGGCTATGGAATGTCCTTAAAGACATGGGAGTGCCAACACATCTGATAATCCTAATGAGGAATCTGTACTCAGGACAAGAGGCTACTGTCAGGACAGGACATGGAGAAACAGAATGGTTCCCATTTGGCAATGGGGTCAGACAAGGTTTTATCTTTTCACCCTATCTGTTCAACTTGTATGCAGAACACATTATAAGAAAAACAGGCTTGGACACAGAGGAAGAAAGAGTGAAAATAGGAGGAAGGAATATCAACAATCTAAGATATGCAGATGACACCATAATACTAGCAGAAAACCTCACAGACCTGTAACATCTTCTAAGGAAGATCATAGAAAGTGCAAAAACAGGCTTAATGCTGAACATAAAGAAAAGAAAAATAATGACTGCTAAGGACCTTCATAAGCTCAACCTAGACAATGAAGAAATAGAAATAGCAAAAGAATTCCCATACATGGGATCAAACATTGATAGAAATGGGGACACCAGTCAGGAAATCAGAAGAAGATGAAGAATGGGGAGGGCAGCCATGAAAGAACTAGAAAAGATCCTAAAATGTAAAGATATACAATTGAGAACAAAAGTTAGACTCATACAAGCCATTGTATTCCCTATTACTGTGTATGGATCTGAGAACTGGACAGTTAAGAAAGATGATAGGAAGAAAATCAATCCCTTTGAGATAATGTGGTGCTGGAGAAGAGTTCTGAGGCAGCCAAAAGGACAAACAAATGGGTCCTAGGGCAGATGAAGCCAGAAACCTCCCTGGAAGCCAAGATGACCAAACTGAGAGACTGTCCTACTTCAGACACATCATGAGAAGGGAGGACTCTTTGGAAAAGACAATAATGCTTGGGAAGATAAAGGGAAATAGGAAGTTAGGAAGGCCACATGCCAGATGGATGGGCTCTATTAAGGAGGTCACAGGTATTAAGGGGTTGCAGGGATTTAGTAGAGCAGTGGAGGACAGGGGGGCTTGGAGATGTCTCATCCATAGGTTCACCATGGGTCAAGATCGACTCAAAGGCAGTGAACAACAAACATAGCTCCCTGATTTAAGCCTGTTTTTTTTTTAGACTATTCCTCCTTAACAACTTTCATACTCCTGATGATGACCAAATGCTTCAGCTTTTTTGTAAGAACTTATAATTCATATGTCTGCTGGAGAGCATTGTGGTTTTGTAACTCTAAAGCAGGGGCTGGCAACCTACGGCCCGCGGCCTGGTTCTGGCCCAGGGCCTCACGCTTACCAGCCCAGGTGGACTCCTGCTGCCACAGTGCATTTTGGTTGCCGTGCGGCCATGCACGCCGCAACCACCATTTTTATTTCCTGTGCAAACGCATCACGGCTGCCATTTTGGAGAACAAAATGGCGGCTGTGACATGCACGGAAGCAGCTGAGGCAGCGGTGGCGGCAGCGCATGCAGGGGGGTCACGCGCGTTGGCGGGGGTTACACGCATGCACGTGAGCGTGTACGCTGCCATTCCCCCCCCCTCGGCCCACTGGAAGGGACAACTTCGGGGGACCGGTCCCCGGCTCAAAAAGATTGCCTACCCCTGCTCTAAAGTCATCAATAGTCTCTTAGAAAATGTATCTTCCTGCATATTGATTTGATTTGATTTGTATCCCATTTTTCTCCCAAAATGGGACTCAAGGTGGCTTACAATACTTCCAACAACAATCTTGTTCCAGACAAACATGGAATACTCATAAACTTCCATTGTTTTCTTCCAAAGATGGATCTCCATAAAATACTGGGAGATCTTCCAGGCCTAGGATTGCTCTCTTCCTTTGGTACTGGCCTTCCTTCCCAGAGCCTGGCAAGTGGGCATGGGTTGCCAGCAGAGTGTGATGGTGGGCTTGCACCAGCATGCAGACTTTATTTAAGAAACAGATACTTGCAATTTCTTCCCGTATGCTTGGGCTTATACTAGTAAACCTAGGAAATGCTGACTTGGGATTTTTAAACACTAAACAGACAGTTGACTAATCTAGAGCACATGGAGCTTGTCTCTTCTTTGTTTGCTGCTTGGCCATGTGCTTTCAGTTCCTTACCTATAAAGTTCCAATCTATACTCACATGCTACACCACACATCTGCTGATTACCATCATTGTGCCACCAATTGTGTACCTGCAAATGTGCTTGTTTTTGAAATCCCAGTGAATCAACTAGTACTTTTATGACACTGATGAGAAGGTGTGCACCATCCAAGAATGAGAAACTGATGAAGTAGACTTAGGGTACATCTAGAAATAATGTAATTTAACACCACTTTAAGGGCTGTAGCTCCATCCTGTGGAATCCTGGGATCTGTAGTTTCACAAGGTCTTCAACCTTCTCTGCCAAAGAGTATTCTGTAGGATGGAGCCATGGCAGTTAAAGTGGTGTCAACCTGCATTCTTTCTAGAGTACAGATGTACCTTAGTCTACAAAAGTTTAGGCTGCCAACTTTTTTTTCTCGGTTCTCAAAGGTGCTACAAGATCCCTTTGCATACTGATCCAGACTAACACAGCTATGTCTTTGAACTCCATCTGCAAGTGCGACAGTTACATTTGCATAACTCCACTGTGTTCAGTACTGTGAACTGAATACAGATGTTATACCGGGGTCAAAAACATACAACTGCATATGTAAGGGAATTATGTGTGTAAAACACCAACAAATATTGTGAGCTTTCTTGGATCCCACAGTAGGAGAAACGCAGGATATCAAGGTCTGAATTCTGTTGGTAGTGCTACCTAAAGTACACCCATTGAATCAAGGGATTTACCTATGTGTTGATTCACGATTCAACAATTCATTGGTGTACTCTAGTTGTGACAGGTATTACATCTTTATTTTGTTCAGCTCACATGGAATTATATTTCAGGAGTGTAGGTATTTCACTGACCAATTTTCTGATTGTACATTTAATGGTTATAAAGAATCGACAGGGAGACCATATTCGTGGGTAGACACAACCTGAAATCTTTTAATCCTGCAGCCATTGAGACCCAAAATGGTACACACTGCATTAATTCTTTTTCAATTAGATCCATTTCTTTTGTTTCTATGTATTTATTTTCTTTGCCTGTTTGCTTTTGTCTGAATGTGAACTGTTGAAGCCATTTGCAGATGTGGTGTGAGTTTGAGATTAATATTGTTCTTTGCAACTTTGATAATTCCACATTCCCATCCAAGATTGCAACACTGCAGGGGAAAAATATTATTTATGTGGTTTAAAGAGGCATTTTGCTTACTCTTTTAAAAAAGAAAGAAAGAAAAAGAAAATGATTTAATTGTTTTTGTGCTTAAGGCTGTGTTGCCATCTTGGCAGTGAGTGTGCTAAATTATTTAAAGACATTGATAGTAGACAATGGATATATTTTTCCCCATCTGTGTCTGTAGTGCCCTGGCTCCCAACTGCATTCAATTTCATTATTATAACAGCACCTCTTAAAAACAATTGCCTTGGCTCTGCAGGATAGTTTTATAATGAGAGAAGAAGGGTACTTAATGGATACATGAGTCAGAGATGAACAGCTTCTCAGGGCTAACAAAGTAAGAGAATAGTATGTCTAAAACAAAGCGTGTCCACATGTTTCATTGGAGGGTAAATTTTCAATGTGATGTACACAAATTCCGTGTCAAAAATCCAGTTTTTAAAAAACAACAACAGAGAACTCTCAAGTAACCCTTTGAACATTCACCAAATAACAGCCTAGCTTGCCAGTAATGAAAGCATGTAGTGTTTAATAGTACAATATCTATACAATAATTAATTCCCTAAATGAGTTTATTTTATTTTTAAAATTTTTCTATCTCCCCACCCCCCCTGCTGAGAAGCTCTCGATTACAAAGCAAAATACATGAACTGTGCCCAACTTTAAAAATTGATTTTGGGATAGATGCCAGACCAGATGGTTGAACAACCTAAATACCATTGATTTATCTCGCCCACTTTGCAAAGCAATATTAGAGACAATGGACCTTATCAGAAGGAATGAGAATAAACAACGGAATGCAAACTCAATACAGAATTAACAACCAAAGCTCAGCTGATTTTATTATGCTATGATTAATTCAGAATTCACAAACATGCAAACTAGCAGTGGAACACACGGTTAAGCTTTACCTAATGGAATTGGAGTCAGGTTGTGTTTGGCCTTCTGTTAAATCACCTCCAATCTGTAGGATATCACAATAGAACAGTACACAGACTGGGGAAAAAGAAGGAACTGAAGGTTGGTGAACACTACTGAATATCCAAGGAGATGTGATAGGGCTGCAAACATTTATTGGGTAATCATTCAAGTAATTGACCAGCTTTGGACAGCAGCCCTCTGAGAGGCCATGTGCTTTGAATTGGACAGTGAAGAAAGCAGATAAAAATAAAATCAACTCATTTGAGATGTGGTGCTGGAAGGGAGTGCTGCAGATACTGTGGACAGCTAAAAAGACAAACAAATGGGTCCTTGAACAGATCAAGTCAGAACTCTCCCTGGAAGCCAAGATGATTTAATTGAAGCTGTCATATTATGGGCAACTTCATGAGAAGGCATGATTCATTAGAAAAGACAATAACGCTAGGAAAAGTAGAAGGCAGCAAAACGAGGGGAAGACCACATGCCAGATGGATAGAATCAATAAGGGAGGTCATGGGCCTGAATCTACAAGACTTAAGCAGAGCACTGGAGGATAATGGGCTTGGAGATGTCTCATTCACGGGGTCACCATGAGTCAAGCTTGACTTGAGGGCAGATAACAACAACAATCAACTTGGTAGATGCACACCTTTGTAAAGCCATGAAGCTAAGATGTCCATGCACTCTTCCCCATGGCACTTCCTAGATTTTGTATGGGTTTCCTCCTTCTAATAGAAGGTCCTATGCTACAGTCAGCAAATGACTGGAGAGATGGATGGTTGTAGAACAAAGAGCTGTAGGGTAGTCATTCACAGTTAATACAGCAAGATGAAAAAAGGAACAGGAGCAGGGGTTTAGCCAATCTAGGAGTCATTAGACCAAGCCAGTAGCCCAGATAAATGGAGCCAAGGAGTGGGAAGACACTGAGATAGATGTAGCAAGTCTAAAGATCAAGATCACACAAACTCTGAGAGCATTGCTGGTCACAGGGATAGAAGGGGTGCAAGCAACTAAAACTAAGCTGGTGGGAGATATATAGGGAGCTGTTTCTGACCTGCAGGTGCTTAATGGTCCTATTTAACAGATTCTGAGCCCTACAAAGCTGCTCTTTATCTCTCTTGTGAGCTTCAAAGGAAGGGGGGTGTCCTCAGCATCTATCATGTCCTGCTGAGAAGGACCTTCAACTGCTTCAGCCCTCAGTTATTGGATTTGGAGAGGCCACTGTTCTCTAGACGCATATACCACTGGCAATCTTACAGTTCTTCAGATCCCAGAGGGTGAGTTATGACATTGGCTGAAAGTTTAGACTAAAACCCAAAGCAGATTCACAGGCTCAGCAGCACAAAAGCCACCTGCCATGGCTGACAGTACACTGTGTCTTATCTTCGTAAATGTTTGCAATGCTGTTAAATTACTTGCCGGTTTCACCAGTTCAGCAGAGTGATCATTCATTGCTGGTTAATGGCTGTTAGCAATGCAAGGAAATAGATTTTTCTGATGGAAATGTTTAAGGCCTGTTATTTGTGAGATGCAGTTGAAGCGCTTGTATATAATGAATTTAGCCCTTGCCTCACTTCATTTACCATGGCTAACATATACAATAAAATCCAGAGTTTATATTCCAGCGTCACCATGCATGAACATCTCATTATAACTGTGGTGTCTTTTATTTTTTATTGGAAATACTAACTGCACTGCACTGTGCTAATATCAACAACTACTACAACAAAAAAGTTGCAAATTCACGTGCCATTTCATCAAGGCAACTTGAAAGAGAAGTAGTAAAAATGTTGTTTTACCTCATAGTGATTCTCTAATAAAGGTTTCTAGAGTGCTTAATTGCATTGAGGATTGCACAAGTTTGGAGATACAATCAGTGCCTTTTCAGTTGTGAATGGTGGTGGCTCTTTTGTGGTTGATCCAAACAGTTTTCCTTCACCCAGCATGCTTGTTGTGGGAACAGGGAGATGAAGTGTAATTCTACACTCATGGAATGATGTGATGATATTGTGCAACTGAGTGTGCATAGAAATTTGATATGCATGATTGTAATGCTCAATGCATGTTTGCATGCACAATGTAGTCTAGATATGAAATATACAATGGCATGTCATATGCAGTTGTGCTTCTTCAACCTTCAACTGAATACAAACATCCACATCAGACTGCATCTATAGGAGACTTACAACTGTGTAAGTAACTAACAGGATGCCAGTCCTCATTTCTTCAGCATATGACATGCCATTGTATATTTCATATCCAGATTGTACATTGTGCATTCATATTTTGGTTCTGGGGAAAATGCAATGCCCCGTCCTAGGGAACTTGAGCTGCAGGTTCAGTGTTGTATGGCTAACAGTGCAAGCCATTAATATGTCCATTAGATGTAGCCTCTTTCCTGCTGCTCCAGAGATAGGGCCTGAATCAATGGATTCAAATGATAAGAAAGGAGATTCTGGCTAAATATTAGGAAGAACTTCCTAACAGTAAGAACTGGAACAGTGAAATGGAACATCTTAGAAGATGATTGATTCTCCTCCATTGAAAGTAAAAAACCAGATATTTGATGACCGCATCTCAGGAATGCCTTAGTGATGAATTCTTGTAGCCACACTAGATAATCCTTGCAGCGATATTATTCTGTGATTACTATGAAATTTGAGATAGCCCCTCCAAACTACAATTCTCACTAATTACTTTTTTAAAATGATGTTCCAAGCTCTGATGGCCCTGTTCATTCCATTTGGACATTAACATATCCATGGTGTCCACATACTATTAGGTGAAGAATAGAGATGTACTGTAAAATTGATTTAATGGTCTTTAAAAGTTTCAGATGAACACTTGAGTTATCTGGATAAAGATGCTGTTTACCTCTAGCAATGGGATAATCTGTCAGTTTCCTGCATTTTTTAAATCACAAATTCTTTTCCCCCCTGGATATGAAGAAATTTGAGATTTTTTGTAAACAAATTGCAACATAATGCTTTTCCACTTTTATTTGGCCAGATTCAGTAGTACTTGCTACTTCCAGCATGGGAAGGCCTGGTTGTATATGCTTGCAATATGTACTATGTAATGGTTGCTTTAATCTTATGTTGCACTTTAACCTATGTTTTAAATGGTTTTATGTGTTTAGTTATATATTGTATTTTAATCCATGTTGTATCCCTCCCTTGAGCCTTGGGGAAAGGTAGATAATATAATAATGATAATTATAATAATCTTCATCATCATCAAGATCAAGACCTCACAGGAATAAGGGTGGCAGCTCTTAATTCATCACTAGTCTGGTTAAGAACATGGATTTGAACCCAGATTTTAAAGTATAAAGCACTCAAACCCTGGATAGAACAAACCTTGGTCCTGTTATATTTAAAATTCCTCTATGAATTTTAAAATCATAGATTATTTCCACATCAAATATAAAGAAATTTGCGCATTTTGGTAAATTCCTGTCTAATCCTGAAATAAATTCTTACCTACCCCAGTGTACCACTTCTAAACTTGATAAACGTAAAAACCTCAGTAAAGATAAAGACTGTAAGTGCTTGGGTCCCTTCTTTTCAGATCAAGAGAGCCAAATTACATTCCAGCAGTAAAGACTGATGGTTTCTGTAGCACTGAAATAGTGAATCTGCCTGGGAATTTACATTTTAGGAAGTCTCCAAGGTGCATAGTGAATCTGCCTGGGAATTTACATTTTAGGAAGTCTCCAAAGTGCTAAACCTATTTGGTGGGGGGGGGGGATTATTTCAACACTTTAGATAGTTCCTTTAAGGTTTCTGATTAAAATATTGTAGGGACATGGGACAGGGCCTTCTCAGTGGTTGCTCCCAGGCCCAGGAATTCCCTTTCTAGAGAGGCTAGACTTGCACCTTCCATGGTGTCCTTCTGGTGGCAAGCAAAGACTTTTTCCTCATGGGTAAAACTTGTTCATAATGTGCTATATGGGCCATAATTGTGGCTTTTTAACAGGTAAGCATTTAAATTGCCTTTGATTCTGTTTGTGTATGTAAGTGCCTTCAAGTTGTCTATTGATTTATGGTGACCTCATGAATTTTTCATAGGTTTTTCTTAGGCAAGGAACACTTAGAGGTGGTTTTCCCAGTTGCTTCTTCTGAAATAAATATAAATATAGCCCACAGCATCTGGTATTCATTAGCAGTCTCCCTTTCAAGTACTAGCCAGGGCTGACCTTACTTAGCTTCCAAGATTGGACAATATCTGGTGCCTTTAGGATAGTTTTAGGCCCTACATTTAATTGTACTGACAGTTTATTTATATTTTAACTGTTGTATGTTTTCAGTGAAGAGAATTTTTCTCTATACCTGCTTTAACGTTCATAAGCTGTCTTGAGTTCCAGAGCTGGGGAAAAGATGGAATATAAATATTTAAAACAACAACAACCATACAGCTACTACAAAACTCAAAAATAAGAACAGGTCAGCAGCACATGGGACAAATGTTGAGGAAATACCATTGAAAAGTGAACTGTTTGGTATTTTTTTTAAAAAAAATGTAGCATAGATGGCGTACTCAGAGTTAGAGCTTGGAAGCAATGCTTTTTTAAAAAAACCCACCTAGTTACTTGTAACTAATTCCTAAGGCACAACTAATTTGCATTACATTTGCAACTTAACAAGGGATAACTTTGCCACTCTTGCAACATCAATACAACTTTTTAATAACTGTACTTTACAGTTATGGGGGTATGGGTTCCCTAAATGGTGAGGGCGGAATACAATATGGTTGAGATGTTGGCTCACACTGTGTTGTGGGCACGAAATACACCATATGCACAGTAAGCATCATTCTAATGTTTAATGCTATTGCTTGTATTGTTAACATTTAATCACATTAAGCATACTGTTTTGTTAGGCATAACTGTTATCTGCGTCTGTTGCAGATCACTGTGACCTGGTTTTTCATCATCAGTGCATTTAGGCTCTCATTTTACAATATTAAGTGCCAAGCAAGAAGAATTTGTCCATATACACTCAGCCTTCTGTATCCATGCATTCTTTGTTCATGGATTCAACCATCCATGGCTTGAAAATATTTTAAAAAATCCAACAAGAAAATCTTGATTTTGCCATTTTATCTAAGGGACATGATTTTACTGTGCCATTGTATTTAATGGGACTTGAACCATCCACAATGTTGGTATCCACAGGGGGTCCTGGAACCAAACCCCAGCGGATACCAAGGGCCCATTGTAGGGTTCGTTGCAACTTGACTCTGAGTTCTAACTCTGCACTCATTCAATTGCTGTGTGATCATTGAGTCTACACCTTAAAATAGACAACCGTCAAAAGCTATCGGGCTACATTGGTTGATTCCTGCATGGCAGGGGGTTGGAATGGATGGCCTTTGTGGTCTCTTCTAACTCTATGATTCTATGATTTTATGATTCTATGATCTGTAATATTCTGGAGGACCAGAAACCTGGCTGTACCCCCTGCAAATTTTTTAAATTGCCCCCAAGTGGTATCTAGGAAATATAGGGGCTTTCCCATGACAGGCTGAATGTCCCTGATCCAAAATGCTTGGGACCAGAAGTGTTTTGGATTCTGGATTTTTTTTTCAGATTTTTGAATATTTGTGTATACACAATGAAATCTTTTGGGAATGGGACTCAAGTCTAAACATGGAATTCATCTATGTTTTATATACACGTTACACACATGCCCTGAAGGTAATTTGAATTATCTAGGGGCATGAAACAAAACTTGTGTACACTGAACCATCAGAAAGCAAAGGTGTCACTACCCCAGCCAGCCATGTGGGAAAATTTGGATTTTGGAGTATTTTTGATTTTGGGTAAGGGATATTCAACCTGCATATTTTGAAGTGCCCAATCCATTTTACACCCAGGAAAGGCATCTTTTACCACAGGAGTTTATTTCCAGTTTTTAAAAGGGCTGTCTCAGGCCTAAAATAACTCAGAGGAGCATGAACACATGGCACATGCCCCCACAAGCCTGCTAGAGGGCATTTGGGAGCATTGCACCCCCCAAAAAAAACCCCATCATGCGCTATATCCACATTGCAGAAATAAATATCTGCCTGGGAATTGTAGTTTTTTGGGGGGGCCTTAGGCATTTAGCCTTCTCTATCAGAGAGTTCTGGTGCCACAGCAAACTACAGTTCTCAGAATTCCACAGCATTGGGCCATGTCAGTTAAAGTAGTGTCAACCTGGATTATTTCTGCAGTGTGAATGCAGCCTTGGATGCTGCATCTGAGCCATAAGCTACACTTTGCCCACCTCTGTTTTAAAGGAACTGTCCAAAGGAACTATTGAGTATGCCACTAACATGGAAGCCATCAGTTGCCATAGCAAGTTCAGTCACTGTACATTTATTATGTGAATAGGGCTTGGGTTTGTGCCTATGAAATGCTCAGGCAAGGAGCCCATCAGTGACAATCTGCATTAAACTCTTTCAGACAGTTGGTTCATGTTATTACTCAGCCGTTCCCAAGCAGCTCACCAACAAACATCCTTCGCAGCAGAGCCTGAACACATTTTGGATTTAAAGATTCAATCACACAAGCAGAAATGAAAACTGTACTATTCTGTTTCTTTTTTAAAACTTTTTTTATTACAAAAAGTAGGCACATAAAACCTGTCTCTGAGCCTGTGGCTAAGGTAGGATGCCTTCAGATCATGTAACTGCGCTGATAATATGGAAGACTGGTTTAAGATGAAAATTGGATGAAGGAAAATATTTAGGTGTCAATAAAAGTATTCTCCCCCTTCTTCAGAATATCTAAGTTGATTTACTTTGCTCATGTGTGAATATACTTAGTCCATAGGTGATGTGGAGTACAGTTGGCCCCAGTAGTGTCACTGGTGGCATGTGGGAGGTGCGGCCCACACCGGGTAACACCCCAGAAGGGGGGTGACACCTGATGGGTCCCCGGCCATCCCCAGGGCCCACTGAAGCCTGCTGGCATCTCCTTGGCCTTTCCCAGGGCCCACTGAAACCCACTGGTGACTCCCTGGCCTTCCCTGGGACCTGCCGAGGTCCGCCAGCTTCTCCCTGGCCTTCCCTGGGGTCTGCCAAAGCCTGCTTGCTTCTCCTAGGCCCATCCCTGGACCTGATGGCTTCTCCCCAGCCCTCCCTGGGGGCGTGCGAGACATCTCCAGCTATGTGCACACTCCCCTGCATGCCGGAAGGCCACCAGAAGTCCTGCTCCAGAAGTCCTACCCCCATAAGTTCTGCCCCCTGCCATGACTGACCGCACCGGGTGACACCAACCCTAGGGACACCACTGATTGGCCCTCCATATCCACAGATTCTTTATTCATGGATTCCACCATCCACAGCTTGAAAGTATTCAAAATAAAATAAAATATAAATAAAATATATAAATTACAAATAAAATAAAATATAAATTACACAAAGCAAACCTATATTTTGCCATTTTATATAAAGAACACCATTTTACTATGCCATTGTATATAATAGAATTTAAGCATCCATGGATTTTGGTATCCATAGGGGGTCCTGGAACCAAACCCCAGTGGATACCAAGGACCCACTGTAATTATTTTCATACAAGGATATGTATGCAAGGGGACATTCAAATCTGATTTACATTGAGTTAGATTCTGGTAGCTCAATGATGCCTCTCCAGGCTCTCCAGCTGAGATCTTTCCCATCACCTATTCATTAAGAAGCTGGGAATTAAACTTGGCCCATTCTGCATGCAAAACAGGCATTCCACCTCCCTCATCTGAGAGGAAGAAGATGCAAATGCTCCATAAACCTTGGCCCTCTTCCTGGTTTTATCAGCTAGTTGGAACAGCAGGCAGAGGTGCCCCTGAATTATTTGGGTTCAAGAAGCCATGATATCGAAGGACAGCTTTGGAAGTAGGTCTTCTTCTTCTACTTCTACTAAAACACGCACCAACACATACACCAACACAGTGATTAGCAATATCCAGCACATTGTGTAAGATGGGCCTTATGGATTGGGTTACCATTGGGTGGTATATAAATATTATTATTATTATTATTATTATTATTATTATTATTATTATTATTATTATTATTATTATACCATCACTCATCAACTGGTTGTCAGAATAGAAAAGTCCTTACTTGTCTGCAAAAAGAAAGTAGGGTGGATGCCAGTCTATCTTCTCTGGGAAAGGAGTTCCAAAACCTGGGGGCAGCCATCCATTGCTCCATGTTCTAGTCTCTGGAGCAACAGAAAACAAGCTTGCTCCATCCCCAATATTGCACACCTTCAAATACTTAAACAGAGCTATCATGTCACCTCTTAACCTTTTCTTCTCCAAGCTAAACATACCCAGCTCCCTAAGCCACTCCTCATAGGACCTTTCACCATTTTGGTGACCCTTCCTTGGACATGCTCCAGTTTGTCAATATCCAGTAGGTTATGACTGCATAGATTCTGGAAAACACAGTCAATGTGACTGCCTACTTCCATGTAAGTGGGGCAGTGAATCCATTCTGTGTTTTACTCCCAACAGTAAAGTAACTATCCAAGGCACTGGACCCTGTATCACAAAACAGATTTTAGCTCCTTGGATAGGACTATAATCCAGAATAGATTTGGTTCCCCAGTGACATGGGAACCAACCAGCCATCCCTGAATGTGGCTCCATTCTCTTTCCTACCTTTTCCAGCTAAGGCTCAGCTCTGTCACATCTGAAAATATATAAGTGGATAAAAATGATGTTTAGACAAAGCATTTGAGGAAATTACCCTCTAAAGAAGTGCAATAACCCGAGTGCCATGTGTTTATTGCTCACATAAAGAAGCCAATTAAATATGTGGCAAATTTGCTGCATGGAGCACACCTGCACCTCCACTATTCCGAGCTAATTATGGCCATCTTGTAAATAGGATGATTCATAATAGAATTGTAAGGGGTGTTGGACGGAGTGCTAGCAAGGCGATAACACAGCCATTATTCCGGGAGTATGCCTGAGCTTCTTGCTCGTGTACAGATGCGTGGAGGCTCTCAAAACTTGCTCAACAACTGTGAAATTGAATTCTACCACAAATGAAGACAGGAGGTTCAGTTAGCAATGATGGGGGCTGAGCCAAATGTTTGTAAGTTGAACCATTTCATGCTGAGATGTGCATATACAGCAAAAGAAGAAGCCTGGTCAAAATGCTAAGCAATGGTTCAGAAGTTCCATGAAGTATCCTTTTGGAAGATGAACACAAAGCCTGTTGTCACATGTTTAGCATGCACATAGTCCATTATCCTGTTGGTGACATATGGTAATGTAAGGAAACTTATCCCAATAGTTGTACTTTTTTGGTTTTTTCTCAAAGGGGATAAGCTGAGGTCCTGCACTGCCAACTTAGTTATGAATGTATAATTAAGCATAATCTCCTAGTCCAATCCCCTCAAACCTACTTTAGTAGCTAGAAGCCACAATGAACAATGGAGGTCTGTTCTGCTGGTGATCATGGTACTGAAGAAATCATGTCAAGAAAGCTCCTTGATAGTTGATCTTAGAGTTGCTGTAGAGAAGTTAGACTGCTGTAGAAACAACATGAGGGCACGCAACATGTGTCTTGTGAGTATTTCATTTCTACAAAACACCCCACAAAATGTACCACTGTGCAACTTTTTGAGACAAGGTGCATTTCCTCTTGCAACATGTCTATAATTTTATGTATGTGCCTGTTCATGCCCTGAGATCATCAGGAGAGACCCTTGTCTCAGTTCCACCACCTTCACAAGCACGGTTGGTGGGGACAAGAGAAAGGGCCTTCTAAGACTTCATTCCTACTATGATTTAAAGTGAATTGCTGATCGGGTTATATGGCAGCCATTCCCACTTGAAACCGGTTCCGATCCTATTGAGCTTGGTTGCAATCGTGATGAAGCAGGGCAAATGTAAAAACCCCGCTGTTTCCTGACACTAGTTTTTTGGCGGTTCTTTTGAAAAGAATCAACACCAAAGTGTGTTCAACAAGTGGGAACGACGGATCTGAATCAGATCATCCTGGAGGGGAGGGACTAATGGCAGAGGGGTGTTTAACATCCTTCCTCGGTTTTTGGGAAATCAGCCACACACACACCCCAGCTCTGCCTTTGTGCCTGTGATGTGACCTATGGGTGCATGATAAATATATTTTTTTATTAAAAAAATTGACAGACTATGTGATCCAATTATGGGCGGACTGCAACCCAGAAAGTTGCAAAACCAATGGATCGAATATTCTGTCATTTTTTTAAAAAAAATATAAAGTTCCCAAGCCAGGGTGCTCAAAAGGGAAATGGTGTGTTGAGCAGCCTGGGTTGCTGAGGGGCAGAGGAAGGCTCAGTTGCTAAAGTCAGCCCATTCGGGGCCTGGAACAGCCCCGTCCTCACCATGTTACCACTTGCATCACCGATGATGCACAGATGATTGGCATGCCTTTTGAAGCAGCACAAACTAATGGGAACGACAATCATGCCAAAAAAGAAGCAATTACAAGGGAATATGAAATTATCTGCTTTCATAGCGGGAACGATGGACTTTTGGAATCGATTCACTGACATGGAGAGAAGGCAAATCTCAAATCAGTTTAAACGTAAGTGGGAACAAGCCCTCAGTGGCTACCCCTAGACTCTGGAATGGCTCCTTCCCTACTGTTCTTTCATTGGCAGGCAAAAATTGTTTTTATTCGAACAGGCTTTTAATACAAAAAAGTTTAAAAATGGGCTTGGGATGTTGTATTGTTTTAAGCTTTACCACTTTTAATACCTTTTGAATCTTTTAAATTGCATTTTATTCTTTTCACTACAGGTTTGAAGTGTGTATATTGCTCTTTTAAACTTTAAGCTGTGTTGAGTCCCAATTTTGGGAGGAAAATAGCATACTACTACCGTGGTTCCTTGGTATCTGCTGGGGTTTGGTTCCAGGACCCCCTGTGGATACCAAAATCCATGGTAGCTCAAGTCCCATTAAATACAATGGCATAGTGAAATAGTGTCCATTATATAAAATGCCAAAAACAAGGTTTGTTTTTAGGAATATTATTTCTGAGTATTTCCAAACTGTGGATAGTTGATTCCGCAGATAAAAAAAAAATCTGTTGATATAGAGGGCCCACTGTTCTACTACTACTACTACTACTTTTGCAAATGTGAAAAATCTGGTGAGAATTGAGCCTTTTCTCAACAGTGCATCCGTATGTGCCATTGAGGCACCTTTTCTCATAGTGAGAGAGAGAGAGAAAATTTGTGGATATGTTTTTCATCCCTAGGTGGGGGTGGGGTCTTTTAAAAGACTGGAAAAATATGCAAAAAATCAGTTGCAAATGAAAACAAAAATAAATAAATAAATGTCGAATAGTTTATGCCAATACAAGCAAAAAAAAAATAAAAAAAAAAATGAAATACTGTCCAGTAGTGCCTAGAAAAGAGACAGGACTCTCTCATTCCATGTATATTGTAAAGACAGAAAGCCCTGCATAAATTCCATTTTTATTTGCCCAATAAATTTCCAATACATTTCCCCCCAAAATATGTTTACAAAGGTTTCTCTGTAATTGTGTGGGCCTCCTGGAAAAACACACACCAACAAACTCCACAAAAAACAACACCCCTGCTATGTTTTAATTGTTAATTTAGGTTTTAAAGCCCTATACTTCAAAGAGGGAACAAGGGGCATTTGATCATAAAAGGCTTGCTGCGGAAGAGTCTCAGTTGTGTGTTTAATTGTTTGCAAATATTCAAGCAGAATGATCAAAAGTATGAGCACCAGGGAGACAGCAGTGCCAAGAGTTGTGCTGGTGGCTCTTTCAAGAAATCCAAACCTGTGACTTAAAACTTCTCAGACTCAGATGTGCACCCTGGGAGAAAGCTGCTTTTCTATCCTCTTAGTTTTAAACAACTATTACCACCACCAAATGAAGTCAAAAAAGTATGCATCGTGTGTGTTAAACTACCCTCCCTTAGAAGCAAGAGCAGCTTATTTCTTTGCTCTCACTGAAAGAAAAGCAGAGTTCAGAAGCCTGCTTTTGGGGCTGCAGTTCCCAGAATCCCCATGTCATATTTGGAGCAGATTGAATTCTAGGAGTAGTAGTCCATTTTTTACCCAGTCTCTGAAAAACAATGGGGTTGGCCCTACTTTAGGCAGAGTAAGGTAGCTGCCACAGGAAGCAGATATTCCATACTTTCCAACATTTCACAAATGTGAAATGTTAAACGCAGAACATACAGAGTAGAAGAGGCTGTAGCAGTTTGCTTTTCCTTGAGCCTGCTGGGAAGTGCAAGATTCCTCCTCCTCTCTAATAATTCTCTCCCTCTTCTGAGTTGAGTACAATGCCTACTTTTGCACTTTGAAAACAGTTTAGAGCAATTGAAGTAAGCTAAGGACAAAGGGAGAAGTGGGAAGAACAGAGAGAAACTGCACATTTTAAAAGTAGCTTTAGAAATGGGATAATCAGAGAGGTGAGCTGCTATTCTTGGAATTACTGTACTCCAGAAGAGCAATCCCCCTTTTAAATAGGTTGCAGGAGATCCCTGCAGTATTTAACATGAAAACAAATCCATTTTTACAAATCAGAAGTAGACGTCTAGGCACACTTGGATATGTATTTGACCATTTTGGAGGTCCAATAGTTCTCAGTGCAGAAAATTGAACCCTTGACCCAACACTCCTGCCCACTCCTGTCCTAGAGTTTTCAGGTCTCTTTTGGTATCCATCAGGGGGAAAATCATTGTTCTGAATTTGCTGCCCATGAACATCATTTTGCAGATTAGGGTTGCATTAGAACTATGGGAGTCATAGTGCTTAAGAAAATGAGACTAAGGCTGTACTATACACATTTACCTGGGAGCACATCCAACTGAATTCAGTTGGGATTCCTGCTGATGGATACGTATATGATTACACTGCAGATGTTGTGCATATATTTCCTGCCATGCCTAAGCACATTTTTTTCAGAAGGCAGGTAACAAGAAGCAGGGGCCAAAATCTTGTTGATGTCTCATATATACATAAATTGCCCTACAAAAGCGGTTGGACATTTTCATCTGATGTGTAACGTGTGGGTTCAGTTCGAAGTTTTGAAAGCAGACTTGGGCATGCAGTGTCCATTTGCTTGTAGCTGGGCTTGTAGATGCACATTGGTTGTGCATTTGGTTACACTCATAATTGGGCATTCCTATTCAACACAAGGGTTGCAGAAGACAACCAGTGCCCAAATCCACACGCCAGTACCACAGCTACCAGGTTGTGAGGTTGATCCCAGGGCTCCAAGGTTGACTCAGCCTTCCATCCTTTCATAGGTCAGTGAAATGAGTCCCCAGCTTGTTGGAGGCAATTGGCTTACATATTGCAAATTGCTTAGAG
>CM034708.1:12143230-12171093 GCA_020142125.1 Phrynosoma platyrhinos | reverse complement strand
GACCGGCCCAGGTCTCAAAAAGGTTGCCTGTCCCTGGCTTAGAGAGTGCTGAGTTCACTGATAAGTGGTATAAAAATGCAAATGCTATTGCTATTGCTGTCCTCTGAGGCTGAGAGTGTATGACTTGCTAAGGTCAGTCAGTGGGTTTCCATGGCCAAGCTGGGATTCGAACTCTGGTCTCCAGAGTCATAGGACAACACTGCACTACACTGCTATAGCACTATTATTCAACTTTTACTGCTATGGTTTCCACCTGCAGGATCCTGGGATTTGCAGTTTAGGGAACGGCATTTAGAATTCTTGGCCGGAGAGTTCTTAGGCCTCACTAAACTACAAACCCTGTTTTGCCACAGGAGGCAGCCAGCGCAGTAAAAGAGGAATGACAGCACTATAAGAGTGTAGAGTGGTATTCTCCATAGTCCAATGCTCAAGCCACTATATCATGCCCTCAAGACCCTTTTGAAATTGGCTCCAAGCTGAAAATAATCCCCTACCTTTGTCCAAAGGTGAAATTTCTCTTGCACTTACAAGAGGCAGAGGCTACAAATGATGGTACTTTTTTTTTTTTACTAATCACTGATGCAGATTCCACAAAACTGTAGTGATTTTCAGAAAGGATGCCAGCATTTTGAAATGCATATTTTGACTATGCATCAAATAAGATTACATTTGCATGCCTTGAACAGGTTGCTAGCCTTTTTAAGGAGCAATATTCTTAATGTGAAGAATGCCAGGATTCAACCCAAGTTCCCAGTTTCAGTGGCAGCCCAAAGTAAAGGGGTAAATCTTACATATAACAGTTTAAAACAACATTTAATCCTGGCAGAAACTTAACATAGTTTTCTGTCTCTTGCAATCACAGAGAACACTAGAAAATATGTTCTTTTGAATAAAATGCATTTGAAGTCTTGTCAGGAAAAGGAGAGGATTTATATTGTTATGCTCTTTCCCCGAAAACAGCTTCTAAGGAATATTTATCTGCAGGCTTAATGGGTGGGCTACTGAAATACACATTGGACAATGCGTCTGCTTTTTATTTGTCCTGACGGCCTCACAAGCAAAAGATCATTGTTGTCATACAAAACCCACTAAGGGTCTTTATTTTTATTTGGGGGAAAATACAATATTGTCACACAGAGCTTTGCCAACAGTAACTGCTGTGTATATTGTCCTTCTCATCATGATCTTCAAAATGACTGTACAATAAATAATCAAAGATTAAAACCTTAAACCAGGAGAACTTATGGGGGGGAAATGTGTGAAAATTTTATCTCAGATTATAAAAATCCCCGGATGATTTACTTTGAGAGACAACTTCACGGCTGACATGTGCAAAAATTAATGGCTGCCCTTGGTCTGTGATTGGTGGGGATGTGCCTTAGCCAGTGTCCTCATAGGGAGGCGATAAAGTTGTGTTGCTCAACAACTACCTGACTTGTCACTTACATATCTTTTACCATTTGTTACAAGAAAATTGCAGTCTGTGTGTATATTTATATTGGGATGGCAACAGCATGAGCAATAAAGTTTGCCCAAAGTTTCTTCTTGTTTTCTGCCAATTGTTCTACTTCTGTGTATGGCTGCAAAAGCCAGACAGTGAAAAAAAGCTGACCTGAAGAAATCAATGGAATCTGAGCAAGTAGAGCAAGCAGACCAAGTCTACAAAAAATAAATGCTTCGACTACTTTCGCTCAGTCTCAAAAGTGCTACAAGATCCCTTTGCATAATGAAGAAATCAATACATTTGAAATGGGCTGCTAGATATCATGGATTACTAAAGGGACAAATGCATAGGTCTTAGAACAAACCAAGCCTGAACTCTCACTAGAAGTAAAGATAACTAAACTGAACCTGTCGTACTTTGGATATATCATAAGATAATATGGCTTGTTAGTAAAGTGGAAGGCACAGGTGGATTGATTCAATCAAGGACGCTGTAATCCTGAGTTTGCAAGGCCTGAGCAAGGCAGGTGATGACTGGGGAACTTGGAGGTCTCTCATTCATAGGGTCACCATAAGTTGATGGCGATATCAATAACCATTGTCAAGTGTATCTTTGCCCCTGTTCCCCCCTGGATATTGAATGAGAGGAAATTCTGGCTGCTTGTTTTCATCACTACAAATTTTGGGAGATTTTTGGTGAAGGCAGCAGGACAAGATATAAAATGTGTGAGTGAATGAATTGTTATTTTCCATCAGGTTAACTCTACCTTATAACAACCCTATGAATGCAAGAACTCTAATGCACCCTGTCATCAACTGCCCTGCTCAGGTCTTGCAAATCCAGGGCTGTGATTTACTTAATTGAGACTATCGACCTCTAGTGTGGTCTTTCTCATTTCCTACTGCTTCTGCTTTACCAAGCATTATTGTCTTTTCCAAGTAGTTGCATCACCTCATGACATGTCCAAGTACGATGGTCTGAGTTTGGTCATTTTCACTTCTAGTGAGGGTTCCATCTTGATCTACTTTTGGATCCAATTATTTATCTTTTTAGCAGTCCATGGGATCTACAGAACTCTCCTCCAGCACCAAATTTCTTTCTTTTTTATATACTTTATTAAATTAAAAACAACATATAACAAGGACAACTCATTAAGACATACAGTACACAAATAACAACACATAATCCAGCACCAAATTTCAAGTGAGTTGATTCTCTCAGCTTTCTGTAGTGTCCAGCTTTCACAGTCATACACAGAAATTTAAATAAGGTAGTCTGGATGATTCCTCTGACTTTTTTTTTAATGGATGCAATAATATTGGTGGTTCCAGTCTCACTTAAGGGCCCTAGGATGTGGCATACGTGCATAAGTTCACTGGAGGTTAGCCATGGACGATTCTGTAGTATAGATGTTTTATTGGTAGGGAGGTTAGGAGATACTGCCTACAGTGTGGTATGTGGAAAATCTGAGCAATGGTATAGTGGTGAATATTAAACTGCAGATGCTTGTAATGACACATCCCATAGTCACATCCTCAGGGAGATTCCAGACATCCAGGTAGGTAGGTTGTTCCTTATTAACAAATTAATTTGAACAGTTTTAATTTCTACTAGAGGCAGAGATTGAAAGATTTGTCATACCTTGGCTCAATCATTAATGAAAATGGAGACTGGGACATAGAAGCTTTGAAGGAACTAGACAAGATGCTGAAGTGTAAAGATAAATAATTGAATACTAAAGTTGGAATTGTCTCTGACATTGTATTTTCCATGTCTATGTATCGTTGTGAGAGCTGGACAGCGAAAAAAGTGGATAGGAAGAAAATTTGAGCTGTGGTGCTGGAGAAGAGTTCTGTGGATACTGCTGACTGCTAAAAAACACAAATAAATAGGTTCATGCTTGAACTCTCCCTAGAAGCCAATATGACTAAACCGAGATTGTTGTATTTTGGCTATATCATGAGAGGAAATGACTCACTAGAAAAGAAAATAATGCTTGGTAAGGTATAGAGGAAGACCACATTCCAGATGGATAGACTCAAGGAAGCCTGAGTATGCAAGACCTGAGCAAGGCTGCTGATGACAGGAAGACCTGTATGTCTCTTATTCATAGGGTCACCATAAGTCAAAGTTGCTTTGATGGCAGGTTACAACAAAGAGGCATGTCATTTGTAAAGCTAATGGTTCTTAATTGCAAAATCGTGACTAAACCACTTCAAATACTTTCAACATTTGACAGGGATCACTTTTAGCATTCTACAGGGATCACTCAAAGCAATATATCATTGCTGGAGAAGTTGGTTTATCCACCTCCTCATATCTACTGTGAGGATTAGAGATATGCTCAGAGGGAACAGAGGAGCAGGGTAAGGAAAATGATGTCAAAGTTCCTGCTAATCAGAAAGTCCTAAGCCTCATCACTGCAAGCCCTGACTCCATCACTGAATCTGGGTATGATGGAGCAACGTAGCAGATTGAAAGGCCCTTTGTTTCTCCAACTCATCTTCCTAGGGGCTTGACATTCTGTCAGATGTAGCAAGATCCCCAGCAGAAAAGGACCCGGGGCCTCAATCCAACATCTTAGTGTAGCATTAATATCTGCATATGAGCATACGCTAAGGCAGTACTACACAACTGGCATGCAGAATAGTAACATTGCACAACACATGCCAATGATTGAGTGCCAGTGCACAATACACAATCACAACCAGAATGGAAAGTATAAGATACATGACTGTAATGCACAACCATAGTGTGGCATGACTGTGTACAGGATGCTCAACTACAGTATGTAATCTCAATGCAAAGTAAAGAATATGCAACTGTATTCTGCTTTGGCCAGGCCCCACCTGGAATATTGTGTCCACTTCTGGGCACCACAATTAAAAAAGGATGTCTAGAAGCGGGAGCGTGTCCAGAGGAGAGCGACAAAAACGGTGAAGGGTCTGGAAACCATGCCCTATAAGGAGAGACCTAGGGAGGTGGTTATATTTAGCCTGGAGAAGAGATGGTTAAGAGGTGATATGATAGCCCTGTTTAAATATTTGAAAGGTTGTCATATTGTGGAGGGAGCTGGCTTGTTTTCTGCTGCTCCAGAGACTAGGACCCGGAACAACGGATGCAAGCTACAGGAAAAGAGATTCCACCTCAACATTAGGAGGCACTTCCTGACAGTGAGAGCTGTTCGACAGTGGGACACACTTCCTCGGAGAGTAGTGGAGTCTCCTTCCTTGGAGGTCTTTAAACAGAGGCTGGATGGCCATCTGTCAGGATGGTTTGATTTTGAGTTCCTGCATGGCAGGGGGTTGGACTGGATGGCCCTTGTGGTCTCTTCCAACTCTATGATTCTAAGCAACTGCAATATGTTATCACAAGGCAAAATATAGGATTCATAACAATTCTATAAAATATAGGATGCACAACTGTATTGCAAAGTATAGGATGGACAACCAAATTTGAAAGTATAGGATGCACAACCATATTACAAAATATTGGATGCACAACTGTAAAGCTTAATCACAGTGTAATGTATAGAATACACAACCACTATGTGTAATCAAATGCAAAATGTAGGCAGCATAACCCCAATGCACAATGTGTAATTTCATGGCACAGATGAACACACTGTCTGTACAACTCTGCTTCTGCTGATATCAGCAGAATATGTCCATTGCACAATGGTGACATTTTGGCCCCACAAGCATAGTCTTACTTATGCATGCATATGTCCCTAAGTAAATTCCAGCCAGGATGTGCCACAGTAGCCATTCTTCCAGTGCAGTATATTGTCCCTACACCATGGTAAGATAGGTTTACTCAGTTAATGCTGCAGCCTTACACCCACTCATCTGTTGAACTCAATGGGACTTAACTTATGAGAAACAATGTATAAGGTTGCCCTGTAAAAGAATTTCATCACTTCTTGCCCACCTATGAAATGAATTCTACCCTATTGTTTCTTTCTTTCTTTTCCTAAACTAAAGCATTTCTTTTGCTGTTCCAAAACTACCTCCCTGATCTATGTACTCCAATGCCTATTTACCTTAGGATATGTATGTTCTTTTATTTAAAAAAACAAAACACCTTGGTTTTAGGATTCTGCATTCATTTCTGGCATTTGCCATCTTTATTCTCAGGGATTTTGAATGATCTAAACCATCCAATGTCTGACTGAGCAGGTCTTTGATATATACTGTTTTTCTGACTTTATTATCATCTGAAAATGTCACTATCATGCTTCCAGTCCTTCCCTCTCGGCTCCTGTTATATTTAACAGTCTGATCTGGATGAGGCTGCTGGAAACTGCCAGCTATGGGGAGATCTTAATACTATTTTATGCCATTGTTGGGAGATGGAAATGTCATGTTTTTACAGTTTATCACACAGACATGCCCTCTTTGTTGTGTGTGTGTTCATCAGAGACATCACAGACTGATGAGGATGCCCATGTGCCCTCCTTTGCAGTCTTCTATTTGAAGAATTACCCATAGAGAGTCTTCACTTTGAAGACATTCTCTCTTTGAAGGCCTTTCCAGTCCAAGTCCAGCGGAAAGAGAAATAACCATCAGAATAGACACCAGAAAATGTCTTGAGTTTCCTTGTCAATAATTAGTGCCTAGAAAGCATACTTTGTACTACAAGTCCCAGAATCCCTGGAAAAGCATGGCCATGGGAGGGAAATCCTGGGAGGGATCCTTCCCCAAAGGTACCTTTCAAAGCTCTGGAGCAGGAAAGTAATGGCAGGTAAAACAATAAAGAGGCAGAAGCCCTATTTATGTGATCAGCTTTCTCCACTAGGATGAGAGCCATTGTTTTTCTATTTAAATTCAACCAATTATTTATCCATTTGCATCTATATGGATGAATGATTACCACATGCAGAGTTTATGCAGATCTTTGTTGTATTTTGTCATATCGAGGAATGGATTTCCTCTGTTTTGGCAATATATAAATGGCTACTTTTTGCAGTTGCCCTTTTCTCCATGAGAATTAATTCATTAATTATGAATTAATTATGAATTATTCCTCCCAACATGAGACTCAAAGTGGGCCCAAGAAATACATCTTCACTTAGATTTGAGCTGATTTTATTGAGAGCTCTATCACATCCACAGTAATTTTTCCTCTACTTGCTCTGTTTCTCTCTTTCTTCTTCTCTCTCTTCTCGTATTAGGTCTAATAGGAACAAATGTAGACAAGTATTAGACTTAATGCCTTTTCAAACTACACAGTTATAGTACAGTGGGCCTCTGATATCTGCTGGAATTTGGTTCCAGGACCCCCTTGGATACCAAAATCTGTGCATGCTCAAGCCTCATTATATACAATGGTGCAATAAAATGGTGTCACATTTAAAATGACAAAATCAAGGTTTGCTTTTTGGAATGTATATATTTTAAAAATATTTTCAAGTCATGCATGGTTGAATCTGTGAATGCAGAATTTGTAGATATGGGGGGGGGGGCAATTGTACTATAATTTTACTTTAACTGCCATGGCTGCATCTTGTGGAATCGTGGCAAATGAAGTTAGTTGTGGAGCTAGACCTAATTGACTGAGACTTCTTAATATCTTTTCCTAAACTGCAAATCCCCAGATTCAGGGAGACCAGGCATCCTCCTTTTCCAGGACATGTCCTACAATTCAACCTTCTGTCCAGGAGGAATTTCAAAATGTGCTCCCCTTTGAGCATGACGAAGCATGAATTTATATTTATATGAGTATTTTTTGCTTTTTTATTGAGTGTACTACATTTTGTGATGCCTTGTCCTCCATTATGGTTATGATAACTCATCACCCTGCCTGGATTCCTCCAATGTTGCCACGGCAGTTAAAGCAGAATCATAGCACTATATTTGTGCAGTGGGAAAGGATCCTTCCAATTAACAGGATCCACCACCATCTTACTGTAGATAACCCTGGACGCCACTTAGTGTTCATGTGGTGTTAGTGATGGTGGTGTTAGAGAAGATTTGGGGAAGGGGAGGCCTTGATCCCCAGCATATAGCCATCTTTTCCCATATGTTTTGAAACCACTGTATTTTTAATTCCACCTTCATGGTGGAATGGTGTTTTTTTTTTTTTTGGTTCATTTTTATAGAAGAATTTTAAAACATTGGCAACTTTTGTCATAAATGCAATAGAAACAACTTGAAATTTTAAAAAAAATATGTGAAAGGATGCAAATTGGCCCAATGGCACTGATACTTAGCTCTTAAAAGTCTGTGTGCATTCAGACATTTAGTACAGGATTCAGATTTTACCTTCTTTCGATTTCGTTCAGTTCATTTTTTAAAATATAATCTTTCCAAAGTTTGCTAATTTCTTTATAATTTGGGGAAAAGAGCTTGAGATTTTTTTTTTAAATAAAAAAGCTGAACATTAAATTTAGAGTTACATCCCATTTTTATAAGAGAAAAGCACATACTTATTACATGATGTATACATGCCGAGAATGGATTTGCTGGATATTATATACTCTGCGAAGTGCAACGTGTCACTATTTTCGGTGTTGTGTGTCTTCAAGTCATTTCTAACTCAGGGAGACTCTAAGGTAAATGTATCACAGGGATTTCTTGGCAAGATTTATTCAGAGAGGGTTTGCCACTGCCCATGTCTAATACTAGTGGTGTGTGACTTGCCCAGACTGACCCAGGGGTATTCTATAGTCAAGCAGAAATTTGGAACCTGGTTCCCAGAGTTGTAGTCCAATGTTCAAACCAGTACGCCATGCTGGCTCACAGATAGGCCACAGTATTTCTGATTTCTATATATAAGTGTAAGCTGGTGAATAAAGGAATAAAGCCAACTCATTTGAAATATGACACTGGAGAACATTTCTACAGATACCATGGATTGCTGAAAAGAGAAATGACTGGGCCCTAGAGCAAATCAAACCTGAACTCACTGGAAGGGAAGCTGACTAAGCTGAGACTTTCATACTTTGGACGTATCATGAGACAATGTGATTTACTGGAGAAAATGAAAATGCTGCATAAAGTGGAAAGTAGTAGGAAAAGAGGAAGACCACATTACAAATGGATTGATTTAATCAACTGCCCTGAGATTTGAAGACCTGAGCAGGGCAGGTGATGACAGTGGATCTTAGATGTCTCTGATTCATAACCAAATGCATCTGAAGAAGTAGAGTTACCTCATGCTGCCAGCTTCTTTCTTTCAGTTAGTCTCAAAGGTGCTACAAGATCTCTTTACATTCTCATTTGTAGGGTCACCATACACTGAAGTCAACTTAGTGGCAAACAGCATCAACAAGAAAGGTAGTTAGATAGACATTGTGTCAATGTTTGAATCAGGAGCCCCTCTTTTCAGCAAAAGGACTTGTGTTTTTGTCACACACACCTTGTACAGAGGCTAGAAACAATCACATAAGTGTCTAAATGCAAATGCAGCCAAAACAGTTACATTGGAAAAGGAGTAAAATTACACTATAACAGGTAGGTTGTTGTGTGTAATGTGTTCCTTCCCAGCTCTACTCTTTATTCATTGTATGCATCCCACCATATAATATCCCAATATTATAGTTTCTTAAATGGAAAAGGAAGGAATTTTGTGTTGCAGATAGATATTATGGTATCACAATTAAAGCAGACAACCTTTCCTATTCCACCCCCCTGAATACCCCTCCAGCTCCATTTGCGAGAGAGACACAAAACTCAATTAGATATTAATTGGTGCATGTTAAAATTCATTAACTCTGCATATGAAGCTTAAGCTATAATTAACTGTCTTTCTTGTCTTTTTTAAAAAATAAAAAGGTAGGTATTAAAAGTCTCTTTTGTTAATAGAAAGGAAGGGAAACGTACGCCCCTGAGATGCATCGCTGGCCAGTAAGGTCCCTGTAAGGATCTACCACAGCATGACATGACAGTCCCAGTAGGGAGGGAGATGTTTTCAGAAATTATTCTCTTCTCTGAAATTCTTGCCTATTTTGTTCTCCAGGTAGAAAGTCAAAATAGAAAGCAAAACAACCAAACCCCTATGAGGTTTTTATTTAGCATCCCTGATGTCCTGATCTTGACAACATATGTGCATTCTGCATTTATTCTGCTTGGATGCCTGTTTTAAACTTTACCCAAAATGAAATACCAAAAAAGATTTGTAGCACACATATGCAACTTCATGGAATGAACAGGGAAACTGATTTATATGCCTGGTTCCCAGTCTAATGTCCCAGTGCTTTTGGATGAAATTTACATACATCCACATTGCCTTTCTTTTTGCAGAGATAGTTTGTGTGTGTGTTTGTTGGTAGGGAGAAACATCATACAAAGGCCCTTTTTTCTTCCTTAGTGGTGTGGTGGTTACTGCAAGCAGAAATGGAATAGAATCTTGAAACCTTTGGGTATCTCACAGGTTCAGCCGAGGAATGGAAATAATACTTGAAAATATTTTTTGAAAAAATATTCAAAAAAGATGTTTTTGGATTGTCAAGAGATCCTGGTGAGAAGAATCCTGGACTGAAAATAATCTTTGCAGTTTGGGACTTATTTCACTTTCTTTCTTTCTTTCTTTCTTTCTTTCTTTCTTTCTTTCTTTCTTTCTTTCTTTCTTTTATTTTCTTTTTCAAATGAGGGTATTATGCAGGAAGCTGACTTTTCTGTGCAGAGGATAATATTTTCTTAGGCAGCAAAAGCTGTTTTTAATGTAAATCTACCATATGTGAATTTTGCACAGAACCAGCACAAGAAACAGACTTTTCCATGCAGAAACATTATTTTCTGTGCAGAAAAGGCTGTTTTTTATAAATCAATCATGTGTTCATATTTATTATTTATTTACTTATTTAATCAGCTGCCTTTCTCCTAAATTGGACCCAAAGGATAATCAAACAGCATTCTCCAGCACTGAGTTTTTCTCTACAAGAAAGAACGGAGTCACTGCATAACCGTGCCCTCAAGTCCAATCTCAGAGAGGTGGCCCAGAAGGATACTGTGGTCAATGGCATTGAAAGCTGCTTAGAGGTCCAGCAGAACCAACAGGAACACACTGTCCCTGCCCAGTTCCCTACACAAGTTATTCACCAAGACGACCAAAGTTGTTTTCACCTCATAACTTATCCTGAAGCCAGATTGAATGGGATCTAAACAATCCATCTCATCCAGAAACCCCTGAAGTTTCCTGATGAGTCAAAGTGTATCCAAGTGTACTTCCTCTTCCAGGAGGCAACTAGATTGTACTTATTGCAGTTTGTTGTTGTGTGCATTCAAGTCATTTCTGACTTATGGCAACCATAAGGCAGCCCTATCATGGGGTTTTCTTGGCAAGATTTATTCAGAGGAGATTTGCTTTCCCCTGAGGCTGAAAGTCTGTGATTTGCCCAAGATCATCCAGTGGGTTTCATGGCTGAGGGGGGAATCATATGGCATTCTATATCACCAGGCCAGAAAAAACAAAAACGAAAACCATGGCACAGATAGTGCTCAGTAACGTGAATCCCTCCTCCCACCTATGTAGGTAGAGGAACAGTGGTTTAGGCCTCTCCCACAACTTCTCCCAATAAATGCCAATGCAAAATGGTCCTGTTTATGGGCACCCTATCTCTGTAGTCCACCATCTTATTTTTCACATTGGCCAAAAACATGTCCTCATGAAATTCATAAGCAACATGTCGAGGGCAATTAGCACATAGCTGTGTTGATTTTAAAACTACAGGACCCAGAACAGTGTTATGCTAACTGGAGTATTCTGAGGGTTGAGTCCAAAAGGGTAACTTTTTCCAGGCTGCACAATACCCCTCTTCTCCTTTTGCCCCCAGCAACTTCCACATGCACCTCCAAACACTGGCCATCTTGACATGGGGACAAGCTTGCCATCCTAACTTGTACCACAATAAGTATTTATATAACCTTCTCTTTATGTGCTGTTGTCAGAAGCATTTCACATACTTAAGAAAAGCCATGCAAGATATTTTAAAACATAAAAATTTCCTAGGAATGTGGGTAATCTGATCCCACATGGTGTAAATCTTCAGCAACCTCTCTCATTCCTGACATGTAGCATTTTGGCATGGCATGCTGGGAATTTCTTGATGGATTTCTTGAAACTCCAAGAGGAAAGATAGTGTTTTCACTGAAGCGTAGAAGGATGCAATTCACCTCAGTGTCTAAGAAATCAAGAGACCCCTGAGTCACTCGGTCTCACTTGTGCCTGAGCTCTAGACATCCACAGATTGTGTTTCAGCTATCTGTCCCTATCTCTCTTTCAAGTGGAAAGAAGCAACAGCAAGGGGAAATGAGAATGGGGCTGTTCAAGAACTGGGCCAAACCTGTGGCCTAGTTTGTTGTGTTTGTTTGTGATGGCAGGGGAAAGGAGGAAAAAGCCAACCAACTGGGGGTGGAGAAATGGAAAATGGGAGGAAGGACAGAAGGAGATTCAATGTTTATTCCCAACTTGTCTTCTACTTATGGATCAGACAGAAGCTTCAGTGACATGCAAGAGACAGATTGAGGGCTTATTCATTTTATGCCTCTCTGTCGCTCTCCCTCGTCCCCAACTGCAAGTTTGAGTGTCACAACTCCACTTGGGATTCTTCCTTAGTTTCCTCCCCACAATGCACAGTAGAACTATTGAGCTTTCTGGTGGTTAAAAAGCAATGTGACACTGAAAATAAACGAAGGGAAAAGTCCTTTAAATCACTGGCTGCAATTTAGTTGTTCATCATGTTCCTACAAATCTCAGAGACTGGGGAAATTATTTGGGATGGGGTAGAATCCAAGAAACCCTGTATGCAAAAAGGATCTTTTAGCACCTTTGATACTAACTGTGCAAAAGAAGTTGTAGCATAAGCTTTTGTAGACTTGGTCTACTTCCTCAGATTCATGGAGATGCAAGGAGATTTGCCCAACTATAGAAGAGCTTATACTACCATGTTGTTGTTGTTTTTGCACAATTAATCTCAAAAGTGCTACAATATCCCTTTGCATCTGGTATTTCAGACAAACACAGCTATGTCTCTAAATCTTAGAATCCCTGATACACATAGACATTCTAGTCCAAAAAAGTAACTTCCACTTACCGGAATATCCAAGTTGCCTCCTCCCTTGTGGCCCCAAGTGAGTGTAATGATTGTATGTTGCTATCTCTTAGTCATGCCATCTTTTTATCATATCCAGGTAGCATAGATGAAGGCTGAGTTCCTACTCTGGGGATGCATTATATAAATGTCATGTGCAGTTGTGCTATGTAACCTTTGTGTTGTGCTACTGACTACACACCCAAAAGTGTGCCCTCCAACATTTCACAGGTGAAAAACAGGACACATGTGGCCAAGGAATATTATAGTCTTTTCTATTTTTAACAGACTGCAGAGAACTTTGGTTAATGAATGGTTAAATATGCATCAAACAAACAAGCTTTCTTCTTTAACCACAGTGCCCATCAACTCCTGCTATGTTTCCAGCCATGCTGGCCGTGATGATGGGAGTTATAATCCAACATAATCAGAATCTGTCCAGTTGGCAAAGGCCTTGACAGAGCATCTTTTGTTTCTGGGAAATCACATCATCAGAAGACCTTTTAATGTTTTTATGTCAGCAAGGGTAGGACAGGTCCAGTGGTACTCCCTGATCACGATACAGGTTTAGAGGCCAGGCTTAAATGCTGGCCTCCAGGCTACTATGAGGTGCTGCTTATGTTGTGATGTCATGATGTCCTTGGCTCATATTGAATAGGAAAAGATGCTGTTCATGACCTGGAGAATTCATCTCCACTGTTTCCCTGGCACTTCTGTCCCCAAAGTGGAGGGTGTGGTATTTGTGTGTGTGTGAGAGAGAGAGAGAGAGAGAGTGAGTGTGTAAAGATTCAAGTTGAATATTCACACACAAAAATTGAGACTGTGAACATTTTTAAAAAGCACATGCAAGACTTTTGTTCCCTTTGAGTCAAGTAGCAGGAAGCCCAAGTGTTCAAAGGTGAGGGTTTTCAACATAACAGCTAATCGTATCTTCTCTATGGATCCATCAGTGGTTGTTGACAGATAGTCCCTTTGTTGACTCTTGGGAGCTCAAAAACCAATGTCTAATTCTTATCATTCAAGAGAGACTCATTATAAGCTCCTGTGTTTGATTCTGACTTACTACCAGTCCTGAGAGCATCCACAAATCATTGACTTGGCATTAAGCTGCTTCAGTAAAAACAAACAAACAAACAAACAAACAAACAAACAAACAAACAACCCAACCATGAGCAGTATCATCTCTTAGACACCTCAATCTTTAGCATGTTTCCTGGGAAATAGACCCTATGGATATACTATCCAGTATTCTGCACCAAAACTGAGTGTAGTTCCAAGCCTCTCCAAGAGTTCTTTCAATGCTGAACACTGATATACATTATTGTGATAGCATAAACTCCACTGGGGGTAAATGATGCAGCTTGTGGTATACAGCAGTTAAACATTCCAGCCCTTTCACTGATGGAGTCTGGCATCCTTTCAAGTCAATGGTAGAACTGGGCTCCCAAAACAATTCTTCCAGTTGACAATAAAATTCCCCATAGATGGCTATTTGGGACACCTTGGATAGAGTGCACTCTTCCCTCCAGGCTGAGGCCAATGAAAGATGGAAACAATAAAGAAAAACAAAATGTGCAAGTTTGACCATCTTCCCTGGTCATCGCTATGGCAACTATATAAGCAGATTAACAACAAAGAAAAATTCACTGGACAGATGTTACCTTTTGCCCATGATGTTGCCAAGGTCCGCATCTACACTGATGGGAAAACCTGGCTTACTGTTGGAGTTTCCAAATCCATGGGGAGGACAAGCTGTCCACACAACCAGCACCCATAATGGGCCGGTAAAGGTAAAGGTATTCCCTGTTGACAAGGTTGTCAAGTCATGTCCAACTGTAGGGGGCAGTGCTCACCTCCGTTACTAAGCCGAAGAGCCAGCATTGTCAGAGACTACTATGTGAGCATGTGGCCAGAATGATTGCACAGAATGCTGTTTCCCTTCCCACCAAAGTGGTACCTATTTATCTACCTGCATTTGCATGCTTTTGAACTGCTAGGTTGGCAGAAGGTGGGACTAGTGACAGGAGCTCACCCCATTATGCAGCACTTGGGCCTTGAACTGCCAACTTGCTGATCTTGCAATCAACAGAGTGAGCATCTTAACCACTTGAGCCAACAGCAAATGTTCAGGAGACCCCTCTCTTTCTTCCTATGACTCATGGGGGTAAAGGCCATCCTATTGAGCATCGATGTGCCGTACTGATGTTATAGTTGTATTAATGTGCACTTGTGTGATCAGTTTGCATGTCTGCCAAAGGAATGGTGTCAGAGGAACCATGTGAAGTGAAAGTGCTGTGATGGGGAGTTGGAAGCTCTGGACACGAAGATGTCAGCAGCTCGCCCACTTGCCAACACTCCTCCTCTGTATACTCAGGGGATTATCTGGAGTTTCTTCCCTGATACAGAGCAAAAGGAGATTCTTTTTATGTCAAAAAATCACCCTGGTGCACTGATTGAGCCCATGTTCTGCCCATTTTGGCTTTCTGCATCATATAAAGAGGTCAGTGTGGAAATGGGGTGGGAGTGTTGCTTTTCTTCTCTGCAGATACCACCAAGGATTCAAAACCCATCTGCCTGGCATCAATGGTTCAACTCCATACAGTAAGCAAGGTTTTAACTGGAATTAATTATTATGACCTGGTCTGATCCTTCAAATTGGGCTGAACTATAAATATAATAACTTTTTAAAGAGAGAGAGAGAGAGAAACTAGCTGGATAATAATTTAACAATTCCACCCCATTTCTGCTGAAGACTATTTAGAATTTCAAGAAACAGCCACTTTCCTGATTTTCGACTGTGGATACAGTTGATAGTAGGTAACAAGTGGTGTTCAGATTGCCATGGCGTGTCTGGGGAGCTCTGCGTGAAATTTGTTGGCAGGGGGTGCATTTTTGATGTGCCGTCTCTTGTAAACAAAGAGATTACCTTATCGAGGAGTCAGGGCCTGCTGTAAATCCAGGTGGTTTCATTATGCTATCAAAATCTTAACAGTGGCATTATAATAAGATCAGCATTTCTTTTGCCAAGAGCAATGAATAATACAAACAGCGCCTGCTAAAATCATTACTATTTCATTTTGATGGGAAGCTGAGAAGCCACCCTCTGATGTGCTGCCAAAATTAAAAGGAGTCAGAAACGTGGCTTGTGATGGTGCATGTATCTGTTGCAGGAAGGTGGATGGTGGGGGAAACACACAGCTGGAGAGAGTGAACTTGAGAGTCAACCTGACAGCAGGTATTATGTAAAAACCCGAAGAGCCAACATTCCTCTCTATAAGTAAACTCCAACTATTATTCAGATTTGATAACATGCCACCAGTGCTAATTATCATTATTTATCATATCCTGCACTTACCTCCAAAGAACTCTGAACAGCTTACCTAGGGTTCCCAGGTGGTCTTCCATCAAGACAGTGTCTAGGACTAGACCTGCTTAGCTGCCACAGGAAAATTACATGATGTGCCTTTGGATGATTCTCTGGGCCATTCACTCTTATGAGAAGAGCTTTGTTGGATCAGTTGAAATCCCATCTAACCTAGTGTTCTTTTTCACATGTTGGTTAGCCAGTTGCCTCCAGGAACTCATCACAAGCAAGGCATTGAAACCTTGGATTTCCCAGGTACTTCCTTCCAGCATTTGAACAGCCTGTGCAAAGATATGCCATTTAGATGTGACAGACCATAGCTATCACTAAACACTCACCAAATCCTCTTGGTGCCTTATTTATTTTATTATTTATTAAAATGTTTCTATCCCACCTTAAGATCAAAAGGTCGCAGGGCAGTGTATGACTCTTATGTATGCATAATTTCTCCCATAGACGCAGCAGAAGTGTTTGAAGACTCACATTCACAGTAGCTTTCAAGTGGGCACCTGCGGAAGGTCAGGTAAGACCTGGCTTATCACTCTGTCCATCTCAGAGAGGGAACTTCATGGAGAGCAGACACACCAGGAGAAAACTCTTTTTGCATCAACAGGCTAGGATAGTCACTCTAAATTATACTCCTTGCCTACTGTAAAGATGTGGAGACTAGGCTTACTTGCTGGTATACAGGAAACTAGATATTGTTTTTGTTGCTCCTTTCCTTCTCCAGTTTATTTTATCTATTTGTTTCAATATTTATATACTTTTCAATGCCAAAAGATCTCAGGGTAGGGTACAGACAGCACAAATGTGTACAACAGTCTGAAACAATTTAATATAGTCTAAACAATGTTTAGAACCAGTATAGTACAGTGTTTTGAATGTTGGACTTAGGACTCTAGGAGATCAGGGTTCAAATCACTAGTGAACCCTGGAAACTCAGTAAGTGACTTAGGGGAAGTTACATTTCCTCAGCTTCAGAGGAATGGAAAACCCACTCTGAACTAGGGTTGCCAGGCAGTGGCATCATTAGAGGGTGCGGTGGTGTGGTCTGTACCAGGTGACACCCCAGAAGAAGGGTGACACCCGATTGGGTCCTCCTTCCATTGAGAGGAGGGGTGAGGGCATCTGTCCCTGTTTTTCCGCAGCAGCAGCAGCAGCAGTTCCTCACAAGGAGCTTCCACTGCCATGTCAAAGGACAAGACTGAGGGCACCCACTCCCAGTTCCCTGTGGTGGTGGCAGTTTCTTACGAGGAGCCACCACCACCACCACCATAGGGAAGAAGAAGGGGTGAGTGGGGCCTTTTGGCCATGCCCCCTGCCAGGTGACACCAGGACTGGGAATGCCACTGTTGCCAGGTGTCCCTTATTATAAAGGATGTCCCTTATTTGAGGACCAAAAATTTGTCCCTTATAGGGCTGTCAGGTGTCTCTTATTATAAGGGATGTCTCCTATCTTAGGATTGGAATACTTTTTTATGTGGACTGTATAAGATGGCCCTAAAATCCCAGATTTTGGGATGTAGGCCCTCTATAAAGACAGGAATGTGTGCAATATGTGATTTATGAATGTCTACAGGATATTACTTTTAGGGAAATGCATGGCAAAGTGAATAGAAATCAATACTTTCATTTGCTATTGTGCTAGAACCTAAACTTGTTAATAGTTACTTCCTGATTGACAATCCTTATGTCATGACTTTTGGCTGTTCCTTATTGCTATTTTGAAGAAGAAAAAAACTTGAAGGCACTCAACACAAAAACAAAACAAAACAAAACATCCTATAACTGGTTAAAAGTGTTTAAAATAGTGTAAGCAGCAAACACTATATCAAAGCCATACAACTTTCACTGTGATCACAATTCTGAAAGCAACCAGCATATCAGCATCTTTTCCATCTGCAAACTGGTTCCCACCGCTTGGCTACTTCTTTTGGCCCCTTTGACAACTCCTTCTGATTGCACCTGGGAGTCATTTACATGAGGAGTGAGAGTCAGGTAGCTGTCCGGATGTTGGATTTCAGCTCCCAGCATTCCTGGCCATTGCTATGTTGGCTCAGGTTTTTTGGACTTGCAATACAACAACTTCTGTAAGGCTACATGATCTCCTCTCCCAATTTACATTGTAGTGCAACATCCAGTATCTCTACTTTACTTCTAGCTTGATCAGCCATAGGGCTGACAATTGCTATAGGAGATTATCACACCAGCCCCTTTATTGCTGCAGTCACAGCAAAAAATTAAAATGGCAAGATATCAATTTGATTGCAGCCAACAACCACATTGTCTTTCATTTGTGTGTCAATGCTGCTCCCATCGCGCTCCCTTCCTGTCCTCTCCCTGAACTCCACCCTCCCTTCCTTCTGCCTGACCCAGCATGCCTTGGCAGGTTTTGTTTTTAAAAACTCACCTTTTTGCACAATTCCAGTTCTGCAGCCCTGATTAAACCTTTAAAAAATATTTTTTAGAACTTCAAATCTACAAAGCTCTGAAATTTCACAAAAAAACAGGAAAAAATAAAAAAAATAGTGAGGCGGAAGGGACAGTGACACCACATGACTACCAGTCACACCAATGCCCTAGGAATGGACTTCTGCACCCAGGGCATTGCTTGATTGACATTTCATTCATGGGTTCCCCCTGTTCATGAAAAGGGATGGCTGGAGGATAGGGCAGCATGAGTCAGAGGTAGCGTCATGTGTTCAGCATCACTGATGCCCCTTCCTTCCCATGGGAATCACAGTTTAATATCCACATGTGATAATCTCCTTAGTCTCCTGGGAATGACAAAATGAAGAATGGACATTGCTATTAGACCTCAAGCCATTGGTCTTCTTTGGACCAGCAAGCCTTTTGGCAAATAAACCTCTCCACACCCTCTTAAGTACTCTAGCCCTTAGGATGAAATAGGAAAAAGAAAGCAAGAAGCCACAAACTGTAGGGAAAACAATGGAGGGAAACCTCCATATTTCCTTTTTGTTGACTCCAATGAAATCCAGCCAGAGCATCCCTGAACAGCCTAGTTCAACCTAATACATGCCCAATGGTGCAATAACCACTGCAGATCCCAGGCTGGATGTGTACAGAGATTAGAAATACTACATTTTTAGATAACAATTCCCAGAATCCCTGTGATGAAGTGGCTTTAGGAGCTGGCTATTTTGGGTGAAGTGCAGCTTGATAGCTGGTTGTCAGCACTGTAGGAGTGAAACACAGCCCAGTTATGTTTGATGGGAGAGGCCTCCTGGGGAAAGGAGGATTTTAAAAAGCAGAGTTTAGTTTTGATGGTCTGGTTGTTGGTTCTAGTAAGAAAAAGGGAAGCAATGGAGTAGGGATAGCTGACACAGAGATGTGTGTCAAAGGGAGTTGGACAAGGAGCAGCTAGAGCCTGCCAAACATTTGATTATAATGTAACCATACTCAGCTTGAAGTTAACTCGTGTAACGTACTTTATTTTTTGTACGTTTCTCAATAAAAGTTACTGTTTGTTTTTTAGTGGTTGACTCTGACTGTACTGACTGTTAAAATCTGGAAAGAAAAGAGAACAACTACCTAAAATGTTTAAGTTGGTTTATGGAGACACTTGGGATCCTAGCCCTTATATACTTAAGGACACTGTTAAAAGGGTGAAAGTAGGGCAACATGTTAGCGACAGGTTCCCATAGAATCAGAGAATCGTAGAGTTGGAGGAGACCACAAGGGCCATCCAGTCCAACCCCCTGCCATGCAGGAAGACACAATCAAAACACTCTTGACAAATGGCCATCCAGCCTTTGTTTCAAAACCTCCAAAAAGAATACTCCACCACACTCCGAGGCAGCATATTCCACTGTATTCCAGACCTCCTAAGGTTGGAAGGTGGGAACAACTGAAGTCTTCAAGGAGGTCTTTTCATAATTCCCAGGCTACTACAGCCAGTTGCCATGTCTGCTGGGGGATTTTAGGTGGTACAGTCCAAAAATGACTTTTTGGTAGTTGTTCAAGATGGCTTCAACAAAGAATACTGCTTGAAATACCCTGGGATCAATAATTCTTTTCCCCCATTCCATCTACCAGAAAGTTTCCATCCTTTGGTGTTTTTTTCCCTCTTACAAGAGAAAGGACACATCAAGCTGCAGGAAAAAATACCTGTCAAATTCAACCAATCAAGCACAGCATGCAAATAAGGATGGAAATTAATAACAGTAAACAGTGGAGGCAAGAGATGGCAGAGATTCCAGAAGCACAGTAAACCAATTATTTTAGAAGGAGATGAGGGAAATAGTAAAAGCAAGAGTGAGCACAAAATAAAGCTAATCATGAAGGTTCTCCTTTGCATCCAAATGAGGCAATGTCCTTGCCCAGCTGTTGGGAGGAAGCAGAACTTTTAGGTAATAAATATTAGTTGTTCCAGATATGGAAGATGCAGCTTCAGCTCAGTGCTTGGCTTCAAGCAGAAAGAAGTTCTCAGTTTGCATCTTCTTGAAAGCATTGACCCAAAAACTCTATCATTAGTAACAATAATTAAAAGGGGCTCTAAGATGGAGTGTATGGATGATTGCTGCTAAAAGGAACATTCTCATTAATTTATTACAGAATTGTAACTTGGCTTCATTAGGACATGTCTGCTGAAGGCCATTCAGGACTCCAGGGACTTTCTAGCATGCACTTTGGATTCTGTCCATGTTGGCTACAGAAGGCAGAAGTGGGCTTTGTTGCTCTTTGCGTAGCCTCAAAAAGTCTGATCTTATACATTGGCTTGAGCAGTCCAATAGCAAAAACACATGGGTTTGTTTATTAATTTACTTAATTTATATCCCAGTCCCCCCCCCCCCCCAGTATGGGATCCAAGGCAGCTCACAATATTAATTCCAACAAAATACTGTTAAAACAATGGTTAATACAAAAGTTAACAAGCAATTAAATAAACAATTGTATTTAAAATATTTAAAATGGTTAAAAAGGCAGTTAAAACATAATTAAAATGGGAGAAAAGATATAGCATATCCCAATTAAAAGTCTTTCTGCATGGTAAGTTAACAGTGAAAAGCCTGGGTAAATAAGGTGTATGAAGGCACCAGTTTTTGGTGCATTGGGCTACTACAAGCTGCTGCTCAGATGTATTAGAAATGTATCAACACTGTGTGGTCTAGGGCAGTGATCCTCAAACTCTGATTCTCCAAGTGCTTTGGACTTCAAGTCCCAAAAGCATCAGACAGTGTGGCCAATGCTGAGGCATTCTGGGAGCTGAAGTCCAAAACATCTAAAAGATCAAGCATTGAGAACCACTGATCTATTATCACATCTTGATAGTGATGTGGGATATGTGAATCTGTCAGACTCATTCCTATTGCATTTCTTAGTATCCCACTCACATTTTTGTTCCGTCCTAGTTCCATACTGGGGTATGAGACTTTTTTCCCTTGCTGCATCGAAATTTGTTTATATTTTGTGTGTGCATTTCTTCCATAATGTACATTTTTCTATGCATTTTCTACGGTAGACATTTTTTGACCAATGTATGTTTGCGTGCCTTTTCGAAAGTACTTATTTCTTCTGCTATACTATTTTGAAATGTATGCACAATTTTGTGCATTTCTTTCCTCTGAAATTACTCACAAGCTTCATAAAGGTTCAAATTTCCAAGGAAATATGTGCTCTATTTAGTTGTTTTCCTTAGGGAGCAAAAAAAGAGAGAGTTCCATACAGAAATGTCAATCAGATTACAGTCATCCTTTCTTATTTGCGCGGGATCCGTTCTGGAACCACCACCACCATTACCAAATAAAAAAACTGCAAATATTGGGGGCCCATTCTTTTCAATGGCAGAGCATGCACCACATGCATGTACACTATTTTATCTCTTCTCTCTTGCTGGTCCACAAAGGACCAAGATTGCAGACTCCGAGTCCATGAACGGGGAGGGACAAGTGTATTTCTTTTTTTACCTGTAATAGTGATATAATGTGATAAAATGCATATGTGAATGTGATAACGCAGACAGAAAACATGTATTTCCTCAGATCATTTGAAATCTGAAATATTGAACAAGACTCATGAAATCAAGTAGTGTGTGTATGTGTATGAACCAGAGCAAACCAGAATATTGTCTTGTTCCCTTAGTGCTATCCCTTTAGATTCTTTCCCTCTTACTTGAAGGGTATTAATGGGTCTTTTCTTCAGTCTTTTATTTCACATTGTTTTTAGCTGTGTAGAGCATTATTGATTTCCCCAGGATGCTGCCTAATCCCTTCGCGATCCTTCTAGAAGTGATCCTAGTATTGTGCCTCCAGCTGTGGTTAGCAGGTGCACATCTCCCTTCTGCACTAACACTCATGCTGCTTTGTAATCCCTTTTGCCAAGCCAGCTCTCTTACAGTTCCAGCTGGGACCAGCGTTCCCAGGTGCATGGCACTTTCCCCTTGGGTGTCCATATTATATCCTCTGTCATTGTGAAGGCATAAGCTACAGCCCTTCATTCCTTTCTCAAATGACATGAACCACTGAGGTGGCTTTTTGTTCTATGGGAGCAGGGGAAGGAAATACTGCTGTTTCCTCCATGGGAAAAGACAATGGCTGGCATTCTGTAACTGCAGTTATGGATTTGTAACCCAGAGGTACAGATCTGTAACTTCTCAGTATCCAGTAATATTATATAGTCATGATTGCAGCACTATTGCCCCAGTCATAAATGCTTATCAGTCCACCTTAAGAGCCAGCAGCTGCATTGAGTGAAGGAGGTCTGTTTAGCTGCTGATCTAGGAGCAAGAAGGATGATATTTCTACGTCCCCTCCAATTAGTCTCTCTCTCTCTTTCTCTCTTCCAATCTCACTCTCACTCTCTCAATCTCTCAATCTCAATCTCAATCTCCACCTCTGTGTGTGTGAGAGAGAAACAAGCTCCTCCTCTTCAACAATTGCATGGCTGGCTGATACAACAGAAGAATGAAGATCCTGCATATGGATAAAGATCTTTGCTTGCATAGCTCATTACCTTTCTCCCTCCAATAGCCGCCAAGTCTTAGGCCTGGAGGGAGTGGGGCAGGGAGGCAACCAAGCAGTGGGGACTGCTTTCCATCCCCACTGCAGTTCTCTAGGAAGAGAGGAAAGAAGAATGTTGTCTGGTAAATAGCTTCATGCACCCTGTACAAAACAAGGCATAGATGTGTATAACCTCAAGTTACATGCACATATGTTATGAACAGGATCCTGGTTATAATAATAGAACTGTAGAGTTGGAATGGACCCCTATAATTATCTGGTCTGATTCTCTGCTGATGCAGAAAAGTCACAGCTAAAGCTTCCTTGATGGATGTCCAAACTTGAAAAACATCCAATGAAGGAAAGCTCACCATAGTCCAATGCTTGATCCATGGTTGATCAGCTTTTACCAACAGGAACACCTTCCTAATGTTTAGTTGAAAGTTCCATTAGTTTCAGACCTATTCTCAGGAACAGAGCAAACAAACATGTTCCATCTTCTATGGGAGGTGCCTGTCATATCACCTTTTCTTCTCCAGTCTTAATAATAATAATATAATAAAATTTATTTATATCCCGCTTAAATGAAGACAATCTAAGCCGCTTACATCAGTTAAAATCCCATACAACAAAATTCATACCCCACCCCACCCCCTTAAAACAGTATTAAATGGCAAGATAATTAAATCAGGAATATAAACATTCCAACACAAATAAAACAAACATGAAAATATAAAAATGCCTTGTCTTCTCAATATTCAAAATATCCAGTTCTCTCAACCCATCCTCATAGGAATTTGTTTCCAGAACTTTTTCTAACTTTCTCACCCTCTTCTGGATACATTCCAGTTTGTCAATGCCCTTCTACTGTGGTGTTCAGAAATGAATACAATATTCCATCTGAGGTCTGACTAAAGCAGAATAGAGTTGTACCATTACTTTTTTTGATCTAGATACTACATAGAATTGCATTGGCTTCCCCCCTCTCCACCACATCACGCTGGCTGGAATCCTGTTAGTTAATCCCAACTAGTGTAAATAGAGTAAGCCAATTCTTGAATGGCAAGTCAATACATAAGTTAATCTAACTGATTAATTAGCTCTGTTCTAGCAGACTAACAATATGATTCAGTCCATTGTTGACTTGTCTTTAGGATGGTCTACTGAGACCCTTTAGATGAATTTCACATATACTACTGCCAAGCCAGATAACACTCATTCTATATTTGTGCATTTGGTTTTTGCTATCTAAATATAGGAATAGGATCTTCCTCATGCATTAACATGATGTTCCCATGTATGAAATAGCTGTTCCTATGAAGTCTGGCCAGACCATATGGATCAGATTTTTGTTATAAGAAAGAACTTGAAAACTTAAAATGTAAATTGACTGGGAGAAAGCAAAAGCAAAAACAGAACTCCACTTTTCCCTAGTAATGGATGCATTTTTAATATGTCTAATGAAATACACCTCTGTATAATGGAGGTGGTATACAAGAAAGGATGCATATACTACAGGTGGGGAAAAGTGGAACAAACTAATGAATCCAGCCATGCCACTTGTATCTTGCATGTTCACATAATAATGTACCTCTACCTCTAGGAAGAAAGACTTTAACTTCTTTTTAAGTTTTTCTACTACAAAAGAAGTTCTTAATCACCTGGTTTTTAAAAAGTATGAACTTGTCTTCCTTCAAATACTAATCCCATTAGTGGCATGCACAGGTATCAGTTCACCTGATACCTATGTGCTTTTTTTGGTCATAGCAGAGGTTTGAATTCTCTTCCATCCTCTGCAATAATGAAAGTCCCCACTAGTAGACTTAATGTTGAGCCGCTGCATCCTCTCATAGCCACTCTATGGCTGGTGGGCTGCGTGGGGACTAAAGAAGTGTCTGGCTATGTCCTTGTAGCCAGACACAAAATGATTACACCGAGATGTCCATAGTAATCTAACTTCATCTCAGTGGATGAAATATTCATTCTGCATCTCCCTGTGGAGACATAGATAGACACTCCTCAACTTCCTCCCACTTTCTACATGCCCTCCAACTCCAGTTGGGCAGAGATAGTCTCAAATAATCTTTTTCCCCACTTTTTCATCTGCTTTTTCTCTTCTCCTTCCACTTTCTCCCTTTGTCCTCAGCTTACTTTAATTGCTCCAAACTGAGTTCAAAGCACAAATGTGGTCTACACTCAATTAATGCAACATGGGGGAGAGGAGATGATAGAATCTTGCCCTTCCCAATAGTCTCAGGCAAAAGCAAACTGCTGCAGCTTCTCCTAGCATGTGTGTCCTTTCACATTGTGTGTTGTGTGCCTTCAAGTATTTCCATTTCAAATTTATGGCAGCCCTAAGGTGAATGTTAGGGTTTTCTTGGCAAGGTTCTTCAGAGGAGTTTTGCCATTGACATCTTCTGAGATCGAGAGGTCACCAGTGGGTTTCCATGGCCAAGTAGAGATTTGAACCCCCACTCTCTGGAGTCATACTCCAATACTCAAATCTATGGACAGTCTTTAATACACTTCATGGTTTAGTCAGCTTTATCAAATTATCTCACATCTCAGTTGTTCAATACAATATCTATTTTCAGTTAGACACCAGGCCACAGAAATATTTAAACAAAGAGTAATGGATGTAAATGCCCCAACTGATACTGAGATACTTGCAAACATTAGGTCGTTGAAATGGTTGGCCCAAAATAAAAAGTTTTTTCAAATGGAAAAATATCTGATAATGGGCTTGACCCAATTCCATAGAACAGCTTTAACCAGAGCAAGATTTGAGCAGGTAGATTCCATGGTTAAATATGAACGATTCCACCAAGTGCCATACATCGAGAGAACATGTGTCTGTGGAGCATCTGAAATAGAAAATATTGAGCATGTCCTATTTAGCTGCCAATTATATGCCACAATAAGGGCCCAGTACCTACAAACAATACTTGATGAGAACATAACAAATGGTTAGCCCATTTTCTTCAAGGTACAAATGCACATGTGGTAATTAAAACTGCTAAATTTATAGGTAGGGCTATTCAACTGTGAAGATGTTTTATTGATCACATTGGGGTTGCATGTAAAGGTGATGAACTTATTTAAACATATTTTGGTTTTTGTATTTTATTATCCTTTAGTTTATTATAAGACAACAATTTATTACTATTAATTTAAATTAATATATGGTATCTTATTTTGTCTAGTTTATCTTATCCCATGATATTTTATGCACTGTATTTTAGCATTGTATTTTATGTATTGCATTTCATCACATTTTACCATGTTTGCCATTAACTGTTTGATATGGTCAATTGACTAATCAATAAACTTTTAACTAATTAACACTCAAATCACTTCACCATGCTGGCTCATTTTCCACATTAGTAACTGAACATACTCTGATGTTGCTTGGCCACACGTATCTTGGTTTTCATCTGGAAATGTTGGCAGGTATGTCTCAACTAGCCATGGAGACATACCCACCAACATAGTTTCATGCAAAACTATTAAGCTCCATTGTGTCACACCAGATCTCAGCCTTCTATGAAGTGCTACAAGTGAGAGTCATGCCTCATCCTTTCAAATGCTGAAGGATTCCGTGAGAACAACTAAGCAGCAAAAGTGAGCCTCAAGTCTGGCTTTTGGAGAAAACTTCTCTAATTTAGAAGATTTGAAAGGAGTTGACAGATTTGCTGTTGTACACAACTCTGGGCACATCCTGTGGGCATCAGCTAAGTAAACACATTCCCAATGTAATCCCAATTGAATCAATTATCTTCCGTAATGTTTGGCAGCAGCAAAATGGCCTTTCCATTCCTTTGTTCCTCAGATGAATTCTCCTAAAGTCATCCCTGGGTTCACCCTACGATGCACATTTAAAAGTTTTGTCGCTTCCCTTCCTCTTTCTTCCCCTTTAAAAGAAGTTTGGGATGTTGCTTTTTCACCTCTCCTTTAACTGGCATCCATTAACGTGGCAAGAGAAGATCCCCAGTGATAAATACTGAGAGGCGCAAGTGAAAAATTTTCCTATTGGACAGTCCCCTATACGCAGGGCCTACTAATAATTAACAAATCGAGCAGGTACTAAAGCTGCGGCCTTCGTCTAATGGAGCAGGAGACAGGGAAATATTAAAGGAGCGCTAACAGCTGGCTTGTTAATACTCCGAGAGCCAATTTCTTATGGAAGACACAAATGGGGAGGCCCAGTGGTAATTACAATCTACTTTAAGATAAACAGGAGCAAAATACCTCATGAATCAATATCATAATCATGCTCAGTGACTATTTATCTACAAAAGTCTGTGCGTTGCTGATCGCCTTAGTCTACTAAACTCAGATGACATACTGAGTAGAGCTGAGCTTGCAGCAGTTACTTTTTTGAAGCATAACTCTCAGAATGCCCCAGTCAGTGTGCCCAAAAAGTCATTTTCCTAGGCAATTTATTGCCATTGATTCACACTAACAGCATGAGAATCAGGTTCAGATTGACAAGAATTTGGGGTTGGCCTGCATATCTTAAGATGGAGATCTTATATCAGGTTTGCATAGCGTAAATCTGGATTCACATAGTTACACAGTAGTTGCACTGCATCTGCCTCTTCTGAATACCAACACTGTGAAACTGATTGTACATCCACCAGTGTGTCTATTTCTGAACCAGTTTTCCAATGGGCTCTTCTTGAGTTGAGTCTAATAATAGGATTTAGGCCCATGTGAAATGTTACACTTGTGGAAGTCTGCTTATGCACTCATGAACTGAATACTTCTATTGTATAATGGCCCAAACAGCAGAACCACATGTGTAAGGGAATTTCTGTCTAAGGCTTTCTGTGGGAGCCTGCTTAGTTATTGCAAAATGGACTGACTTTCTACATCAGGGCTAAAGAAATTGTAGCCAACCAAATGTTGCTGAACTCCAATTCCAAACAGCTCTTTCCAGCTTCATCAGTTGTTGCTCATCAAAACCAGAAGGCTCAACATTTCCTCACTTCTTTCCTTTGTCATGAGCCTGGAAAAGTTGCTTTTCTTTCTTTCTTTCTTTCTTTCTTTCTTTCTTTCTTTCTT
>CM034708.1:12122557-12142324 GCA_020142125.1 Phrynosoma platyrhinos | reverse complement strand
GAATTTTTTTGTTAGTAGAAGCATTCGTAAGTAGAGGTACCACTGTATCTGTGCTGCCAGGATCAGCACTGAATCCAGGAGTATGCTCAAGCTACAAACCTAACATTTCTGGGAGGATGTAACCCAATCCAGCAAAGGCTGAATTCCTTGATCTGCCTCTGTCTTGTCTGGATTAACTTTCTGTTTATTTGCCTTCACTCCATCCATTACTGACAGCAAACACTGATTTAGCACCAAAACAGCTTCGTTGGTGTTAGATGGAAAAGAGAAATAGAACTGGATGTTATACTGGTTCTCATGGAGGAATTGGGTGATTGCCCATGAATGACAGCAATTCCTCTGCTTACAGGCACCTTGGGTTGTTTTGTTTTACATATATCACAGTCATGGGAATTGATGTTTCTATGTACATCATTTTCTCATTGCACTTCACAGTTGTGTATAAGAATGTGGGAAGGGTCAGGGGGTCATTGGCATGTAGAAAAAGTTTTTTTTCAACAGCTGATGCTACGGTGATTATTTGAACGATGGATATGTAACACTTGTAACATTCACCTCTAGCATTTGGACAACCGTGCCTTTAAATCCAATGAGTGAGGGAATAGAGAAGAAATTTATGCTTTACGACCTGTATCTAAAACAAATTTTATTGGAAACTTTTATGCGAGTAGGCTTGAGTACTTTTTATAGTGAGGAGTTCTGAAAACTGCCATAAAATTTTGCCTTGGGGGTTATGATTACATTTGTATCTTTCTCCACCTTATATAAATAAAAAAGACAGTTTTTACTGTAGATGCTTAAATGGTTAGAATGGTGTTTGGGTTGTGATGAACCTTTTATAGGCCTGGAGTTATAAGAATTTATTTTAAAAATAACAATAAAGAAATACAACTTAACATTTCTTGATAAAGAAATTCCTGTCCTTGGAAAACAAAAACAACAATTGTCCCTAATAAGTTTTTTGGTGGTAAAATGAGGACATGATTGGGAGAGGGGGGTAAATGAAAATAATATGAAGATTAAACTCTGTTATTTTATATAAAACAATTAGTTTTAGAAACTTTAAGAAGCCAACAAACAACAAAAGACATAATAAGCCAATTGGCATCTATAAGGTGATCAGATCGCAAACAGTATTTAAATTTCAATTAGAACATTAAGAATTAGTAGGCTCAAAATAGAAGAAATCATCAATTTCATTTTAAAATTTGCAGAATCAAAATAAATCAGTCTCAAGCAGCTTTATGTTACTTGAACAAAACAAAAACAACCCATTTCTCATCCCTACACTCACTATTTGATGGATTATGAAATACCTTTTTCAAGAGAGTTTTTGTTAATGGGACAAAAGAATTAGTGGATGCATTTTCATCTCATTTCACCTATGAACTTGGCTAGATGGCATGAGTATATCTTTGGTACCTTACACCTTTGAACTATAGTTAAACAAATCAGATTCTGGAGAAGAGGGAAGAAAATTGTTACATAGCAACCTGTTATCTTAAGTATGGCTACATAAGGAAATTACTACTAAAAGTGATATGCATTTACTAGGTAATATGAAATGAGAATACAACTCATACAAGTTTGCTGATGTTAAATATTAGGTATGTAATTTGATTCCAGAAAACCCAAAGCTTCAAATCTCTCACAAATGATCCTAACAGGAATAAACAAATGGCTACAACTTTTCCCGTTTTATCAGAATTACACAAAAATTGGCACATATGGAAATTTTTGTAAAAGTATGAAGAAGACCAGTTTTCAGAGGGGGTTGTTTGTAGTTGTGCCCTCTACACTGTGAATTCCTTGGAATTTTTTCACAAAAAAAAAAGACTAAATTTGTAACTGTAGCAGCCTCTTTTGAGGAGCCCAATTCTACTATATTTTGGATAGATGTGTATAGATTATTTTCTGAAATGGGGGCCTATGAATTTTGAAGCTTTCCTTTCAAAGGAGTGCCATTATTATTGTTTTCTTATTGCTATTCAGAATGGGATGAACATCCAAGACACAATAGACCTTACTGAAAGGACACATCTTCTCAAATTTCTGATAAATAAATGCAGGGGATTGACTTGTCTTCTATACCTTTGTAAAGATGATTTGGGGGAGAAAATAGGTTATGCCATTTCTCTGCCCTTCCTCCCAGAAATTACATTTGGGGCAACATGAGCTTTGTCATACATAGAAATGGCAAGAGCTATTATTTCATTGTTGATGGGATAGATGGCATGTTATTGGAATGTGAAAATACATACTGCTGCTGTGCCAGGTTGTAGCTATTTGGAGGGGGGTGTTGGCAATGAAAGGAAGGCATGACCCCTACGAAAAGGAATTCTACTCATACATTAATTTTTTTCTGCAGTTTCCCAATGTTTAGTATTGCAGAGAGCAAGACATTGAAAATTATTCACACCTGGAACTCTTCTATTTGTTGTGTTTGCATTCCCTTGGTAACCATGCCTGCCCCTTTCCTCTATGTGCCTAAACTCTGTTTCTAATTGCTCATCTGAAGTTTCTGCAATGCTAGAAATGTGGGGATTAAAAGAAACATTTCATTGTAGACACAGAATTTTTATTACAGTCGACAACACCCACATTTTGTCCTTCCCCCTGTAGCTATACCTCTGACTTATGCATGCTATAATACTCTGCATGTGAGTAGAGATAGATAAACCCCTCACACATTCAAGTTTTTAAAATTTCCTGGCTGAGATCCTACATTGTGATTTCATAGTATAAATTTACACTCATATAATTATTTAGTGGTTGCACTACTCCACTCCTCTGCTGAATAGTGACATTTTGCAACCAAAAGTGTATCTGCCACTGTGCTGGCTATTTGTCCCATTGTCCAACAGGGGTTTACAGTGGATGTTTCTGCAATTCCAGCAAACCAAGGGGTAAAAGCACTGATGACAAAGAGTTATGAACCATGCAAGAATGTGCTACTTTGTTGTTGTTAACTGCTTTCACATTGATCTCGACCCATGGCGACCCTATGGATGAGACATCTCCAGGCCCCCCTGTCCTCTGTTCTACCCATGCTCCTGCAAATTCATATTCATGGTCTCTTTAATAAAGTCCATCCATTCAGCATGTGGCCTTCCTCTATTTCTACTTCCCTCCACCTTTCCTAACATTATTGTCTTTTCCAACAATTCATGCCTTCTCATGATGTGTCCAAAGTATGACAGTCTAAGTCTTATCATCTTGGCTTCTAGGGATATGTTTGGCTTGATCTGTTCTAGGACCCATTTGTTTGTCCTTTTGGCTGTCCATGGGATCGTCAGCACTCTTCTCTAGCACCACATGTCAAATGCACTGATTTTCCTCCTATCATCTTTCTTGACTGTCCAGCTCTAACATCCATACATGGGAATAGGAAATATGACGGCTTGTATGATTCGGACTTTTGTGCTGAGTTGTATGTCTTTGCATTTTAGAATCTTTTCTAGTTCTTTCATAGCCACCCTCCCCATTCTTAATCTTCTTCTGATTCCCTGACTGCAGTCCCCATTCCAATCAATGTTTGATCTCAGATATGAGAACTCTTTTACTATTTCTATTTCTTCATTGTCTAGGTTGAACTTATGAAGGTCCTTGGTGGTCATTATTTTTGTTTTCTTTATGTAAGCCTGCCTTTGCACTTTCTTTTTTGATTTTCCTTAGTAGATGTTCCAGGTCTGTGAAGTTTTCTGCTAGTATTATGGTGTCATCTGCATATTTCAGATTATTGATATTCCTTCCTCCTATTTTCACTCCTCCCTCTTCCATGTCCAAGCCTGCTTTCCTTACAATATGTTCTGCATATAAGTTGAATAGGTAATAAGTTGAATGTGCAACTGCAAGGCTAGAATCCTATTGGTGAAACCCAGCTGGAGTAGACCTATTATACTGAATGTTAAATAGTGTCAAGAGATAGGTACAGCAGTTGATTTAACAGGTCTTCTTTAATCAGAACTAACAATTGGATTTAGGCTCATGTAAAATGGTGACACTTTAATACATCTTTATTGAATAAGTCTCCAGACCATTTCAAATAAAAATATAAAATAAATACATATACAATGATAAAAAGTATATACATAGTTTATATTTGAATTTGGTTACACCCCTCTTATAATTTGCACCACAGTCTATTGAGGCCCTTATATACTTCTTGCTTCTGTAAAATAGCTGGTTTCACTGCAAACAGGGGAACCTTAAGAGTTATGTAAGGCTATACTCCTAAATGGTGACACTTATGGAATTCTGTTTATGCAGCCCTGAATGAAATGTGTCTGCTGCTCAAAGACCAAGAAAAGGACAACCACAAGACAATGCACACATATAACATGCACACATGTATCATCAACAGGATTCTAGCAAACACTTTTCCCACTACTAAATCTATGAATTCTTCAGATATTGGAAAATCTCCAAAAACATACTGAAATGAGTATGAATACTCAAGACGGAAAGAACTTGAAGGGCTGAGTTTTTAAAATGAAATGAAATGAAATAATTGTTTGTAGTTTGGGGGTAAAATCTACTACCACAGCTTCCTTTGTGCCTTGTGATTCCACATTTTCTTGGTAAATTAAAGGCTATAAATCTTTTCCACAAAGAGTTCAGCCAGGACTTTCAGAATTGTAATAATCCTGCAGGCTATGTTAGCAATTGGGTTTAGGATATCAGACAGATGGGGACTGCCTTATGAGGACAATAGTAATAACATTTTCCACAGAGAGTAAAATAATAGTTTCTGAGAAGGCAAGAAAACAACTAGAAGCCAGAAGCTGAAGGCAATATGCACCATCAAAAGTAGCTTTCGTTACCTGAGGCAATTTTGTCTACTTTTGCATCTCCTCTGGGGAACCAGTACATCTTTGGGAGGGAATATATCATCTACTCAAAACTTCCTGAAATTGAAAGTGATGTTTGTTTTAATTTTTCCTTCTCCCCATCAAACACATATGTCGTAGTATGATTTTGGTTTGACTTGCTTTTTTGTGGCTTTTAAAATTTGATATTAAATAGTTGACTCCTTTATGTTTAACACATCCCACATGTGCACATTTGGCCGATATTTCATCTTTGAAGCTGTATTCCTATGTATCCTTCACAGAGCTGAGAACCACCAAATGCAATGGGGATTATTTCTGGATAAACGCATTTAGGTCTGTACTGTAAGTATATGGGCCACTGTGGTTGGTGGCTTCCATGTCAATGAGATGGTTAATCTGCTCCAGATTTTAATCAATACCCCAAAAGAGTTATCCCAAGTGTAAAACCATGCCCTCTTTGGATAAATACATTGAAGTTCAGACTAAAATTCAAAATAGATTTACTGCCCTACTGGAATAGAAGCCACTAGTTCCCACTGTAAATAAGCCAAGGTATCATTGGAGACATAGGACGTTATCACACGGGGGCAAATCTGCTGGTTAATCCACACAAAATCCAGACCGAAACTGGATTAGTGGCCCGTGTTTTCATACGACGTCACACAGAAACTGGACAGAAAGTGGACAGAAACGAGATCTTTTTAAATCCGAATTTACCGTAATGTGATCGCCAAATGCGCATTGGGGAGCATTTCCCTGCTGTTGCCATGGTTCCAGTGAGCATTCCTCTATCTGTGCATGTGCAAGAGGCTCATTTCTACTACATTTACGGGCTATTTTCGCTTGTGTGTGGACGTTCAATGCACTTACTGTAAATTCACAATTAAGGTAATGACGTTTGCGGAAACAAGGTTTATTTCCCATTTATTTTCGGGATGCCTCATTTCCACTTTACTTCCGCTTTCTGGCCCATGTGTGATAATGTCCATACATTGGTATGACCCTTGGTTACACTGTTGAATGTAATTTGATGAATGTTGTGTAGGAGGTATCCATTACCTCCTTGTACAATGCCTCCCTTGCCAGTGTAATGTAGTTGATGGTGGTAGCATGTACTTTCATAGCCAATTAGTGCCTGGAAGAGGCACTTACTGCAGCTGGACATCCATGAAAAAAGGAGAGAAATGCTATTTTCCTGGGCCTTAACTGTTAGCCACACAGCATTATGCTAGCAGTCCGAGAAGGCATTTGAAGCTAGACAGTCCCCAGACATCTCCACCAGGCCATGCTTGGCCAATGGGGTATACCTGGGCACCATCAAGATCAAGGCTCCATTGTGCAGTCCGGGAGTTTGGAAGACCAGCATGACAGTGCTGGCCATGTTTTATGCTCTGACAGTATTACTTCTGAAACTCTATCCTGGACTTCTTTCTAGGTGAAGATGGTGTTCAGCATACATGGTAAAATATAATGACTACTTTAGCATTAGTTCTTAATGAGGAGGAACATCCATGGTCTATTTTGCCATGGTACTGATTTTCCCAAAGATTGGTGGTGTTTTAGTTAACCTTTAATTTCTCCTCATTAAATGGAGCCACTGTCATATCATCTATTAAATTGAATTCGGTTGGTAAAAAGCAGAGCTGGTAGAAGTTAAAATTACTTATATTCTGCTTTCTTAAATGTCATGACTAATTAGTATAGAGAAGTCTATAAACTATCCCAACAAACATGATCATCCACATACCTACTGAACTATTTGCATGAAAGGGGAATCTGAAAATACTTCACCAGGCACTGCAGGAGCTAGTACAGTCTTCCAAATGTTCCTAGATTTTTAGGAAATGTATACAAATAAATATAGAAAGATGCATTTTGGGGGACAACACATTCTGGAATGCATATTTTGAGAGAAAATTTATTTAGGAATGCATATTGACATAAGTAATTTTGAATCCTTGTACAGTTTCAAAAAAATCCAGAGTAGTGCAGAAATGTAGTGGTTCAAATCCTTACTGGGCTATGAAAAACCACTGAGTGACTTTGGGCAAGTCACATTTTCTCAGCCTCATAAGAATGCAAGGTCAAACTCCCTCTGAACAAATCTTGCTGAGAAAACACCCTGATAGGTTTATTTTAGGGTTGCTATAATTTGAGTTTGTATTAGGATCACCATAATTTGGAAATACTGTAACTTGAAGGCACACAACAACAACTCAGGCTGCTCCAGAAAACTGTAGCAACTGTAGAGTTGCCTGCCTGAAAACCAGAGATATTTCTTGTAGAGGTGGTTGTATAGAAGAGGGGATTTCAGCAGTTGTTACTTGTCTCAGAAGCAGGTCACAAGCACCACCTGCTGAAATTCTTTTGCAGAGCCATTAAATGTACAGGAGCCCTCTCCAGTTTTCTCTCTGGCAGCCCAAACATGTGAAGGATCTTGCTGATGGTTTGTTGTCCCTGAGAGGGGCTTCCTCAGTCTTGAAAAATCCCTTTTTTTACCTGGAACAAATAGAAGTAAATATTTCCCCCACCCCTTCCATTTCTTGCAACGGGAAATGCTGCCTTAGATGTCAGGTATTAAAATGTGGTGACATCTCCCAAGAGAGTGTCATCTGTTTCCAATTCTGAGATGGATCCTTAATCACCTTTTCATATCTTTCCAAGAAAGGGAAGGTGCGTGTGTGTAATTAACCTTCTTGGTTATCTAGTTACTTAACTGATATATTCCTTTCACTCAGTGGTGATGGTGCTTTGAATAAATGGCTTCTCAAAACCAGGATAGGTATTTTGTTTGCATTGTTATGCCCCTGTTAACCACTTGAAAAACTGTTCCAAAATGCTGGATGATAATTTACCTCCTTGTCATGGATATATCATTCCCCCCAATTCCCCCCTTCAGTTGCTTCTGTCCTTCTGTCCCAAGTGTAATGAAATCCTGATTAATAAATACCTTCCTTATTCTTGGGGTCTATTACAGTTTGAAAAGGACAATGCCTTTAAAGGAATACCTCTGAGGATTTTGCTAATGAAATGGCAGGAGATGGTGAATTTTGCTGAATGGGCAATTCTTAGATGTTCAGCACATCATACTTCAATGAAATCAAGAAGCAGTCAGTTCCATATTATTCTCTTTTGCTTTTTCTTCCCCTGCTCCCTGCCAATCCTTCTTTTTGACTAGTTAACTACTTTTGAATTAGAAAATCATACCTTTCAACTGTCCAAGTTTTGCAGGGACACTCTTGATTAATCCTATGTTATCCTACTTTTTCAGCTGTTTTTAACGTGTCTTGGTTTTTCTCTTCCCCTCTCACTTTCCCCCTTGGTCCCCACTTTCTTCTATTAATGAACAATGAGTTAAATATGCAAAAGTAGTTGCCACTCAGGGCCTTTGCAGACTGCTAGAAATAGTGCAAATTGAATCCACTTTAAGGGTTAGGGTTAGGGAATCATAGGAACTGTAGTTTCTTGTGGCACCAGAGCTCTCTGACAGAGAAGGCTCAATCTCCAATATATATATATATATATATATATATATATATATATATATATATATATATATCCCATGATTCCCTAGCACTAACCCTAACCCTTAAAGTGGACTAAATTTGCACTATTTCTGGCAGTCTGCAAAGGCCCTTCCCAGTAGGCTCAGGGAAAAGCAAACTGTTCCAGCCCTTCCTAGCTTCTGTGTTAATTAATGACATTTGCCATCTTCAGCATACTCTGATGTTGCTTATCCAGATGTGTCCCAGTTTATAGTTTACATACTGTCAGCCAGCCATGCTGTTTGGCCAGCATTTTCTCCTTTCCTTCCATGGTGAGAGGGCTGAGCAGGGTAGAGATCAGTGCTGGAACTCAAAAGTGAGGTTGACTCATGGGTGCCCAATACCTGAGATCTACTCCACCAATCAGTTGCAGCTGGACAAACAGCTGGTCAAGGGAAGGAAGAAGGTCAAAATGTTGTCAACAACTTGTACAAAGCAACCTGGGAGCTTAAATCCAGTTGTTAGTCTCAGTTGCAGTAAACTACTGAATCCATAGCTGGAATTCTATTGTTAGTCCTACTATTCTTGAATCCGTGGGATTTACATATGAATTACTCACTATTTAACATCTGAATCAATGGGTCTACTTTAGTTAGGGACTGTAGGAGCCTGCCTGACCTTTACGACCTTCAGAGGGTTTTCTCTTGGTCCTACCACCATTTGGTATAGATAGACCCAAGAAAGGGCCTTCTCAGTGGCTGATCCCAGACCATGATTATGACGAAGCAAATAAACTCTTTCACAACCATAGGTTTTTTTTTGTGGGTTTTTTCGGGCTGTGTGGCCATGTTCTGAAAGAGTTTCTTTCTGATGTTTCGCCAGCATCTGTGGCTAGCATCTTCAGAGAAAAGATGCTAGCTCCTCTGAAGCATCTTCAGAGAAAAGATGCTAGGCTTCACAACCTCCTCAAGATTTTTGAATAATAATATGTTCCACTTTTAACCAACAGGTGAAAACCTTAGCCTGCAACATATTAGTAGTCCCAACTACAATAGACCCATTAAAGCAATAGGATTGATAAACGTTAACTAACTGATTCAATGGGTCCAAAACAATTAATTCAGTGGGATCCAATCCCTTGTCTTGACATTTCATGAGTTTCTACATGTAATTTTTTAAAAAATAACACAATGCAGTAGATATAATTAATTTCTCCCAGCTATATCCGTCTCCTATCTGCTTTTCTTGAGCTGGATTCAGCTCTTTGCAAAACTTTGTTGTGAACTGTCGACGCATCTGTCTTTCGTTATTGCTACAGGTTGGCATGTTCAAAGAGCAAAGCACGGCTGCCAACTCTATTAGGAACCTAGTTTTTATAATTTACAATCCCCCCACCCCTTCTACCACTGAGGGGGGTTTGAAAACACAGCAGTTTAGCTGGGTATTTCTGGGAAGAGGCCACCATGGCAGTGCCAATTATTAAAACCGCTCGCTCACATTAAAGCTATAAAGATTAAAAAACTATTGCACACTTGTCATTAAATATGGATGGGGATCATGTAATATGTATTATATTGAGAAAGAAAGGCCAGCCGCAGGAGTTTTAGCAGAAGCCTGTGGAAGAGCAGCAAACCTTCAAGTCCCAGATCAGCACAGGCTTTGTCTAAGCTGGAGAACAACTTTGTCATGCAAAATAAACACAGATGTTCTAACAGCTGACTTGAACATGCAGGCAACAGGGTAGGCCGAAGATGGTGCTTGGAAGGGGGAGCAGTGGGCATGATTTTTTTTCAAGAGATTTCATAGTTTTAAATTTTTGCTTGCTACCAAAAGCTCCCCTCCCTCCCTTCCTTTCTCTGGTCAATCTTTACTCTCCAAATGTATTCAGAGTGCCTTGCCTTAGTGGATTTAGCATGCTGAATGCCCCTTTTAACAAGCTGTTGATGGCCTCTATTCCATTGGTTTGGGAAGGTTATGTTTTTATATGAATTTTGCTTTGCTTTCAAAATGTGGTATTTACCCTTTTTCTTTCTCTCTTGGGAGTATGGGGGAATTTGGCTGCATCTGCATTGCAGAAATAATGCAGCTTGGAACCACTTTAGCTGCCATGGCTCAATGCTATCAAATCCTGGGATTTGTTGTTTGTTGTGGTACCAGAGCTGTCTGACAGGGAAGGCTAAATATCTCACAAAACTACAAATCGCAGAATGCTATGGCATTGAACTGTGGCAGTTAAAGCAGTGTCAAACTGCATTATTTCTGCAGTGGAGATGCATCCTTATTTGTGATGTTATGTGTCTTTTTACTTCCTGCAATTTTTGCTATCATATGACAGAAAGAAGGCAGAATTATGTCAGTGATTCTTAATTGTACAGGTCATTTTTGGTCCAGTTGAACCTATTTGAACCTATTTACCATTTATACACAAGGAATAATCTGAGAGATGTTTGAGACCTGGTCCTCACTAGCTGTAGAATGAGGGGGGACCTTTTTTCTGTTGAAGACACATTTTATTGGAAGTAATCTTTTGGGACCTGCATGTCACTCCCTCCTCTCTCTCTCTCTGTCACCCCTTGGGTCTCTGTGGCCTGAAACATATCATCAGCCAATATTTTGAGAAATACTGGTTGGTTGATTGGATTCAGATGTACTAAACACCTCACAGAAAGGAAAAGAGCCAAGAAACCAGACAAGTGAAGAATTCACTATCTTAAGCCACAGATAGATGACACCATCTGTTTTTGCTTTTAGCATGTTTTGCTTTTAGCATGTTTTTGAAAGCACAAGTTCATCCCACCCCATTTCTACATCAATTTGGCCATGTTTTCTGCCTATCATGTGTATGAAAATTCATGTGCACCCTTGTGTACATTTCCATGAAAATGTGTACGGTACATCACTTGGCCTGCAACTTTTCTTAATATAGGCATTGTGTTCAAGCAATTCCCCATAATATATACCTTTTTGTATACTCTTTTCCCTTAGTGCTTACAGTTTTGTCTGCAGTTCTGCCTAGTGTACATGTTTTGGTACATTTTCCTTTTAGTTGAACTGCATCACAGAATTTGAAATCTGAAAGTGGAAGGATAATTGCATTTGCATTTTGATTTTATGTATTACAATAAAAAAATAGAAATTATAGTGGTATCATATTAAAATGCAAACCAAACAAATCTTGTACCCACTACTCAGAGACTGTCATGGCCAGCCAGGCTGAGGATGAGAAGGACGAAGAGGATGAGGAGGCTGAGCCAGGCCCTAGCTTTGCTCTGCTTGCTCTTGCAGAGCTGAGCCAGGACCTAGCTCTGCTATCCCAATGGCAGCAGAGCCCATGATTCAGCAGCCTAGCCTCCCCCCAGCAGAGGTTCCGGGCCTAGGAGACATAGGGGAGCAGGACGAGGAGGTACCTACCTTTAGACAGAGAAGGACAGAAAGGGTGTGCCTCCGGCATCCTCAGAGATTGTATGAGAAACGCTCAGCAAATACCAAACAGCTGTGATTAGGAGCTGGGCCAATATAAACAGCTGGGAGACACCAAGCATCTTTGTCAGAGTCTATGTGCATTCTCTGGTGAAAGCATCTGACTCCAACTCCCTTGTTGCCTGAAACCTTGCCTCCTAGACCTTGGATTGACTTGGAACTCTTGACCTTTGGACTGGACTTACTGAGCTGCTCTCTGGAACTATTGACCCTGGACTAGACTCACTGACTTGCTCTCTGGACTCCTGGACGCTTGTTTTGCCTCCTGGTTTTGCTTTTTGGAACATTGGACCGGTACTGTACTTTTGGAAAATGCCTTGTGCTTTTACAAGCCTTGCATTTCTGAGACCTGCTCTTATCAGTTACTGCTCTAAGAAATTCACTGATTGAGACATGAGAACCTGTGATACATGGATGAGAAATCCAAAGAAAGCTTTGAAACTCTCTTGTACTGTGATATGTACTACCTGATAGGAAATATGATAGACAGTATTATTCTTTCAAGCAGAATAATCATTTGACAAGGCAGAAGCAGAACAGCTAGTCTTACACTATGTACATACACACACAGGATCTCTCAGAGAAAAGAAACAAGTTTAATAATTTCTTGGGTAAAAGACATGAAAGTAGCTTTAAATAAAGTTGTGCCTACAAATAATGGTCTAATGGAAGAAAAGGAGGGAAGAAGAAAATGGTTGCAGGTTGGAGTGATCCTGGGAGTCTGTGGATGTGGTAAAACAAATAGGAAATCTGCAAACATGCAAACTAGCAATTCGTGTGTATAGGCATGCAAAGGTTCTAGCTCAAATGCAATTGTTTAAAAAATAAATGCTCTTGGAGGGCTAGTGGCTTGACAGCTCTGTTGTCAGTTTAGCCACATACTAATACAGTAGTTCATTCCAGTGTCTGTTAAAGTGAAAGACAAAGTCTGTATTGTTTTAGAGATTCAGAATTAATGGCACTGAAGCATGTTAAGACCCAAGCCTTAAATGTGACTTCAAGCACAAATATCAAGGGAAGGCTTAGCAGCACACTTGAAATTTATGCTCCCCTGAAAATAAATTGCAAAGGCAAACTGGTTCCCCCATATAATTTGCATTAAATGTCACACATGCAGCTGCATGAAATTTGAGGGCTATGAGTTAAATCAATTTACCACCCTTAGATTTTTACTCCCCACTTTCAAGTGATGAGTTTTGTAGCCTGGAAGCCAACTGAATACTTTTTATAGCAGGGTAAGTTGTAGCATCTCAATGATGATTAAACCAGAGATATAATAATCATACTTAGGGATTTATTGTGGAAAGAAGTACAACATTCTTCTCTCTTAAAATCTAGGATTCTTCTAAGCAAGCAAATAAAGTAGTGTAGAAATGAAATGGCCCAATCCATGTTCTTCTTGGCAAGGCTCAAAACAGACTTGGATTAAGGACAAAGAGCCTTATGGGGGGAACAAGGGGCCACCTTGGGAAGCTGCGGATCGGGGCCGAGGTATCTGCACTCCTTGGCCCCAAGGCGCAGCATCCCAGGCCCAGGAAGGAGTGCTAAAATAGCGCTCCTTCTGCAAGATGCTGAAGGTGTGCAGCAAAAGGCACTGTGGCAGCTGTCAGCACAGGTTTCCTGCTGAGCTGCCCTACATGTCCACTGCCACCATGGGTCACTTGCTTCTGGGGTCAGAATGAGGTTGGCGGATATGCCAGGTGGCTCAGTGAGATGCCTGTGCAGATAGCTACCACAGCATGGGGACAGAGGGCTCTGGCTCTTCTCAGGAGATCGGGCATAACCGGCATATGTTTTAAGGGTGTTACACTTCAGTTTTGGTGTGGAACATTGTCTGGACTGCTGACACCAGAAATGGGGTTTGGGAGTTGTGTTATTCAAACATGATGATGTCCAAAAGGTAGAGGGAATATGGGCCTTTTGGAACATGCAGACAAGTGATGCAAGAATTTTTTTAAATTAGCCAAGCAAAACCATATTAGTTTCCCCCTTCACTGGCAACACTTATTCATGCCTGTTTTGCCTCATGGTTAGGCTACTGGAAAGTGTTCCCTATGGGGCTGATCTTAGAAACTATGGGGGGGGGGTGCAGACTGCCAGAAATAGTGCAAATTGAGTTCACTTTTAGGGTTAGGGTTAGGGTTAGAGTTAGGGAATCATGGGAACTGTATATTATTGTGGGACCACAGCTCTCTGACAGAGAAGGCTCAATGTATCAGAAAAAAAATTCCCATGATTCCCTAGCACAAAACCTAACCCTTAAAGTGAACTCAATTTGCACTATTTCTGGTAGTCTGCAACCCCCCTACGTAAAGCTTTTGATTGGTCAGGAGTCTAAGGATCAAGTTTCTAATTAGTCTGTGTCATCATTAGCATACAACAGTATTGTTGTATTCCTAAGAGATCTCTCCTAGGGAAAAATGGAGGCTTGAAACTGTTGTGCTTTGTAAGGGCAACAAGGATGATAAGATGTATGGTGAATAAGACATATAAGCAAAGCTTGAAGGAACTAGACATGTTTAGCCTTGTGAATAGATGACTGAGGAGTGACATGATTGCACTCTTTAAATATCTAAAGGGAGGAGGGTGCAAGCTTGTTCTCTGCTGTCCCACAGGATAGGATTTCAATTGATCATAAGAAGAAACTTCTTGACAGAAAGAGCACTTCAGCAATGGAACCAATTGCCTAGAGAGTTGGTGGAGTCTCTTTCTCTGGATGGCATAAAAAAAGCCTGGACAGATATCTAATGGAGATGCTCTAGATGGATTTCCTGCATTGGGTTGGGGATTGGGCACAATAGTTCTATGATTCTAATACCAGAAGATGCCTTTTTACAAGGTGAGATTAATTTGTTTCCAGGTCTCTTTTAGGCACCCCAAAAGATGGAAGGGCAGCCTACATGTGACTAGATGGACCAGCCAATGGTCTGAATCAGTACAGGGCAACTTTTAATGTTTCTAACGGCTTTTTTCCATACTGCAGTTTGAAATTGGATGATTGCACTTCATTGAGCATGTGACATGAAATCAACCTGTGGGAATTTCACTAGTATAACAAACTGTGATGAGAGACTGGTCTTTCAGATGGAAGTACTGGGTCAGTTTTGCCTTTGGTTTCAGTAGATTGCAAAAGACAGGATGAGATGACCTCTGGTGTCCCTTCCATTTTTATTACTAAGTGAATATATTATTCTATATGAGAGATGAAAAGGCAAAGCTAATGAAGTCATATGCTATGCTAATGCTCACTTAATTGATACATTTATCAACTTCAGCTATTGATTCATTTGTCATTTTTAAACTTATCATTCCTTGTTGAATTGAGAAGGAAATTTGTATATTCATCTCAGACAGCCTGGGATGGAGCCTTTGACTAGACCTTGTTATAAGTTGATTGGTAGGCTTTGTTACATGATCTGGTGCATTTATTGCCTTTATAATAATCTGGAAATTAGAAGCCAGCCAGTATTCATTGGCCTGTGAATTCTGATGCTGCAAAGCTAGGAACTCAACCACTCTCTAATATTAGGCCCCATTATACAATGGCATTATACAATGGCAAACAAATTAAATCTGTACCAGCAGACCTAGATAACATAACACAAGAGCTTAAATACTATTGTTAGTCCTGACTAGAGTAGAGGCATTGAATCACTTAGATATACCTATTCTGTTCACTCACCAGTCAAAAATTAATTCAATAGGTCTAATTTTAGTTGGGATGAACAAACAGGATCTCAACCAAGGAGTGTAGGAAATGAAAAATCAAAATCGAAATGAACATGGAAATGAAAACACTTTCTTTCCCCTTTCTGTCTCAGTTGGGACACTTTAGCGAGATCCTGCATTGAGGAGATAGAATGTAACTTCACATTGACTAGGATGCAAGCCAAAATATTATTAGGAGAAAATCTAGACCTGACAAAAATGGATAAAAGGGAAAGCTGAAAGCAAAAAGTCAGGAAATAAAAAATCAGACCAGAGGTGCAAGAGCAAGGCAAGAAACCAAGTGAGGCAAAGCAGACTGAAACACAACCACAGCATTTATACCCTGACCTTCCATTCAAATAGTCTCAGGGCTGGAAGAGTGCTGACCAATAATAATAATTAAAAAAAATTAAGTATAATGCTGTGATTGTAATCTGAAAGTTGAAGCTTGTTAAGCATAGCCAGTAATCTCTGAGTGGAATTAATCACCATCCTGACATCACAACACCCTCTTCATGTTTTCCTTTATAGGAAGGGAAAGTAGATAAAGGAAGGGGAAGTAGGGAAAGGCAGTAGAGATGTTCAAGTGGATTCTAGCAAATCTACATTTATAAACATGTCTTTATTTTATCTGTATGCTTCTCTAAGGTCTTCTAGAGAGCTTCAGAATGGCTTATATATGCTTCTCCAGTGGTTTTCGATTTATAGAGTCAGATGACATTAATTTCATTAAATCACAGAGATGGAAGAGCCTGCAAGGGCTGTCTAGTCCAACCCTCTGCCATTCAGGTATAGACAACTAAAATACCCCCAAAAGATGACCATCCAACTTCTTTAAAGACCTCCAAAGAAGAAGAGTCCACCATCCTCCAAAGCACTCTATTCCACTGTTGAGGAGCTCTTAAGTTAAGAAGTTCTTCCTAATTTTTAGGTGGAACGTTGTTGTTTTTTCTTGTAGATTTCTTACAGTGAAATCAGACATTATACCTTTGAACCACTCTTTAAACCAGGGATAGATGGGATGCATAGATCTGAGGTCTTCCTTTCCAGCCTCTGGATTCTCTAGGTGACAAACCTGTCCCCCAAAATGTAACCGAAATGACCAGAGATTTCTAGGGGGTATGCGTGTGCGTGTGTGTTTGGCTAAAATAATATATGGGGGTTAATGTTGTTTCAGAAAGGAATTGTATCCCCTAGAGGTGTAATTTTCCCCTTTAGAGCTTTTTTAATGGAAAAAAACTCTAATAGGGCCTGCAAAAATGTCCTGGGGCCTCATATGGTCTATGATCCTTAGGATTCTCAGCCTTGCTGTAAATGTCCCAGTGATGGTTCCAAATACATACCTTCCAATACTGCATTCTGCAGATCCAGAACAAAGAGTCATTGATTCAAGGTCTTATAACTAAAGGCACAATAAAGCCCATTGATAAGAACACAATTGAGTCTTCTGTTCCAAATGCAACTCAGTCTAGAATGACTGCTTTCCACACCACTGGAAACAGAGGAAATCTATCTTCAATGAAGAGAACAATGAGAAATCACTTTGTATACCATTTGCAGAAGTTAATGAAAGTGTGTGAGTGTACAAGCAGAAACAATTAATTTAAATGGAAATGCAGTTTATCTCACCATTGTGGGGACATTTTGTTGTGTGCCTTCAAGTGTCTGGCTTGGGGCAAGCCTAAGTCAACCCTATCACTGGGTTTTCCTGGCAAGATTTCTTTAGGTGGGGTTTCTTTAGAGGGGGTTCCTCTGAGGCTGAGATGGTATGACTTGACCAAGGTCCTCCAGTGGGTTTCCATAGCTTAGCAGGGATTTGAACCTTGGTTTCCCAGAGTTGTACTCCAATGCTCAAAACACTACCCCACATTGACTCTGCCCAGGGAAGCCAACAACCAAATTACCTGTGCACCCGTCTGCTCAGTCTGTTGTCATGTGTTGTTGATGGCTCCTGCTATGCCTTATGTTTCTCTAGCTTGGATTAGACTTGAACCAGGCAACTTTTCAAATAAAGCTCACCTTCAAACAGAGGACTATACCCTGACAGCAAACTTGAGTTCTTTTCATTGCAAATCTCATTCCTACCTTCTAACTGGGCAAAAATTGTATCCTATACTGAATATAAGATCTGAAATATATCCTAGATAATTGTCAATTCTAGGCTAGATCAAATAGCATATTTTCCATATAACAGCTCGACCTCAAACAGTGGTGTTCAAGGAGGGAACTATCTCCAAGATTATCCATCAGAACTTGGCAAGAGGCTGTCACTTGGCATCCAGAGAAGAGCAATATTATGTCTACTTGCTGTGGATGCTCTGAGGGAAACATCAGAGCTCAAAAGCCCTCTAGGACATTACAGTGGTGAGGGAATAGGGCTGTTGTCTATAAATTGTTCTAATGTAGCTATGATGGATACAAAGTATGTGAGTACAAAAATGTGTGATATTCCAATGTCTCTATATGGCAAGAGTAATCCTATAGAAAGCCACAGAGGGTCTGGGAGCCACACCCTCGCCATTTTTTCAGACCCCTGCAATGTAACTACCACCACCCCCAAATTACAAATGAACAGGAGTCCTTTCACATGACATATTGTATTCCATTTTAATTTATGTGGTGACATCCTATACAATCCTAGTATTTACAGCTTGTTATTGTTGTTGTTGTTGTTGTTGTTTTTGTTATGTGTCTTCAAGTCATTTTGAATTTATGGCTACTGTAAGGGGAACCTATCATGGGATTTTCCGGGATTTTCCTGCAGGGTGGGATTGTTTGGGGAGCAGGACAGTCTGATGGGTGGTTATCTTGGTATCCTTGTCTGTTAAGGAGTGGTGGGTTGGGAGATCAGAAAAAAGAGAAATAGTGGTGTTGGCTAGGGATGAATGGGTGAAATGGGAAGTGAGATGGGAAGATGGGGGGCAACTGTCTGGTCACCTTTCAACCCTCTTTCCCCCTCCAAGCAAAAGCCTGGACTCCAGTCAGCTATCATATATATAAGAGAGAGAGAGAGAGAGAGAGAGAGAATGTTTGAAGGCACACTTCCATTTCAGAAGCCCTGTGATTATGAATATTTGAATATGCAGATTTTCAAATGGGGGTCTGGAGAAGATGAGGACACTTCCTTTATGTCCTCCCACAGTGAGAGAAAAGGGATAAAAAGGGCTATAGCAAGAAAAGGTATGTGTGTTAAAATTCAGTTTGCCCATCAAAAGCAACAGGGAAATCTCAGAGCTTGAGAGAAGTTGAGGTGGAGTTGTGCTGTTTATAAATAGTGCATTTTATACATTCCTACACAGAAGTAAGTTCAACTGAGTTCAGTGGGATTTACTCCCAGGAAAGAGGGCAAAGGATTGCATCCTTATTGAAGAACAAATTCCTTTGGACCCAGCTGGAAATAGTTTCAAAGAAACATGGAGAAGAATTGGCTATCATTTTTGCTGGATTAGGGATGATAGGTTTACAAACTAGCTGTTCCATTTGTATTTTTTTGAAGAAAAATCCTGTTAATCTTAAGAGAAGATCATGGAGGACATTTATCTTGGGATAAACTGAATAAGGTGGCATTTAATTTTTCTGGGAGGGAACCCAGCGAAGGAGCCATTCAATGGGTGTGTAGCTTGGACTGTCCAATCAAAGCACAGGTCAGCAGTAAGAATGGCAGGAAAACAAGGAAGACTATTGGTTGATATGGATATGCATGCTGGGAAGAGGAAAAACAATGCAGCCACTGTGGGCACGAGACCCAAAAATACAGTCGGCCCTCCATATTAGCAGACTAGCCATTCACAGATTGGAGCATCCATGGATGGCCCCACCTCATTACTGTTAGTGGTGGTGCATGCACCACCAATGTGGTTGTGCACAAATTATGCATCCATTGACAATAATGGGACTTGAAGTCCCATACTTCTTATTAACTGTAGCGGTTCTGGAACAGAGCCCCCGCTGATATGGAGGGCTGACTGGAATCCAATTAATTGAACACATGGACAATGATCAAAACACCCATTTATAGAAATGTAACTTCAGGCACAGGAAATGTGTAGCTCTAAAATCAAATTGAGTTTGGATTTTTAAAAAGGAAGGGTGTGGCACTAATAAGAAAAACCAGGGCAAAATCAGGGTTGGATATTGTACACTGAGGCTGAATTATTTTACAGTTGTGAATTCAGCCTAAAAAAGAAAGGGGAAGGCAATGGTGGCGTCTACTCTATATAGATACCATCGTAATAATGGTAGAGGATGATGTGGAAGCCCAG
>CM034708.1:12105036-12119957 GCA_020142125.1 Phrynosoma platyrhinos | reverse complement strand
CAGAGAAGGGTGACTAAAATGGTGAAGGGTCTGGAAACCATGCCCTATCAGGAAAACTTAGGGAACTGGGTATGTTTAGCCTAGGGAAGAGATGGCTAAGAGGGGATATGATAGCCCTGTTTAAATATTTGAAGGGATGTCATATTGAGGAGGGTGCTAGCTTGTTTTCTGCTGCTCAAGAGAATAGGACTCGGAACAATGGATGCAAGCTACAGGAAAAGAAATTCCACCTCAACATTAGGAGGCACTTCCTGACAGTGAGAGCTGTTCGACAGTGGAAGACAATCCCTCGGAGTGTGGTGGAGTCTCCTTCTTTGGAGGTCTTTAAACAGAAGCTGGATGGCCATCTGTCGGGGATGCTTTGATTTTGAGTGGCAGAGGACTGTCATCTTCATGTCATGTTTGTGGATTTCCCAGCAGTATCTGGGCATCTGTTATGGGATGAGGATGCTGGACTACGTGGAGCTTTGACCTATAGGGCTCCTTTGACATTTTATAAATCATGCAAAATTTATGTCTTTCTGTTCATGATATAGAGACATCAGTACACAAGGTACTGTAGAGCTGTCACAGGAAAACAGAAAGCTTGTTGGATTCATATTTTTTTCATTCTGAGATCAACCAAGGAGACACAAGGGCTTTCTTCATTTTAGTCTTGCATGCAAAAAGAAATGTTTTCAGAAACATTCTCCCTGCTGGGTGGGATTATGGGTTATTTACTATATGTTTCATTGATTTTTCACACAATGTACACCATGCATTGGGGCATCTGAATTTACGCATACATCTGAGCTAGTACATATTTGGGAATTTTAAAAATGTAATTAAAATGTGGGAGATGTTTACATTGCTGTTGTGTTGCAAGAGCCAGAAACTCTTGCCCATCTCCTGTGAATCATCCTGTAGCTTTTGATCTATTTTCTGCCCAGCCCACTTCAACAAAGTAGAATAAGTGAAAAGAGATATTGACCTTAAACTAAAACAGTTTCATGAGGTTCACATGAGATAGGGGAGGCATAATGGATGGAGGAGACAGAGAACTGAAGTGGCATATTACTTTTGTCTTAGACATTTGGGGAGGAGTTAACACAGGCAAAACAATATTGTGTTTGCAAAATAACATAATGGCCAAGACCCTATGGGCAGCATAATTCTCTGCACATGTACTGTTGCTTCTTCTTCCCCGGGTATCAATGGGCAGGAAGAGGCCACATCTGCATTGCAGAAATAATGCAGTTTGACAGCACTTTAACTGCCATGGCTCAATGCTATGGAATCTTGGGATCTGTAGTTTGTTGTGACACCAGAGCTCTCTGACAGAGAAGGCTAAGTATCTCACAAAACTACAAATCCCAGAATTCCATAACATTGAACCCTGACAGTTAAAATGGTGTCAAACTGCATTATTTCTGCAGTGCAGATGCAGCCAAAGGAACAGCTCTTCCCTCTGGCCACTGACTGGCAATGATGTGTGTGTGTGTCTGTGTATGTGTATGCATGTCCAAAGTCATCCAGTTGCCCTTTAACCCCTGGAAAATTGAGAAAAGACTTCATCAGGTGTTGCACAAAGAGGTAGCATCTACCTCCTTGCACAACATCTAAAAATGGGCTTTCCCCAGCACAGGCATGGGTTACGTGAGCATAAGCCACTAACAGGATTCTGGCCAATGAGTAATGATATCACTTCTGTAGGGTAAAGAGTAACATGTATTTGCTACTCTTAAATCATTGCTTCTAGGCAGTTATCTGGGGGCAGGTTTGGGTGTTTGAAAATATTTAACTGCCGTTTCAAAAATAATAATTAAAATGCAATTAAAAATAACACTATTAGCATAGCCCTCTTCAAATTACAAGCAATAAGCAATGTTAACAGCTTATTTTTGCAAGCAACATGCTGCAAGAAATGAATTACTTTAAAAAAATATGTTCCAGGATGGAAGGGAGAAGAAGAAAAATGGGGATCAAGACAACAGAAAGGAGGAAAGGATGGATTAGGTCAGAGTCATTTCTCTATCTGTTGACTTCTCTCTTTCTTGGTACCCTTGTTGTCTCTTGAAACCTGTGAGGTTACAATCCACAGAAATTCTGACTTTGTGGGCAGCCATTGTCTAGCTCCCACCAGTGGTGAGGGTGAAATTAGAAGATTTCATGGGTTTATACTGAAGATAAAGCTTGTAATCCTATCCTCAGTTGTATGGGTTAACTGCTTCCCAATTTCATTCATTGGGGTTGAGTAGACATTGCATGTAGAGCAAAAGTAGGAAAAGAGTGACCCATAGGCCACACATGGTCCTTAAGCCCCACTTTTGTTGCCACCGAAACACCTAAAATAACCCCCCCAAGCCCCAACTCTTAAATATTCCTAAAATCCTACCTGCTCCCCAATTTGGGGCATTTTTTTTTTGGCCTGAAAACCAGCCACGTCATTTTTAAAAAATAGCCACAAATACAGTCGTTTATCCTCCCTGCCTTCCAACCTGTCAAAGTCATGAATCAAAATCAGCAAAAATAACCCGTTGAAAACTGGCCCAAATGGCATCTGGGAGTGACATGACAGAATTCCGCACCATGCCGGTTAAAGTGGGATCAGATTGGTATAATTCTGTAGTGTGTGCAGGAGTGACAACTAACTTCCTTTTCAGGTGCTTATCTGCCTAGAAAAAATAGGGGAGATTGGAGGATTTTGGAAAGCTCAAGAATGAGGCAACATGTGGCCCATGGGCCACACTTTCACCCCAGCCCCATACTGGTCTAGTGCTGATTTCTCTTTCAATAACTCCACCCCGTCTAATGATAATTTCCATTTCAATTAGAAACTGGATATCACTCACATTATCTCCAACTACGAGGAGCGTCTTTTCCTAATTAAGATGGGGTGTACAATGCTATCCTTTAACATTTCATTTAGGAAGCAATTTGCCACTTTAATGGCAACTGATATGATAGTTTTTCAGGCAGTAAACTGAGCTAACAGCTCAAAAAAGCGCACAATTTAGGAGCTGACAAATCCAATTGGGAAGTAGAGGAGGTATGTCGGAAGGTGTTGGTTGGTGCTGCTCTTAGCTCTTTGCTTGTTTGACTGCCCCGTTGTCTGTTGGAAATATGTTAATAATTTCTTGATGGGGCCTTTGATTGTTTGGGGAGGATGGGATCCAAGGTGTCACCAAAGTGATGTCAGAGCCATTATTACTGTTGAGAGATGCAAATAACTTTGGCTTAGATGTTCCTGTTTGGTACCTACTGCATCAAGAGGTTGGTTTGTTTTTTATTCATTTGTTTATTCAAATGAATTCACAAGCAGAATATATTCAACGGCTTGTGAAGAAGAAATAGGTCTGCATCCAAGGCATTTGTTGTTGTTAACTGCCTTCGAGTCAATCCTGACTCATGGTAACCCTTTGGATGAGACACCTCTAAGACTCCTTATCCTCCACTAATCTGCTTAGCTCCTGTAAATTTGTACCTGAGACCTTCCTAATAGAGTCTATCCATCTAGTGTGTGGTCTTCCTCTCTTTCTACTTCCCTCCACCTTCACTAGCATGATTGTCTTTTCTAATTAGTCATGCCTTCTCATGATGCGGCCAAAGTACAATAACCTCAACTTGATCATCTTGGCTTCCAGGGAAATTTCAGGCTTGATCAGTTCAAGAACCCATTTATTTGTCTTTTTGGCTGTCCACAGTATCCTCTGCACTCATCTCCAGCATGACATCTCAAATTAATTTATTTTCATCTTATCCACTTTCTTCACTGTCAAGCTTTTGCATCTATACATGGTAATGGGGAATAGAATGGCTTTAACAAACTCTAGTGCTCAGTTGTATTAGAATCTTTTCTAGTTCTTTCATAGTTGCCCTTCTAATTCCTAGTCTTCTTCTGATTCATTGACTACAGTCTCCATCCTGATTGATGTTTTGATCAAAGGTATGGGAATTCTTTTACTATTTTGATTTCCTCATGAGCTAGTTTGAATGTATGTAGGCCCTCCATGGTAATTGTTTTTGTTTTCTTTATGTTTAGCATTAAACCTGCTACTTTTCATATTTACAATAGAGTGAAGATGCCTCTGCTATGTCCAATGTCATTTCAATATCAAAACTATAGCAGTATGAATTCATGCTATATTATGATTATTATGATTATTATTATGATTACTAGTAGTAGTAGTAGTAGTATCCCACTCTTTTCCCAGAACTGGGACTCAGAGCAACTCAACAATATTAAAAGAACAATACAGTTAAAACATAGAAAAGAGATACATTAAAAAGGAATTAAATTATCACAATATTAAAATAGATTGCTAGTAAAAGAATAAAATACATTTTAAAAAGATAAAACTGTTCAAAACACTTTAAAATGAAACAACACTCCAAGCTGGCCCTTTACAATCGTCCTGTTTTAAAAGCCTGTCTGAAATCTTAGCCTGCCAGTGGAAGGCCAACCAGGAGGAGCCATTCTGGTCTCCCTGGACAGGGAGTTCCACAGTCTAGAAGCAGCCATGGAAAAGGCCCTCTCTTGTGTCCCCACCAATTGTGCTTGTGGTGGGTGGGACAGAGAGAAGGGTCTCTCCTGAGAATCAGAGTCTTAGTTCATACAGGGAGATATGGTCTGCCAAATAGCCTGGACCTGAGCTACATAGGGCTTTATAGGTCATAGCCAGCACTTTGAACTGTGCCGGGAAAGAACCAATGGAGCTCTTTCAAGAGGGGCATTTTGTGGCCTCTGTGACCTGTTCCAGATAACAGTCTGGCTGCAACTCTCTGGACCAGCTGAAGTTTCCAAATACATTTCCAAGGCAGCCCCACGTAGAGTGCATTACAGTAGTCCAAACGGGATGTAACCAAGGCATGTACCACCATGGCCAGATCCAGCATCTCAAAGAACAGGCACAATTGGCGCACAGGTTTTAAATGTGCAAAAGCACTCCTGGTCACTGCAGAGACCTGGGCCTCCAGGTTCAAAGCTGAATTCAGGAGTACCCCCAAACTGCCAATCTGTGTCTTCAGGGGGAGTGTGACCCCATCTAACACAGGCTGTATCCCTATTCCCTGATCTCTCTTCTGATTGACCAGAAGCACCTCTGTTTTGCCTGAATTAAATTTCAACTTGTTTGCCCTCATCCGGTCCATTACAGATGACAGACACTGGTTTAGGACCAGGACAGTCTCCTTGGATTGTGGTGCAAAGGAGTAGTAGAGTTGAGTGTCATCTGCATATTGATGGCACTGCACCCCAAAACTCTGGACAACCTCTCCCAGTGGATTATTATTATTATTATTATTATTTTCCATCATAACATATAAACCATAAAAAGAAGAAAACATAGAAAAGAGAACATATGTCAGTTCCCCCCTTAATGTCTTCTCTATGTTTGTATAGTTGTCCTATGTTCCATTCTTTACCCCTTATTAAAAAAAAACCCACAAGATAAATATCAAGGTATAAAGCATTGAATTAGATAAATTAGCTAAAACACATACTTAAACTTAGTAATAGAATAATACAAGAAAAGAATCTACCTTATAACATTAATAGCTAAAAGCATCAGAAGAAGTTCTAACTTGTGTGTTAAGGACTATTTTAAAACACACAGTCCTATGAAAACACTAGACAATAAATCAAATAAGGAATGGATGTACAGAGAAATTAAGTTAAATCAAAGAGGAATATTATTGTATATAATATGCTCCATGAGAAACTCCAAACAAGACACACAATATATAAATGGGGGGAGGGTTTAAGGGTAGAAAGAAGTCAAGGAATCTTGGTGAGGGGTAAAGTGGTTTCATGTATATGTTAGTAAATAGCATAGGGGACAACAAAGAACCCTGAGGAACCCCACAGGCCAATGGCCAGGGGATCAAGCAGGTGTCCCCCAGCACCACTTTCTGGGTTGGTCCTTCTGGAAGGAATGGAACCACTGTAAAACAGTACCTCCAAGTCCCATCCCAGAGAGGCAGCCCAGAAGGATACCATGGTTAATGGTATCAAAAGCCACTGAGAGGTCCAGTAGAACCAACAGGGACACACTCCCCTTATCCAGTTCCCTGCATAGGTCATCCACCAAGGTGACCAAGGCTGTCTCTGTTCCATAGCCAGGTTTGAAATCCGATTGAAATGGATCTAGATCAGGCATAGGCAACCTTTTTGAGCCGGGGGCCGGATTGCTGTCCCTCAAACAATTGGGGGGGGGGGGAAGCACCATAAATAAATAAATAAATAAAAATTAAAAAATATGCATACACACTCTCTCAGCCCCAGAAAAACCATGGCAAAACTCCTGTGGAGATTTTGCCAAGAAAAACCCCAAGAACAAGTAATAACAACAATAATCAATATCATCATGGCGGGCGGCGGCAGGACTGGCCTAGGGCTGGTCCAAAGGCTTTGGGGGGCCGCATGCGGCCCCCAGGCCTTAGGTTGCCTACCCCTGATCTAGGTAATCCATTTCATCCAGAAACCCCTGGAGATGGGAAGCCACCACACGTTCCAATACCTTTCCCAGAAATGGTAGGTTGGACAATAACTGATCTTGTTATTATCACAGATGTGGGATCTATTTAGGGAAACTGGTGTGGATTATATATCAGACATGTAATTGTGGCTCAAGAGTACTTGTAGTATTAGAAGTGGTGGGTTGGGGGGAATAACATATCAAATGTTTTCTCTTGCAGAGCAGGGATGCTGTGTCATTGGATTTCCTGCACTGGCATGAGTATGATTCCTACATTGGACTCCACATTTTTTTACATCCCTTCAGGCTCTTATTCTTAAAATGTGCAGCCTTTGTTTTGCCACATGTAATGGAATCCTCTACATGAAAATACAGAAATAGGCAGTGGAATGGAGTCTTCTACATTGGGAGGGGGGGCAATTGAGAAAGGCAGTATTTGGGCAAACCTGGGTGATCCTAGCCCAAGACATAAGTCTAGGAATTAACACAGTAAACTGGACTGTGGAAAAAAAAATCAATTTTGCAACAAATTTGTTTCACATTTTCAGAACCCTACAACCTGATCCCCCCCCCAGCAATATTTTGCTATAACAACTAATTACATATAAATGAATCCTTCTTAACTGATCCAGCACTCAGTCTGCTTTTAATTACAAGGTTTCAACAGTGACAGATGGCAGAGAGTATGATGAGTTGACCCACAAGGGTTAGATGGCTGTCACTAGAGTGATTTGGTTTCAACAGCCAAAAATAGGTTGAGGTCAAAGATATAACATAAGAGTTGGCTTTATGATGGCAAAAGCCTTTTACATGCGTGTTGTCATTAGTTGGATTTGCAAATGTATAAAGTTTCTAACAAGAAGAGAGCAAGGCTCAGTGAGATTCTAATAAGGACAGAGAAGGGCTGAGAGAAAATGGAATATTGACTGTTAGTCAACCTTTTATTTTTTTTAGAAATTACTAAACATGCCTTCCCTTTTCAACATGTCCCTTCCTTGTAAAAACATTATTGTATCCTTTTACGTTGCTTTTCACTCTGATGTGTCTGCATTTGCCCTCAGTAATCTCACACACATCTGATTGGGTTTGTTGAACCATGTGTGTGTGTTTTATTTATATCTAGTGATATCAGATATCCTATAATGACTGTCAAGGTGAGACTCACTCACCCAATTACTATTCTCTGATGGCAGAACAATGGGACTTTTTATTCCAACACTGCCACCAATTTGTGATGATGACAACATGGCACTGCCAAAATCTTTCGAACCATTCACTCCTTTTTAAAGTGTGCCCCCAAAGCCACCAACTATGTGAAGGTGATGAGCACTATCCCACCAAGACTTGAACTCAGGACTCTCTTAACTGTCTCCTGCACTATGACTCTTTTTAGATGCCAGCCCACTGGGTTTCAAATTTTCCCCCCAGCTTGGCACCAATTGTTCTTTAACAGCCACATACCCACTATCTAATGTGTCCTAAACCTAAAAGACTTTTCTCAGTCTTGGTAGAGTTTTAAGGTACTTATGAAATCACTCCAGACAGCTTGTTGAAACAAAGTAATAGATTTACAGTGCACCTGTGCCAAGTGTGGGCTTGCCATCCATGGTTTCAGCTTCCATGGAGGGCAAGCCCTGGATTTCTAAATGGGTGCATGCTCACATGGCGGTACAAGTGGGAGTGCACACCCATTGAAAAGAACAGGACTTATGGTCTAGCAGTTTTTACTATCCTTGGCAGACCCCAAGGCAAGGCTATATAAAGGATAACAAGGGCTCACTGTATTTACAAATCAGGCTGAATACAGTATCGTTTTTAGTGGATGGTGTTCACAATGGATACGGTGTATAAATACTTTACTAGTTGCAAGATTTAACAGTTTCTTTAATTTATCTTTGTAATTGTTTCCTTATAACTTATATATTTTCTCTTACATACTAAGAGCTGGAACATACTGGCATAAAAAGCCGGCTTCCCAGTGGCTTGGGGGTAGGTCGTTTAGATGACGCATGCCCCCAAGCCAGCAGGAAGCCGGTGTCAAGCCTCCTGGCTATTTATATGGTGGCAGCTTTGCAGTGCTCTGATGGTGTGGTGTTTAGATGCCTCATGCCACAGGAGTGCCACAAAACCATGGTGGCAGCAGAAAAGCTGGCTTTCTGCAGTCTCAAAAAGAAGTGGCTTTGTGCTGCTTCTTTTTGCACCAGCGAATAGCCAGATTGGGGTTGCGGTGTGCAGTTGCTGCAGTGCTGCAGCACATAGCCCCACAGCAGCCCTCGTCCGGTGTTGTTGCGTGGTCTGTTTCACCCCCAAGTCTCTCACAACCTTTATTAATCTTTTGTATCTTTTAACCCTTCCAGTTACCTGTGACTCCACTAGTCACCTCCTCCTCCCTATCTTGGGTACCTGAAACCTTTCTAACTGCCTCTCACAGCAGCCTATCCTAGTCTCAACGGCTCTTCACTCCTCATAGAACAATAAACATCAACCGTGACTTTAAACACTGCTCTATCACTCTTTTTTTTATATTCGCTCCTGGGAGCAGCCCTCACCTTTTCTTGGCTTCGCTCCCATTGGCTAGTGCCAAGGTTCTGATCTGCCTGTTGTCTCCACAATGACATTTTCATGTTTATAAAAGAGGCTTTGGTGATCCCACCATTTTGAATAATTATTAGCCAGTATCCAACCTATCACTTTGGGGCAAGGTTCTGGCATGCTTGGTAGTCTCTCAGCTCTATCATTTTCTAGATGAGATGGATTATCTAGATCCATTTAAATCTGCCTTTAGGCCCAGTTATGAGATGGACACAGCTTTGGTCACTTTGGTGGATGACTTACACAGGGAACTGGACAGAGTGAGTATGTCCCTGTTGGTTCTGCTGTACCTCTCAGCAGCTTTCAGTACCATTGACCACAGTGTCCTTCTGGACCACCTCTTTGGGATGGGACTTGGGATCACTGTTATGAAGTGATTCTGGTCTTGGAGGGACAAACTCACAAAGTGGTGCTGGGGGCCTCCTGTTCAGTGCCTGGCTGTTGCCCTTTGAGGTCCCTCAAAGTTGTGTGTTGTCCCTCCTGCTGTTTAACATTTACATGAAACTCGTTGGAAAGGTCATTTGGAGTCTTGGGGTTTGGTGTCATCAGTATGCTGATGACATCCAATTCTCCCTTGCCTTCCCATTTGATTCCAAGGAAGATGTCTCAGTACTGAATTAATGTATTTCGTCAATAATGGACTGGATGAAGGCAAAATGAATCCAGACAAGACAGAGGTGCTCCTGCAGCAACTTCTGGAAGGACACTTTACAACTCAGCATAAAGACTGAACTGACTCCAGATGGATCCCATTTACAACATCCTGAAAACTAATGATAACATCACATCCTATGGTTATTGTTATATTTGTTATTATGTTGAACTATAATGTTTGACTATATTATAAAGACTTGAAAATCAATAAAAATATTTTTTTAAAAAAAGGTTGATCAGGGATTTGGGATTCTGTCTGTGCTGGGTAAGGTTAAGCTCCCCCTGAAATCTAAAGCTCGCAGCTTGGGTGTTCTCCTGGACTCAACTCTGAGCCTAGATGCCCAGGTTTCAGCAGTGGCCAGGAATTAAAACTAGCTTGCACAGTTAAAACTAGTGTGCCAGCTGCACCCATTCTTTGGGGATTTGACTATGGTGATGCATGCCTTGATCACATCTCATTTGGATTATACACTCTATATGGGATTGCCTTTGGAAACGTCAGAAACCTCATCGGGTTCAAAATGCAGCAGCCACAATGCTGACCAGGGCCAATTATAGGGACCATGTAACTCCCTTGTTGAAACAGCTTCACTCACTACCAGTTCATTTGTGGGCACAATTCAAAGTGCTGGTCATGACCTATAAAGCCCTATACAGCTTGTTGTTTTGTGCCTTCAAGTCCTTTCCAGTTTATGGAGACCCTAAGACTAGGCTATCATAAGTTTTTTGGCAAGATTTGTTCAGAGGGATTTTTGCCATTGCCTCCCTCTGAGGCTGAGAGAAAGTGATTGGCCTAAGGTTTCTATTGGTGAGTGGGGATTTGAACCCTGGAAGAACCTCTCCTTTCACCAGCAGGCAAAAATGTTTCTTTTCAAGCAAGCTATTATTAAGTAAATGCACTCAGGGAGGCTTCTTATTAGAGTGTTTGCTTGCTATGCTTTTAATGGTTTTATATTTTTAACAAATGATTTTGCATTTTATGTATTATATTAACGTATTATTTTAATTGTGATTTAACATGTGTTTTAACTGGTTTGTTGTTGTTTTTAGGATTTTGTGAACTGCCTTGGGTCCAAGTTGGGAGAAAGTTGACATACAAATAAAGTGGTGTTGGGTGATTCCAGAACCAGTAGGACTACCTTGCAAAAGGTCAGCTGGCAAGTTTCTTGGCTTTGAAGGCAAGTCTTAGCAGTCCAAGTCCAAAGCTCAAGCTACTTCATAACACATATTATCAAAACATAGAGAAAGGGGTCATAGAAGGGGGAAAGTAATTCCTTGAGCTGAAGAATATTGGTCTTCTGGGAGATAGTTCTTACATACTAATTGCCTTTTTGATTATTCTACCTTTAGAATTAGCCTGAATCCCTTCTACCAATGTTGATTCTGTATCACTCTGGGTTTAAACTATACAAGGTTAACCCATGACTTGGTCTCACAAGATTCCACCCCAACTGAACTGCAGATTTCAGTTGCTTGGCATAAACAGAAAAGGGGTGTGCATTTCTTTCCATGCCATTTGCCTGGTCAAAACCATCCAGATCTTTTTTTTTTTTTCCTATGGTATTATAGTTTCAGGTTTCTCCTCGTGAGCTTAGCTGCATAGGTGGTAATTTAGATCAGTGAAATGGCATGGCGAAGCTTAATTCTCTCTGCTGAAAATGCCCTTGCTATCAGGGAAATAACATTCACTGTGAATTGAAAGACAGATCTCCTCATTCATACTTTGGAGACGAGTAGATCTACACCATCAGAACCTACTTTTTCCCCCTTCTGCTCCCCACCTCAGTTTTTGGTCTCTTTCACACTACACAATTATACCACTTTGATAGCGTTTTAACCATGCTATGGAATCTTGGGATCTGTAGTTTCATCAGGCATTTAGAATTCTTTGCCAGAGAGCTCCAAGACCACATCAAATGACAAATCCCAGGATTGCATAGGAAGGAGCCCTGGCAGTTAAAATGCTACCGCAGTGGTACACTTGTGTAGTATGAAGGAATCCTTTCTTTTCACTTCTATTATTTGATCTTATGTCATTTCCATCCCTGGAATATTACAATAACAATGACATGTAAGGCTGTCCAATTAAAACAAAATAATTGGGAATGAACTAATGCAAAGGGGAAATTTCTTGGCACCTTTTACATCTTTAAGTGTTCCTGTTGGAGCGTTCAAAGGTATTTAGCTAAAACTAATTTAAACCAGAACCAGAGGAATATCTCTAACTATGCCAAGGAGAGCCATGCAAGAGGCTTCTTTTTTTAAAGTTGCAACTCTTGTTTCTAATAATTGGAATTTATGATACATTATCACTTCATGGAGGATTAAACACACACACATTCACACACACACAATTGTAGAGTCCAGATATTTCCTTCAGGGAGGAAAAAAGCATTGCTAAGAAAAAAGCCAAGAACCAAGCTTGGGGCTAGTTTTTTTCAAAATAATTATGTAAACTAAGCATTTTTTGTGTGTCTTTCTGCATTCCTTGACTACTGAAGAAGAAAAAAAATCCCTTTCATCCAAATGCTTCATTGACAAATAGTTTGCCAGTGACCAGATGTGTCTTGTTTAGCTTGAACAATGTAAAATTCTGTCAAGAAGCATCAAATAAACTTGATTTAAACCAATATGAATGCAACCAATGTAGATTCTACAGCTTAAATCAGCTCAGATTCAATATAAGAATGAGCACATGATGGCAGAAAATCTATCTAAAATAGCCCAATTTCAGCTGAAGATAGTGGTTGTTGTTCTGTGCCTTCAAGTCATTTCCAACTCATAGAGACCCTAAGATGAACCCATTATGGGTTTTCTGGGGCTGAGAGTGTGTGACTCACCCAAAGTCAGCCAGTGGGTTTCCATAGACGAGTAGGGGATTGAACCCAAGTAGGCGACTGATCTCAAGAGCTATAGTCCAATGCTCAACCCACTATACCATACTGGCTCCCCAGTGAGAGTTACTCCCAGCTACACTTTTTAAATTTGTTACGTATTATTTTTGTTTTCTACCTTTTCTACAGATGATACTCCCCTCCTCATTATATCCTTATATCAACTCTATGTGATAGGTTATATTGAAAGGTATTAACTAGACTAATTGTTCCCAAACTTTGGTCCTCCTGTTTTTTGGACTTCTGTTTGCAGAATTCCAGACTGACCAGCTGACCAAGCTGACTAGGGCCTCTGGGAGCTGAAATCCAAAGACTTGAAGGGTCAAAGATTGGGAACCACTGAACTAGACCAAGGTGATCTAATGAGTGTAGAGATTTCCTGGAATATTGTGTCCCATTGTGGGCACCACAGTTCAGGTAGGATATCAATGTGCCAGAATACGTCCAGAAAAGGGCAACCAAGATGATAAAAGGTCTGGAAGCCAAGTCTTATGAGGACCAATTTAGGGAGGCGGGTATGGAAAACGGAATACTAAGAGATGTTATGAAAGCTATCTTTAAATATTTGAAGGGATGTCATGTAACATGGCTGTTTGCTGCTCCAGAGATGAGAATGTGAACCAATGGATTCAAAATACAAGAAAAGAGATTCCACCTAAATATTAGGAAGAATGTCTTGACTATAAGAACTATTTGACAGTAGAATATGCTACTTTGGGTGGGGCTGGTGGATTCTCTTTTTAAAGAGGTCTTTAAAGAGGGGATGGATGAGCATTTCCAGTCAGCCAGGACAAGGCTGGCAACTGTCAGCTGGAGAACCTTTTCTTTAGCCAGTTTTAAACTGTAGAATGACCTGCCAAAAGAGATTTGACAACTGAATACACTGTCCAAATTTAAAACAGAATTAAAGACCAGTCCCTTCCAACAGGCCTATCCAAATGATTTTAAAAATGTGAATTTTAAATGATGAATTTTAAAATGTGGATTGTTTTAATGTGTATGTGTCTTATTTATTCTTTTAAATTCATGTGTGTTTCCCACTGATTCTGTGTATTTGTTAATCTGTTGTGGTTTCCTGCCTCGATCCTTTGGGAAAGGTGGATAAAAAATGCATTATTATTATTATTATTATTATTATTATTATTATTATTATTATTATTATTATTGCAGAGCTTTAGTTGTGTGTTCTCACCTGGCTGGGAGTTGGACTACATTGCCTTTGTGGTCCTTTCCAATTCTAATATTCTATCCATGAGTGACACAATCTCAAAGTAGCAGAGTATTGTGCTATGTCATTTGCAACACATCTTCCAGAAACTGCCTTTCACCTAAATGGAATGATCTCTCTCTGCACAAACTGAAACTGTGTATCGGTGACTGTCAGAATTTTTTCTAAGCATCAATATGAAAAGGGATCTTGTAGCACCGTTGAGACTGACCAAAAGAGAGAAGTTGGTAGCATGAGCTTTTGGAGACTTGAGCTTACTTTCTCAGATGGATGGGGTAGAGTTGAAAGTCCAGCGGTCCTTGAACAAAAACTGCAAAGGAGGATTGGAAAGAGAAATAACAGAATTGGAATGTATCCACAAACTGCAGTCCATTAACAGTGGGTTGAACAGAGACAATGGTTTCCTAGTACACCGCCCACATTATAATACTAGCTAACCCTTCAGCCTCATGGAAGCCCTTTTGGCCAGTTCATCATGTCTTCTTTTTGTTCCCATACCACATCTCAATACTCATTTATATAGTTATCTATTCACCTTGGCTTAGGCAGCATCCTTCCTCCTGCCTTGTCCCCCAATGACAATAGTTAAAATTGAACATGTCTCCTCATTTCCACATGCACAAAGTTTTGCATCTCTACATTCTCATACACAGATTACAATATAGGTCTGCTCCTGGACTTTCCACTCCTCCCCATGCATCTAAGGAAGCAGGCTCATGTCTACAAAAGCTCATACTACCAATTTCTCTCTTTCAGTTACTCTCAAAAGTGCCGCAAGTGCATACTGGTTTTCCAGACTGACATAGCTATGTCTTTGAATTATACCATCTAAGAATGAAATTAGCTTCTGTTTCCAAGACTGATTTCAAGTGGACATAAAAGTACAAAATCTTGGAGCACTTCAGAGAATCTTTTCCTCTAAAGAAATACATTTGCCTTTGATGCAGTTTTCAAAGCATTACCAGATCAATGAGAGAAATTCTGCCAAGAACAAACATGTGGAAATAGGTCACAAGACCTTATAAAATCATTGCTTTTAAAATTATAAGTTATTTATTAATAAACAATAATAATTTGTTATAAGAAATTCCTTGCATC
>CM034708.1:12085059-12101687 GCA_020142125.1 Phrynosoma platyrhinos | reverse complement strand
ATCCCACCCACACACTCCAGTCCTCTGGGAGGAATTTGCTTCAACCTGTTAGATTTAGACTGTCGGCAATCTCCCAGAGGGCTTTTTCAGAAACTGCTCCCAGATTATGGAACAGCCTGCCGGACAAGATCTGTCAAATTACCAATTTAGGGCCTAAGCCAACGGCTTAAAAGGCCGTTTTGGGGGCAGGGAAGGGGAGGGGCGGAAAAGTCACCGAAAGTGCGCTGCAGCCTTTTGCGGCGCACTTTCAGTGACTTGTGAAAGCGCTCCTTTCAGGGGCAGCGAAGCTGCGTCGTGGGATTGAGGCATGGGGATGCCTCGGTCCTGCAGCGCAGCTTCCCAGGGCGGCCCATGGCCGCTCGTCTGCTTAGCCGCTTAGACAGCTTTAAAAAGGCTGTCAAGACAGATCTCTTCCGGCAGGCCTTTCCTGATTAAATTCCCGGCCAAGCAGTAAGTGAATTTCCCCCCCACCTGCCGCCACATTCTACTATATTTCTCAATTCCAGTGTGCTGCCTATTAGACTGGTTTAACAGTCAATGTTGTTAATTAATATAATTGTTTATTGGTTGTAACCTGTTTTAATTCTGTGATGTTTAATACTGTTTTAATGGGAGGGTGGGTTTGGGTTGGGGAGGGCTCATTGTGAGATTTTATTATTGTAAACCATCCCGATTGCTTCGGTAGAGGGGCAGGATAGAAATAAACTTTATTATTATTATTTTATTATTACTACTCCCTCATCATTTACAGCCAGCATGGGTATTCCATATCCCCCCAACATTTTACAGGTGAAAACCAGGACACATGTGACCAAGCATATTAGAGCGTGGCCAATATGACAAAAGGTACTAATGAGGAAGAAAAGGCAAGCTGGGAGAGGCTGCAGCAGTTTGCTTTTGCCTGAGTGTACAGGGAAGGACAAGATTCTGCTCCCTCCTCTCCTCCTTCCTGAGTTAAATGACTCCAAATTTCTTCTGTACTTTGAACTCAGTCTGGACCAATTGAGGGAAACTGAGGCTGCTGAAAAAGTGGGATGATAGAAAAATATTTGGGACTGTCTCTGTCAAATCAGAGGTATAGGGAGATGATGGGAATTATAATCATCCATATCTGGAGGGTGCTAGTTTAGAAAAGGTGCCCAGTATGACTTTGGAGACATTATTTCTTGGAATATTTGGTGTCTGTATTAAATAGAGTGCAGTGAGGCTAGTGCAACATGAGCTTGTGGTAGAAAGAAGAGACATGACTCTTCATGCTCTTGAAAGGTTAAAGTATAAAAAGAAAAACTTACATTTGTTGTCTCTATTTTCATTTCAGACAATAGCTGTGAGGTTTGAACTCACAGTTCACACAGTTCACTAGTCTCCAGCTCTCAGACTCTGGGATGACAATTCCATACCCTCCAACTGTCCTGATTTGGCATTCCCCCTTTTCAGCTGCTTGAAAAATGTTCCAGTTTCTATCTCCTCCTCCCACTTTTCCTTTGACCTCAGCTGACTTCAGTTAGTAACTTTGGCCATCTTGACCATACTCTGACATTGCTTGGCCACATTTGTCCAAGATATCATCTGTGAAAAGTTGGAGGGCACACAGTCTTGGGTCAGTCTTGGTTTTACCATCTGTAGGAACGACTTTGGGCTTTGACCAACGATTGTCCCAACAGAGAGGAGTCTCATTTCTTTAGGTCCTGTGCTCTCAAGCTGTATTCTGAAGTATAAGATATAACCATGTCTGCATGTCTTAAAATGCAATTTATGACCTATTAAAGTTTCAGCTGTCTGCCTAGAAATGGAGATTTCCCGCGCCTGGCTGAACTGGGAGAGGGAGTGGATAGGAAGAGGTGCCAGTCAACCACATTTGTGTGTGATAAATAATCAGTTGCGTACTCAGTTTTCGATGCTTGTTAAAAATCCAGGCACTGGAACAGCTCCCGAATCTCACTGCTCCCACCTCCACTGCCAATCTCTTTTGCATCTCATTGGCATTTGAGAACATTAATTGACTCATTATTCCAATTCATATTCAGGAAAGGAAGCTGATTAACGAAGGCAGATGCAGAATCTCCAGACACATTTGTAGCAGCGTTGTTTGTCCCGGCAGTTTATTCGAGTTATTAGAATCTTTCGGAGACGACAGCCAGGAGAACTGGAGATGTGTCTTGTTATTTCCCTTTCCTTTGTAGGCTTTGACCATCTTTGTCCTTGGCATTTTTTCTTAAAAGATCATCACCTTACAACCTTGCAAAAGACTTGGGAGGTAAAATGCAGCCATGGGAGCTTTATTTAGTATAGATGGAGAATATCTCCTTCTGCACCATTTGGGGGGTCCTAATTGTGCTAGCCCAAATAAATGTCAGTGTCTAGGGCAGGGGTAGGCAACCTAAGGCCCGGGGGCCGGATGTGGCCCTCTGAGGCCTTTGGACCAGCCCCAGGATGGTCCTGCCGCCGCCGCCTGCCATGATGATATTCATTATTGTTATTATTACTTGTTCTTGGGATTTTCTTGGCAACCACAGGAGTTTGTCATGGCTTTTCTGGGGCTGAGAGAGTGTGCATGCATATTTTTTATTTTTTTTAAAAAAATATTTATTTATTTATTTATTTATTTATTTATTTATTTATGGTGCTTCGGCCCCCCAATTGTCTGAGGGACAGCAACCCGGCCCCTGGCTCAAAAAGGTTGCCTACGCCTGGTCTAGGGGTAGGAAACAGCTGGCCTGTGGGGTTGCTCATGGATCCAAGGAACCTTTTCATTTGCACCCCAGTCTCTCTTTTACTCCTTTGTTGTGGCAATTGTACAGTCCTTGCTCAGCTGGCAGAAAGATGGCCCACTCTGCTCTCGCTAATGACTATATCACACAACAAAAAAAAGATGGGAGCATAGTGCTATGCTTCCATCAATATCATGCAATAACGTGGAGATTTTCACATGACGTTGTGCGATGTTGCCATTATCACACAATTATCCCATGAATAAAGTAGCAAAATCATGTCACTTTTTATTCACGGGGAAATCCCGTGAATAAAAAGCGTCACGATTTTGCCACTTTATTCATGGGATAATCATGCAATAATGGTGATGTCATGTGAAAATCTTCACCACGATTGTGCAATTTCCACAGGATATTGAGCTTTAAACCCCTGATTTTCCCAATGCAATAAAATCCTAAGACTCCTCCTCTTCCTCTGCTCCTGCAAGCAAAAAGAAAATAAAAAGGAGAAATAGTTCCATCAAAACAGCTCTTGTTGCTGTGGACTCATAGAGAGAACTTTGTCTTCATTTTGCTACCTGATGTGAAAACAAGATGATGACCGCTTCCTATTCCATGCAGAAAAGCCAACGGGACTGGCAGTCAGTAATGGCTGGTGGCTTCTTTGTCAACAAAATGGCAAATCTTCTCTGGGTTTTGGTTTGCATTTGAAAGGGACTATCTTCGGAACTTTATTCCCCAAATAGATCCAGTACCTGGGACAGTTCAGCCCTGGAACAAACTAAACATTGGAGTGGATTCACCACCCCACTGACATGGGAACTAACACCCATCGCTGTAGGCAACTGAATTCTTTCTTCAGTATTGGTGTGAGAGTATCTTCCACCACATCTGAAAGTAGCAGGCAAGCTTAGGGGGTGCAGGAAAAACTACATATCAGAAAGCTCTTTCATCCAATTCTTCACTGTCATCTCCCAGAAGTTGCTACCTGAGGCAGCTGCTGTCCTCAGTTTAATAAAAAGTCTGGCCCAGAGGTAAGTGGGAGATAGAACCAAGGAGGGAGAAAAGCACCCTTTCAGCTGAAAGGGCAAAACTCCTCTTCAGATACTACTCTTGAGGGATCTCTGAAACTCTGTTGCCTCTCCCCATCATCTTTCCTTGGTCTCTTAAGAAGATTTTAGTGTGTAGCTATAATAGTTATCATGTCATCTCTCATTCTTCATATCTACCAGCTAAACATACCCAACTTCCTAAGTCATTCCTTATACAGTTGGCTCTCCAAACTTTTGATCACCTTGGTCATCCTCCCCTGAACACACTTCAGCTTGTCAATATCCTTCTTTAACTTTAGTGCCCAGAACTGGACACAGTATTCCAGGTGAGGTATGACCAAAGCAGAATAGAATGGCACTACAGTCAGCCCTCTATATTTGCAGCTTTGACTTTTGCAGATGTGATTATTTGTGGATTTGATTAGTATGTTCTCTCTAGGCCCTCCAGCGCAGCTCTTCCAAAAGTTGGCCATAAAGTTACACTGGAGGACATAGAGATTCCTAGAGAAAACATTTCTTTAGGCATTTATAGATCCTCATGCATGATTCAATAGTCAATGTCCATTGGATCTTGACCATAGAGTTGTGCTGGAAGACCTAAAGATTCCTAGAGAAGTGTTCTCTCATGCAAAAATACTGGGGTTTTTTATTTGTAGTTTATCTACTTTCACAGGGAACCTATACAATAACCCCATCATATATGGACAGTCCACTGTACTACTTCCTTTGATCTGGACACTATATTCCTGTAGATGCAGCCTAAAATTATATTTGGTTCTTTGTTAACTCACATTTAGCTACTAAGACCCCCCTAGGTCCTTTTTACAAGTGCTGTACTGCTTTCAACCTAGGTGTCACAAATCCTATATCTGTGCATTTTATTTTTTTCTGCCTGGATCTAGCACCTTACATTTATCCCTATTATAATTCATTTTTTTTAAAATTTTGGCCCAGCTCTCCAATCTGTCAAGGTTATTTTGAATTCTGATCCCATCCTCTGGGGTACTCATCACCTGCAAATTTGATAAACATGTCTTCTATTCTGTCATCTAAGTCATTTGTAAAAATGCTGAACAACACTGGGGCCCAGTTGTCATTATGAGCTGGGTTTTGACCAAAAGAAGGCAATTTTTAGATGCTGAGAGGTACCAAGGGTTAGAAAAATGGAACTACCACATTTGTAATTTTCTTTCACTGGGGATCATTTTTTTCTGGGGAAAAAAAATTAAAATGTGGGAAAATATTGTTTCCTCATTGAGAAATTCATATCAAGCATTTGTTTGCCCATAAAGTATGGAAAATTGAGAGACCATTTATGAATGGATCTAGCCAGCATGGCATAGCAATTTGAGTGTTGGACCATGACTCTGGAGACCAGGGTTTGATTCCCAGCTCAGCTATGAAACTGGGTGACCTTGAGTAAGTCACATGCTCTCAGCCTCAGGGAAAGGCAAAGACAAACCTCCGCTGAACAAATCTTGCCAATAAAACCCCATGATAAGTTTGTCTTAGGGTCACCATAAGTGGGAAATTAGTTGAAGGCACACAACACACACAAACAGAATTAGACTGCAATTCCTCATCTTTATATTGTCATTACCAATTTATAGTATACAATCCCTTGGCTTTAAACTAAAAGGTTAGCTTTGCTTTACAAATAGTTGCTTGAAACAGGGAGTGGGAATACATTCCTCTAGGAAGTATATTAAAAATGATACAGCTGACTGCTATAGTTTCTTTGGAGCCGTTATCATCTGTCATGTAAATACATAATTAAGGGCTTGTTAAAAATGCAGATTATGTAAATATATATTAATGCTGAGAATTGACCCAATGGAACATAATCAGCCCTTGGGAGCAATTTGAAGATACATATTTGGGTTTGGGAATGTGGAATGAACACACAATGGGCCAAGAGGTGATCCTTCAGAGCCATTGACAGATTCCTGCACAGATACTTATTTTTGCATTGGGTTTTCCAGAAACGCAGCACTCATGCAAGATAAACACTACCAAATGTTCAGTACTCAGATGGGGAACAAGCTGGAAAGTTGTGACTTTTAAGCCAATTAATGTTCATAAATATATTGCTGTTTCTCTGACAGTTTGGGGGCTTTTAGAAAACTGGCTCAGATAGTTTTCTTCTGCAGAGTTTGTGGGTGCATCTTTGTAACATCTGACTTCAGTGCTCAGGTCTATGTAATTTTAATTGCTGTTAGCCGCCCCGATTGTTCACAGAGGGTGGGGTACACATAAATTATTATTATTATTATTATTATTATTATTATTATTATTATTATTATTATTATTATTATTAAAGATCTTTTCTAGTTCTTTCATAGCTGCCCTTCTCATTCCTAGCCTTCTTATGTCTTGGCTGCAGTCACCATTCTCATTGACGTTTGAACCTACCTATGGGAACTCTTTCACTATTTCAATTTCTTCATTGTTCAGGTTGAATTTATGTATTCCTTCCATGGTCATTTATTTTTATTTTCTTTATGTTCAATATAAAGTTTACCTTTGCACTTTCATCTTTGACCATTTTTATTAATTGTTCCAAGTCTGTTATGTTTTCTGCTAGTAATAAGGTGTCATTTGCACATCTAATAAGACTGTTGATGTCCCTTCCTCCTATCTTCACTCCTTCTTTTTCTGAGAACTTGCTATTCTTAGGATACTTTCTGCATACAACTTGAACAAGGAGGGTGATAGAATGCATCATTTCCTGACCTGCTTACCAATTGAGAACCAATCTATTTCTCCGAATTCTGTCCTAACAGTACCCTCTTGTCCTAAGTACAAGAGTACTGCCACATGGTAGTATATTTATGGAGTAGAAATAATGCAGTTTGATACCACTTAAGTGTTGTAGTTCTATTCTATGGAATCCTGGGATTTGTAGTCTTTAGCCTTCTATGCCAAAGTGTTCTGGTGCCTCAAAAAACTACAAATCCCAGGATCCTGTAGGATGGAGTCATGGCAGTTAAAGTGGTGTCAAATACCATTATTTCTACAGTGTAGCTGTACTCTGGGAGATTGTTGTATGAGCCATCCCCTTCTGCAAATTTTGGTTTTCAAGTTTGGGTTTGAGTTCCAGCTCAGCCATGAAACCTATTGGGTGATCTTGGCCAAGTCACACACTCTCAGCCTCAGAGGATGGCAATGGCAAACCTCTTGTGAACAAATCTTGCCAAGACAACCCAATGATAAGTTCGCCTTAGGGTCACCATAAGTCAGAAACAACTTGAAGGCACACAATACACACACACATTAGTGTTGTTACTATTACAATTTAAATGTACGGTATATATTATGCACAAATATATAACCTGAATGTTGTCTCATATGTTTCACTAGTTCTAATGCACAAGAAAACCTCACAAATGTGAGTGTCTCAGATAGTATTCATTCCTGTATTCATGCCAACATATTGTTTTATGCAATTGTCGCCATTCTTCACAGTAGTAATAATGCATTCTTCCTCCAGAGTTTGCACATGTAAAGGGCTCTAAACTCAATGTAACACAAATGACATTATATTAAATAAGAATTGTACACAGTGTTGCCATAACATGATGATACTGTTTGTTATATAAGTTTCAGATTTATTTATTTATTTATTTATTTTGGGATGTTATTGGTGGCAGACTAGGCTGGGCCACTGTGGAAGGCTAGAGGGCTGCATTAGTCCCCCAGCAGACTTTGGAGGGCTGCACCCATTTCCTATTCCTCCTCCAAAAGTAATAAATGTTTACCCCAAATGTTCCCAAATGCCTTCTAAGAGTGATGGGAACATTTTTACTATGCGTTTAGTTCTGTGGCCCATTTTTAGCACCCTTCCCCCAGATCATTTTTAACAACAGAAAATGCATAGAAATCATCTCTTGTTCATTTCCACTTTCAAAAAAGACCTTTTCTGAGCCACTGAGCCTGTACAGACCAGCCAAAAGGGTCGGCCTGGGGGGGGGGAGTCAGGGCATGACTCTGCCCCGATGCTGCCGTCATGCTGCATGCCCCACCGCATGGCGGGCAGCATCAGGGCGCCCCCTTGGTGCAGCGTACAGACATGCTGCGCCAAAGAAGCGCAGAAAAGCTGCCACTGCGGCAGCAAGTGTGGCTTTTTGCTGCTCTTAAAAAGGAGTTGCCAGCTCTTTTTGGAGCGGCAAAGTGCTGGATCGGGGCCATGGCATGCAGTTGTCGTGGCCCCTATCTGGCGCTCCTAGGGATGGCACGGAGCCGCCCCTTAGGGGCCATCTGTAGACCCCCTAACTTGGCCCTGTGGCACCCCACACCACCTACAGAGAATTGAGGGGGATTATTTTGTGAAGGTATTTTTTTATTACTGTGGGGGTCTTGAGGGGCCACAAAAATGGTCTTGGAGGACCCATGTGGTCTTTGGACCATACTTTGCCTCCCTGTGGGGCAGACAATAACTGAGCTAGAAAGAAGATCTGGTGTTCCATGCTGCAGAAATAGAGCAGTTGGATACCACTTTAACTGTAAAGGCTTCATCCTATGGAATCCTGGGCTTTGTAGTTTGGTGAGGCATTCAGCCTGGTCTGGTAGAGAGCTTTGGTACCCAGGATAGTGTAGAATAGAGTCAAGGCAGTTAAAGTGGTGTCAAACCGCTTTATTTCAGTAGTGTGGATATACCCTTGGTCAGCTTACTATACAGTGGTGTAGTGGAGCTAAGGCTCACAGGATTAGATCCTCAAGACCATTTGATGAGCAGGGATAGTTTCATTCCATCCAACTTCCCTGTCCTTCTGAGCTCAGCTGCAACACTCAGAGTAATTGCAGAGAAAATATTTCTTCCCCAGCCATGCTACCGTATATTGTCATGGGGTATTCCTTTCGGAATGGGATGTATATGGAGGAAGCCTGGTCTTAAGCAAACCATTAAGAGTCATTACCTTTACCAAAGACCTGCTCACAGGTAGAAACTGATAGAATTGGTTGTGTTGATATAGGTAAACCTAGCTGCTTAGTTTTGTGGACTCTCCTCAGGCATATGGCTATAGCAAAGGAGACTATGCAGATGACTATCAGCACTTGAAAACAAGTACATTGCAGTACATCACAGTTCCTAAGTCCATGTTGGTTCTGCACACATAGGGGTATCTCTTCCACTCTTCCAAAGAGTACCCCTTGCATACTACATAATAAGCCGTTTTTGCAAATTCCCACCAAAAGAAAAAAAGAAAAAATCCAATTATATGCACAGAGAGAGAGAGAGCGAGAGAGCACAAATCACTCACTGGATGAAAATCTTGGGAGTTTTCCTGCTTTGGAGGGCATCAGACATTGCACTTAATATGTTGCTGCTGAATGCCAGTGTCCATGGGTTACGAATCTGATTTTTCTTTTCATATGGTGCGAAGCATATTGGTGTAATTTTCCCCCCTTCTGTTTTTGAATCTTTGTCCATGACAGATTTCACAGCAGGGAGTCATTCTATCACATATGGCCGCTAAATTAAAAGAAACTTCCAAAACTTCTGTCTGCAAGTTAATTTTAAAACCAAAAGAACATAGCAGCGCCTTAAAATAAAGAAGCAAAAATAGAAAAAACTGAAGATATTTCCCCCTCTTTTGACAGCCTGCCTTTAGCTATACCTGTCATTCTACCTACCAATTCTTTGCATTTTAGACCATAACAAGAGCCTTTTCCAAATCAGTACCTCCAGATGTATTGGACTACAGCTCCCATCACCCCCAGTCAGCATGCCTGGAACGATGGTAAGTTTAGTCAAGGTTATTGGGAAGGTATTAGGAAAGGTTGATAATGTTATGTTACCTGACCATCAAAACTAGGGGATTTTGGAAAATATCCTACAATCCAAATTCTACGGGGCTGAGATCTATTTTTTTGTGAGTGTGGCAACTGCCTCGAATCAATTGTAGTACAAAGTGTGACTCAGCCACACTTTAGTCTTTTATAGATATCTCTGAAACACAAGCACAGACAAACACAACACAACAGCAACTCTCTTCCTCTCAGGCAGCAGGCTTTGCTGAAACTGTTTTTCCCATTGCCAGTCTCTACTCAGTTTTGTGGATTTGCTTGAAGGTCTTTCTCACCACTCTTCCTGCATTGTTCCCTCCAACATTTCACAGATGAAAATCAGAACACATGTGGCCAAGTAACATCAGAGTGTTGTCCAGATGGCAAAAGTTATGAGTGAAAAAGGACACACAAGTTAGAATAGAATCAAAGAATTGGAAGAGACCACAAGGGTCATCCAGTCCAACCCTCTGCCATGCAGGAATACACAGTCAAAGTACTCCTGAGAAGTGGCCATCCAGCCTCTGTTTAAAAACCTCCAGAGAATAATAGGCTGCAGCAGTTTGCTTATGCCTGAGCCTACTGGGATGGTGTGATTCTACCCTCTCCTCTGCTTTCCTCTCTTCTGGGTTAACTGAGCACAAACTACTGTTGCACTTTGAACTCAGTTTGCAGCAGTTGAAATTTGTTATGTTTTTTAAATTTGTTATGTTTAAATTGTACTTGGTTTTAACTGAGATATGATTTAATAACTTTTTAAGGAGGGGAGGGAATTATACTGTTTTTGGTTGTATGGTTTTTAGTGTTGTAAACCGCCCAGATTGGTTCGCCACTGGGCTATATATAAATAAAATTTTATTATTATTATAGGACAAAAGGGGAAGTGGGAGAAAGAGAAAGAAACAGGGACATTGTAAAAAAGCTAAAAACATGGACAGGCAAGATTATTCAGAAATGTCCCTGCTAAATCAGTATAGTTGGAAAGTATGTTCCCATAGCCTTGCTCTTAGCCTTTCTCTCAGGACCAGAGTTCCCCAAATTTGAGAGACTTCATCTGAAATCTGTCTATTTTATATCCTTTCTCCCCACTCCCATATTAGCTCCAAGAAAGCTTGAAAATCTACCTTCCAAGACCATTCCCTTGATATCTTGCCCCTGTCTTTTTGGAAGTGGTTGGAGTTCTTTGCCAGTGCAGACAGAGAAATGCAGACAGAAGTAGATTTAATCCCTGGCATTTCCAGGTGGGACTGGGAAAAACTCCTCTCCAAGATGAAAGATTAGAGGTGCCCAGACTCCTTTCCCAAAGTCCTCCATCCCTCTCATTTTTGTCAGGCAAAAAAGACACCAGGATGGTTCACAGCAATATAGTCTTCCTGGGGAAATCCCTCCCTTGCCCAAGTGACTGAAATAGTTGGAGCTCCATTGAGAGCAAATAGGGAAGACTTGGGAGAATAGTTGATGAAATTAATAGTCAAAAATCCATGCCTGTCAACTAGGGTTACCACGTTCAGACTATCCCAGACCCCAAAATTTCAGGGCTAAAACCTGAGCCCTAGTGACAACTGGGAGGTAGTGGTGATGTCATTATGCATACTACACTTGGCATCAACCACAGAGATGTCTTGGAAAAAGAGAAGGATCCCGCATTGCAGGTGGAATGATTCCATCTTGGAAAACACAGGTCTGAGTTCATAAGGCTTGAGCAGGTGAATTGATGACGGGGAACTCCTGGAGTTTTCTCATTCACAGAATCACAATTATGTTCAGATCAACTTGATGGCAAATAACAGCAAAACATACCCATTTAAAATGATATTGATTCCCCCCCCCTAAAAAACAGGTCTAACGAATAAGGAAACACACAAACACATTTCCCAAGATGATACTCTTGCCCTGAGATTCCTTCCCTTCATCCTGAGGACTGGAAAAGGGAGTCCAGGCCCTGAGATCTGGAAATCCTATCTGTCGACCCTGATTCCACTACACCACTGCATATATAATAATAATAATAATAATAATAATAATAATAATAATAATAATAATAATAATAATAATAATATCCCACCCCTCTTGCAGAGCAATATATAGGGTTACATAATAGGGTTGGAATCCTGCTAGAGACATACGTAGGCATAAGTGCCTTCATGCCATTGGTTTCAGCTGTGGAAATATGAAGGCATGAGAGTCAACTTGTGTAGTGGTTTGAGCATTGGACTCCAGAGACCAGGATTCAAATCCCCACTCAGCCATGGAAACCCTCTGGGTGAGCTGAAGCAAGTCACACTCTCTCAAAAGAAAGTAAAGGCAACCCTCCCCCTTTGAACAAATCTTGGTAAGAAAACCATATAATAGCTTCACTTTAGAGTTGTCATAAGTCAGAAATGACTTGAAGGCACACAACAACAAGCATTCTCTTCTGCTGGTGTGATCATGGTGTGTACAAGTGGTATAATGCTCCATTGGTAGTATATCAGTGCAATCCTGTATAAGAGCTGCCTTGTACAAGCACTTCATAACTCCACTGGCAGACACTCATACTATGTCTGTTCTCTCTATTCGATGCAGTCCTGTTTAGACTAATCCAGTCTGCACTAGATTAAGAGTTGGGATCTGCCATGCTCACTGGAATGGTGACACTGACTGAATCTGCTTGTATCAAGAATGCTGTCTTTAACAAGACCAATACAGCAAGGCTATAGTCATTTGTTTCCACCAGCTGAGCTGAACCATAGGGAGCTAATGTAAACACAGGCTTTTCAGTAAGTGCGGGACTCTTGCTGATAGTGCTGAGAAATATTGCCTGTGGCTTGCAAGGTGTTTCCCAAAAGGGCTGCGTGGCCCATCTAATTTAGCCAGGCGCAGAGTATGATCACTTGGACAAAGCAAATCCCCAATCCATTTTCCCCATTACCACCATCTCCTTTTTTTCGCCCTCCCCCATTACAAATATTTTACAATGACAGCTTTAGCATATTTGCACTTTGCATGTCTGCAATTCTCCCTCTGGTTTTGGCAAGCTCTGTTCATGGAGATGCTGACAGCTGCTCCAGCCGGCTTTCCCCTGTTGGAGTCTCAGAGGAGAAGAAAGGATCTTGAGAGCTTTCAGAAACCAGAAAGAATGACATCTCGATTTTCGTTTGAGTTAGCTGTCTAGCTGCAAGTTCCATCTGTGGTTTTTATTCTTTGAGTAGCAGAACAGGTTTTCAAAAACAATAGCTAGAATCCTGTTGGTAACATATGCATGTGTTCCTTGGGCTTTTGCATGTATTGGTCTTTTCTGAACATTGCATGGGAGGTGTTTATTGCACTCCTTTGATAATGTCAACATACACACTTCCAGGCAACTTTCAAGCCCCAGGGGCACTGTAATGGCTATTTACTGGGTGAGGATGGAAAGAAGGTGAGAGGCAGCTAGGGAACACCCATTCTGGCTGCCATTTATTCAGTTCTCTTCCCTTAGTTGCAGAATTACAGATGGATGCTGCCTGATCACTACCACCCTCCTTCCTTCCCCAGCCAATAAATAGACATGACAGTACTTCCGGTCTTCTGTGAGTAGGAGCATCACAGGGTTCATCTGATGTACTGCCATGTACTAGCTAACCTGAGAGCCAGTGTGGCATAGTGGTTAAAGTGTTGGACTACAACTCTGGAGACCAGGATTCAAATCCCGGCCTGGCCACGAAATCCACTGGCTGGCCTTGGGCAAGTTTCATGCTCTTGGTCTCAGGGAAAGGCAATGACATTTTGCCTCTTGCCATCAAGCAGTCAATCATACAATGGGCAAAACTAGAGACCCTTGTGAGGTCCTTTTGGAATTCCTCGTCACAACGCAGCGTGCTGGTGGGAGAGGGCTAGATGCATCATTCTTCAGCACCCCACTTGCTTGCACACAGAACTCCTTCACCTGATATAACTGCATAGTTTTTAATCAGGGTTTTAGGGGCATTTGTAATCATGGCAATTGTGTCACCATCATAAATGTGAATACAAAAACAGTTTCTATGTCATAAATCTAGCTTATGACATTGTAACTGCCTAACAGGATGGCAGTCTCTGAGTTTTGTGCAATAAACATTTTTTGCACAATGTAAATGTAAAACACAAGCATACTTATTTTAGGAAAAGTGTATGAAACGTTATTGAAAAATGAGCAAAAGCTCTCATGTTGTTGCCTGAGAAGGAGAAAACTTTTGAAACTATTCATTCTTGTGCACAAGAATGAAAGAAGCAAGGATTTGCTTCCCTAGTGCTGAGTCAGAGGATGCCCATTATGTAGAAGCTGAAGTGTATGTCCCAGGAGGACTAGACAAACCAGAAGCAGGGTTTGCTGCAAATCACAATCTCAGTGAAAAAAGTCCACCCCAGGATGAGAGCCAGCATGGCATAGTGGTTTGTGTGTTGGACTATGACTCTAGAGACCAGGATTTGATTCCCAATTCGGTCATGAAACCCACTGGGTGACCTTGGGCAAGTCACTCTCTCTCAGCCTCAAAGGGTGGCAATGGCAAACCCCCTCTGAAGAAACTTGCCAAGAAAACCTCATGATAAGTTTGCCTTATAAGTAGGAAATGACTGGAAGGCACACAACACACACATACATACACACACACAGGTTTAGACAAGAACATAGGATAATAGAATGGAATGTGGAGCAGGCAGTAGGGCAGCAAAGCAGAGAGGAAAGCTGGCATACCCCTCAAAAGGTGAGCAGGAAGAATAAAGACAACCAACAAACAACAATAGGCATGTGAATATCAGAGCCTGGAAAAGTTCCTTTTTGGACTACAATTCTCAGTGGCCCTGCTGGCTGAGTCATTTGATGAGCTGTAGCCACCAAAAGCAAGTTTTCCAAGTGGATTGTGTCATTTTGTAGTTTAGTCACTAGGTGACAATGGACTTAATTTATCAGAGTGAAGTTCTGGAGAAAGAAAATAGAGTTCTTATCTGTATTCCGGACTGGTGCAACCTATAAGTGTTCTGAAACAACAAATAGATTAACTTGGAGAAAGAGTGAGGTAGCACATAAGGAAAGCAAGAATCCTTTCTCCACTGAAAACTAAGACTGTCTCTGGAAATGTTATAGTCAAGCCAGTTGGGAAGAAACCAATGGTCCACTTTGGGAGTGGTGTCATGTTGGTTTCAGAGCCACCCCTTTTCTTCCATTTTATGGTCTTAGAATCATAGAATCATAGAATCATAGAGTTGAAAGAGACCACAAGGGCCATCCAGTCCAACCCCCTGCCATGCAGGAACTCCCAATCAAAGCATCCCTGACAGATGGCCATCCAGCCTCTGCTTAAAGACCTCCAGGGAAGGAGACTCCACTACTCTCCGAGGGAGTGTGTTCCACTGTCGAACCGCCCTTACTGTCAGGAAGTTCCTCCTAATGTTGAGGTGGGATCTCTTTTCTTGCAGCTTGCATCCATTGTTTCATCCATTGTCTTGAGTGGCACTGCAAGGAGTATTGTTGTATTAACCAGGTGATTTGAATTCTGACAGGTCTTTCTGCTACCAAATAGTCCATTTCCCTCCCTCCCTCTCTCTCAATCTCCTTGTGCTAACAAACTCTACAATCTGTTTGGAGGATCCCATGGAATTGTTTTACATTAGAGCGAGATTTATCAATTCCCTATTGGAGTTGTCCTGATCGGTTGTGGCACGATCAAGGTTTTTTAGTGTGAAAATGTCCAGTTCTGTAATGCGGCTGACAGGAAGCTGTACTCAGACCTTTTCAGAGGCTTTCAGGAGTTATCATTTGAGATTAACTCTGGCATGAGCAAAAAGGTTTCAAGTCCTGCTTCTACCTCACCCCCTGGCTCTAAATTAGCAACTTATCTCTTAAATGATCAACACTCGAGTCATAGGTGTTAATGAGTGAAGCTTAGCCAGAAGGGGTGAAGCAAAGGGGAGGGCAACCCAACCAAGTGCCAGGATCCTCCCCCCCTCAAAGCCACTGCAAATAAAGAGAGAGAATATCACTCGCTGATTTCCGAAGTCAAATTGTATTTTAATCAAGGCTTCTCAGCCAAGATGAGGAAGTCAAACTGTGACTTCTCCAGCTGTAAAAAGTGGAAGTCTGGTTTCACATTTGCATGATTTTGAAGGTCAAATGCCTGCAATCCAAGTCTTACTGATCCATATGGACTAGAAATGCCACAATATGCAATCGTCATGAAGGCAGATTGTCTCCTGTAAATCTGTCCTTTTTGTAACACGTTCAAAAAGTACCGTATTGGATGGATTATAAATCCCCATTCAGGAAACGCGTGCAATATGGTGCCCAGCTTCTCTGGTTTATGAAAGTGTGCATTTGAATGTGTGTGTGTGTGTGTGGCAGAGGGAAAAGATGAAGCTGGATGAAGTGTTAGGTGAAATATGCTAGGGAAAAAGATGCTGTTCAAAGATGGGCTACCACTATAATGCGTCTGTTTGGCATCAGCTCTACATACAGAATTTAAACCACTCCATGTTCTGGATTCCCTATAAATCTTTGTAGTAGAACCTGATTCCAGTCTGATTGCAGGCATTAGTCAATGTGTTATTTTTGTTGTTGTTGTTATTTCTGACTTATGGTCCTCAGGTCAGCCTGTCACAGGGATTTCTTGGAAGATTTATTCAGAGGGGGTTTGCCTTTTCCTTCCATTGATGCTGAGAGAGTGTCACTTGTCCAGGGTCACCCAGTGCGTTTCCATGGCTGAAGGGGGATTTGAACCCTGGTCTTTCAGAGTCATAGTCCAGCACAGACCAATATACTACATTGGCTCTCTTGACTTATACAGTGTATACATCTAGAGTTCAGAATATCTGAAATGATTCATATGCAAAGGGATCTTGTAGAAATAAGTTGGTAGCACTTCTTTCTTTCATTTACTCCCAAAGGTGCTACAAGATCCCTTTGCATACAGATTTTCCAGACTCGCACTGCTGTATCTTTGAATTTTATCTTCATAGGTGAGCCTTCTTAGATTTTAAGACCCTTAAAGGTGGACTTTCACCAAATGAGCCATCACAGGCACATTTGTGGGGACATAGGACCTTATCAAACGCTGGCCACGAAGCGAAAAGAAAGCGAAAA
>CM034708.1:12058970-12069675 GCA_020142125.1 Phrynosoma platyrhinos | reverse complement strand
AAATTTGTCTGAGATTCAGTCCTGGTCATTTTAAAGAAATTTCCTTTCATTATTGTCTGGCAACATAACTTGTGCTCCACTCTCCAGCAGCCCAGACCTCCAGGTAGAACCACCTTCAAATAGGATCTTCAACAATGGCCTGTTTTCAATGGTAACAATTCATTTTGTTTTGATGAAACTAAAAGGCATCCTTTATAGTTTTAAGACATTTATGCTTAACTTTCAAAGAATGTATGTTCCGGCATTAGGCTATAGATTCAAGTCCATTTTACCTGTTGGTTTAAGTGAGCCAAAAGAGGTGATGTTTTTAGGATTGTCTGTGGAAGGACTATGCAAAGGCACCTGTTGGTCACTAGTACTTAAAATATATTGTTCGCTATCTGGAAATAGTTTGAATTTCCTGTAATGTATAATCAGTAGAGGGCTCCCTAGTCTGTGCCAGCCATGCAGACATAAAAACATTTCCTCTACTTTGTTCTTAGCACAACATCCAGCTTCACAATGTTGTCATTTCTCATTGTTTCTCAAATCAAGAGTAATATCTGCTGATATTCAAGCATAGGGGCAGAGGAGATTCAGACCTGTTCAATAGATCTAAAGCCATTGACATCAAGATGTTTATATTCCCCCACATTTATTGCCATTGCTAACACTCTTTTCTTAAGCAACAGGAATATCTTCAAGTATTTTAAGCATACATACATACATATATATCAACCACCTCTAAAGAAACTGGCCAAGAAAACCCCATGATAGGTTCTCTATAAGTCACTTATATATCTGTAAAGAAGAGCCTAGATAGCTTCTCCTGTGCCTTAAGAAAGGTGAGATATGATTTAAAAATAAATAAATAAACAAATAGCTTAGAATCAGTGATGCTGACCAGACTCTAAGGCCAATGTAATATACGTGGAAATTCCCTTACATATATGGTTGTACTTTTTTGGCCATTGTGCAATGGGCATACTCAGTTTATGAGTGCATACCAAGTTCCATAAGTATAACAAGTTCACATGGCTCTGATTCCAGCCATCCAATAGTGCATTCTTAAATGATGTGTAAATATTCTGCAGTGGTGGGACCCCCTGAGAGCTGAATGAGTTGTCAAAAATGCAAAAAACCAAACCCAAAAACCAAACCCACCACTCACAAATAACAACCCCCCCCACTGTTTTTCACTATCAAGAGACTGTGACAAGTTTCTTCCCAAAGTAGTTCTGATATGGAGGCAGTACATGATGTTAATGCATATGATTATGCTCCCTCTCTCCCTGTCCCCTACTATTCCCAAGCAGGCTGTTTTTCTTTTCCTTTTCCCAACTCCTTTTTTTAACCTAACAGGTTGTGCAACTGTGCTAAAAATAACTAAAAAATAATTGCAGACCAAAAAGCATGCTGGGAAGGGGTTGGGGCAGGGAGATGGGGCTATGGACACCAGCAGGAGGAAGGTAGAGGCCGGGACAGAAGTTGCACCATCGTACTTTTGAAGAGCTGGATGATAATAATTGTCCTCAACTTGGTATGTTTGCATTTGCTAGACTAATGGGATTGTGGCATTTTACAAGCCTGGTGTGATAAAATCCATAGGGAGAAGTGGGTACTGGCTTTAAAAAAAACACTTTACAATTGTTTAAAAAGTACAGGTGATTCATAAGAACTAAATTCAAACCATGATTTCTAGAGGCTTCCAGAAGAGGTAATTTGTACACACTCCCTTTGCAAAATATGTCATGGTCCAGGAAATTCTAGAGGGAGTAGATCCACAAAAACAGTATTGAGCCCCAACATTGTACAGCCCCATGGTTACCTTTTTGATCACTCGTACTCTAAAGTTTAATATGATACTTCGATATTATTGCTTTTTTGTTTCTTTTAAAGTCCCAGTCATAAAGAATTAAGGTACCAGTGTCATCCCTATGAATTATTGTTTTGGCCCAGAGTATGGAGAAATTCTAGGGAAGGGGTTGAACCTGCTAGTTCAGTTCAAAAAAAGAGGGGATTGTCTGATTGCAGAAATGGGCTGGGCTGGAAGAAATCTGGATTAAATCCTAGGCAAATGTAGCATGGAGGGCCAGAGCCAGAAAAAGAATAATCCTCCTTTTCTGGGGAAAACTGTCATCAATAGCCACAGTGTGTGTGGCTATTCCTACTGATACTTGCACCCCATCCTTACAGCTATTTATATAAACAAGCAGCTTTTCTAGACCTTTTGCTTCTGCTGGAACATATGGAAGATTCACTGCCAGACCAATGGCTGTTTTTCCATACACTGTCACTGCCAAAGTACATACAAGAGTGCTCATAAACCCTGATGGCAGTCCTCTGCACATGACCTTTCACTGAATAATATAGTGGGCCTAAGAACATATCCTTAACCAGCTGACATTTCAAAAATGCAAGATACACACAAATACCTTTGCAGTGAGTCAGTGAGCCCTAGTGCCAGTGGGAAATGAGGAGAAGATATGTACCCAGGCCACTTCACATAAAGGTCAGAACTATGTTACTTATACTGTGCAAGTTCCCCATGTAAGCAGGTGACATTTATTGCCTTATGTCCAACTTCTACATCCAGTTCAAGAGTTGCTATTGTACATGCAAATGTGTGCTCTCAGCTGATGCATGCCAATTCTGCCTGCTGAAGTTGGTGGTAGTACACCTGCATTTGTGCATTCAGTTGAACATTCAATTTCCCACATGGTTGTACTGTGTTGCCCTTGTGCTATCAACATGTGCAATGGTTGCATTGTTCCATTTATGTATAACTTTGCATGTAGAGAGTTATTCCATACAGTCCCAGGAAATGAGACTAATAAAATCAAACTTTGTTCTGCCAATCCTGAGATTTGTGTCTCCCAGAGACATAGAGAAGCAACACAATTCCTTAAAATTTTAGCTGGCATTCTAAGACTTGGCAACTCTAACCTGTAGGCCAGAATGGGTTTTTTGGGTGCAGGAGGGAATTCTCCTTCACCCTTCAAAAAGCTACAGTACATTTTCAGCTTCTCACTTTGGATGCTGACATTGGCAAAGTGGGATGAATACATTTTTCCATTTCAAAGCTGACAAACCTATCTTAGAGGTTCCTTACTCATAATGCCCTAAACTCCACATTACAGCATTGGAGCCAAACCCTTTCAATGCTAAGGAACGAATGTCCCAATACTGTTTTTCTTTTAAAGGAGGTGAAGGATGAATCCATAAACAGAATGCAAATGGAAACACCAAAGTCCATTCAGAATATCTGCATTTTACCATTGTTTCAAAGTTAATTTACTCACTGCTGTGGAAAGAGTGCTAATGTTAACATTTTTGCCCTTGACTGGGAATGAGCAAATCAAAAGACTGGGAGAGAGAGAAGACGGAGAGAGAACTTTATATATTTCCTTCCAGAGTTCTGGAGTGACTATGGTTTTACATTTTATATATTCTTGAGAGAGAAAATCCAACCAATGAGCAGTGAGAGACCAGGTAAAATTTTGAGCTTTTGGAAAGTTAATCTCAAAGTTTTCACTGACTACAGTGAAGGAGGGAATAGCACTGCTATTTTAGGCTATATAAAACCAACTATGTTTTAGCCATTACATAGCAAACAGCAAACACAGCCAACAGCAAACATGCACCATCAATTTACATCATCTTGGTAGAGCTAGTTCTCCAAACAGTAAAGGTCGACAGAGGTCTGCAACTGAGGAAATGGGTCCAGTGTGGTTAACAGCAGCAGAGAAAATGTTTCCTATTTGATTTTTATTAACTGATTGACATGAATTAATGCATTAGGATATTTGATTGTGTCATAAAATGTGTATATGAACATCATGATTCAATTTAATGTACCCATTACTGCTTGATGTGCCATTATATTAGACTAAATTAAAAGAATTTTATGGAAAAAAATTACAATTAAAGACTCAAAATTGATTACATTCATAACTTAGTAGTAGAGATTCACTCCTGTTAATATTTGGGAGAATGGTCATAAAAGTGCTAGCAAACAACATCGGCTATTGGTGAATAAGGAAAATACAAGGTGGTGGACCTAAACAGGAAATAATCCATAGGAAATGGCAGTATACCGGCAACCTGCAGCACACTAGAGTCAAAAGATACATGGAAATGGACAAGCAAAACTAGGAAACTCAACCAGCCGGTCTTAGCAAGCAGCAATGCTGGTGGCTCCAATGTCAGAGGGGCAGTGAATCCCATCTGGGTCAAAGCATTAAAAGAGTTAACCAAGTGCTGAACCCTACCTCAACAAATTCAACATCTTACAAGATATTCATTTATTTAATACAAAGAGAGATGTGTGGGGATGGGAGAGATTATAGCAATGCTATATAAAGAAGTGGCCCCTGGGCTGATGTTGGTCCCTGTGACATTTATTGGTCCCTGGCATGTTTCCAAGAAAGAAAGAAAGAAAGAAGAGAAATTGTACCTGGTGGACAAATACATAGTGTCAATCCCTGGCACTTTAGAAAAAACAATAATTGCTGATTCCTTACATCAGACAGCCCAAGAAGCACTAGATTATAGCCTTCCCAAATCAGTTTATAATCAGTTATAAATCAGTTCAAAAAAACCCACCTTCAGTTTAATCCATATTAAGGTAAACCTGTTGGAATGCAATACAATATAAGAAAAATTATAAGGCCCATTAATGTTTAGCTTTATAGAGAAGCACTTTCAGTGGCTTTCTTGCAGTCATCCATCCTCATATGTGAGACTTGCCAAACACTGATGTTGAACATGTTTTGAGCATGGTCAGGACTGGCAGATCAATGAGAGAATACAAGTTGATACAGATTTGTGTCCTCTTTTGTCCTCTGTTTTGCTGTCACATATCCTCTTTTTCTGATGACTATAAAAGCTAGACAGTAAATTCAATTGTATATGGGGTACAAAGCCAAAATGATTGCATTTTAGACAGAGTTTGGTAAAGCTGCATTTTGGAGGGATCAATAGTTCTTAGGAACCCACTGGCCACTGGCTTTTATTTTATTTTATTTCGGGAGGCAAGACCCACATTTTGCCCACTGTAGCTGCTAAGATGTTCTTGGCAAGATTTATACAGAGGCAGTTTACCTTCCTCTCAAGCTGAGAGAGTATGACTTGGCCATGGTCCCCCAGTAGATTTCATGACTGATCAGGGATTCAAACCTCATACTCCCAGAGTCCATCATTCAACGCAATACACCACAATGGCTGGGTGTCTTGATTTTAGTTTCCTTACAACTTGATTTTGCTTTTTTGCAAAATAAACAAAGAAACACAATGAATTAGAAACTCAAGCAGTAAAGTACAGGTTTCTCTATTTTGCTGCTTTCAGTGGGACACCAAATGTATCATTATTACCCTGCTTCATATACAACTTTTGTGTTATTCTCAGCATATACAAAATACCAAGGATGTTATCAGAGCTTCAAAAACATTTTGAGAATGTGTGGAATGTATTCTGTTTGACTAAAGACTTCATCATCAAGGTGTATGGGGACCATCTGTGTGCCAGATTGCAGGTCACTTACCTGTATCTTCCGTGGGTTTTTCATCAAGGTAAAATAAATTAGCCTTTGTTATGTTAGGAGCAAGTGGAGTTAAAGTGGTGAAAAAGTGGGAGGTGAGAATGTGGTCCTGCCTCTTCTCTTTTCTCCTTAAGTTACAAGATATTTCACAGCCCAGAAGGTATTTGTTTTGTTTCATTTCTTTCACTGTGCAACGTAGGATCCCTCAGATGTTCAAATTCATCATTTTAGTTTGCACAAACTTTATCATTTGTTCAGCCATGCAGAGATAAGCAAGCAATCTAGATTGGTGGACTTTGCCCTGCTACCTTATCATTGAAATGAAAGTGTCAGTTGCAGGCAGAATATTTATTTATTCATTCATTCATCCATTCCTTCATTAATTATTAGCTTTTCTGCCAATATAACACTCAAGCTAGCTCACAATATAACTTAAAACCAAATGTAGTCAAAATGAATGGATGATTTTAAAAAGTTTTAAAATAAATAATTGTATTTAAAAATTAAAAGAGGCTTAAAAGGCCATTAAATTATGCTAGTAATAATAAAAAAATACAACACATCCAGATTAAAAGATCTCCTATAACAAAGAATTACCTGTTGGTGGAAAAAGAGCAGAGAGAGGGCCAATTAAGCCTCTCATAGGAGAGAATTCACAATCTGAGAAGGCTCTCTCCCATGTCCTCAACAAACAAGCCTCTGATGGTGGCAGGACTGAGAGAACATCCTCCCATGAGGTTCTTAAAACTCAAACAGGCTCATATGAAGAGATACCATTTTTAAAATATACTTGAGCCAAGCCATCTATTAGTCATTCTTGCAGTTCAATACAGAGGCTTAACCATGTATGGGCCGATGCAGATGGCCCCTAAGGGGCGGCTTTGTGCCGCCCCTGGGAGCGCTGGATCAGGGCCATGGGAATTGCACACTGTGGCCCTGATCCTCCTTTTTGCCAATCCAAAAAGAGCTGCCAAATGCCACTCCTTTTTGGGGCGGCAAAAAGCCACTTTTAGAGCTGCCACCATGGCTCTTTTGTGCCCCTTTGGCGCAGTGTGTGTGCATGCTGCACCAACAGAGTGCCCTGATGCCATGCGGCCAGGCATGCGGCATGATGGCCGTGTCAGGGTGGAGTCGGGGCAGCCGGCGTGCAATCGCTCCACCTCCAACTCCACCCCCAGGCCATCCCTTTAGGCCCATCTGCATTGGCCCTAAGTCAAAGGGATCTAGTACACCTTTGAGATGAATTGACCAAAAGACATTGTAGCCTAAGCTTTCATAGGCTTGGTCTAGTTCCTCAGTTGTATCCAAGGAAGTAGGCCAAGTCTATGAAAGGTTATACTACAATGTCTTTTGCTCAGTCAGTCTCAAAGGTACTGCAAGACCCCTTTCCATACTGGCAATTTAATATGCAAATGGATCTTGCTTTGAGACTAATTGAAAGAAAGAAAGAAGTTGGTAGCATGAGCTTCTGTAGACTTGAGCCTACTTCCTCAGATGCATGTTTACATACTGATTTTCCAGACTAACATGGAAAATGTTTAACTGTTATGGCTCAATGCTATGAAATCCTGGGATGTGTAGTTGGGGAGGGGGGCACCAGAGTTCTCTGACTGAAAATGATAAATATCTCACTACAAATTCCACAGCATTGAGCCATGGCAGTTAAAGCAGTGACAAACTGCATTATTTCTGCAGTGTAGATGCAGCCTTTAATATGATTTCTAGTTTCTTCCTCTGTCCCCTTCCCATAAATAAGGGTAACTAGTATTAGGGATGGAGGAATCTGTACATTTTCCCCTTATCCCAATTCCCATTTATTTATTTATTTTTAAGAAAACAAAACTCAAGTTCTTTCCTTTTCATTTATGGAAAAATCTGTCCATTTTTTTTACATTTTTCTTTAAAAGGCGATATGAATGTAAGTCTCACCTCCTTGCATTAGCCAAATTCAATAAAAGTTTCATCTACTCATGGAATGGAGAGTTCTGTGTTGTACTTACCAGTTGAGGAAGAGCCTGTGTGAAAAAGAAAAACAGGTAGCAACCTTAATTCAACACTATAAATGTGGTGGAATAAAGATGGATTCAAGCCCAGGTTTTTAAGAGTTAAACACTCCATTCACTTTCCCAGATAGATATACCTGTCAGTTTCTCCTTTATGTGATTAAAAAATATATATCTTTCTGTCCTGATCATTAAAAATTTTGTTAAGTTCTCACTCATTCCTGAGTTTTAGGAACCCCAAACAACCCCCTTCATATTCTAACAACTTGAAATCTGTTTTAAAAAAAAATCATCACAGGGCTCAACCATATGTGAGAACGGTCTGGATATTTTGCACAAGAATATCAAGCATCAGTTGAACTTTTTCTCACATTTTCATGACTCAAACAATCAATACATTGTCCAAAACAGAAAATAAGTGAATATTGTACAGTATATAATCCAATTCTGTTAATCAAAACAGAATTATGTGACATTATCCGAGCTGTCAATATTAATTTTAATCTCGTTTGCAGCTAGAGCAAATCCTTTAACAGCATAAATAATATATTGGGATTTATTTCTTAGTAAGAATTTTGATTGTCTAGTTAGGGGTAAATGAGATAAATTAAAATCTGAAAAAAGAGGTTTGAGCCAAACCAAACTGTCATTAATAAACACAGCACAAAACAAATGCATTTCTCAGTACTGTCATGGTTTTCCCTGTGTAACAGGTGTGTCAAAACCTCATGCTGTCAGGATGATGATGATGATGATGATTTATATCCCACTTTCCTTTTCATAATCTCAAGGTGGAATACATGTCTTTTCTTCTTTCTACTTTGTCCTCATGACAACCTTATGAGGTCAGGCTGTGTGGGAGGGTGATTGGGCCAAGGACACCCACTACATTTCAAGGCTCAGTATTGGACTAGAACTCAGGTCAACAAGATGTAGTCCAGGAGAATAATCACTTTATTCAACACACCACTTCTCTGTCATGAAGATATGGAAGAGTTACTACTCAGTTTTTAAGAAATGTGGCCCTTTGTGTGTCCGATATCAGAACACATCCATGGCTGGACTTCGGCAGCTGGATTTCTGCGAAGTCTTCTCTACCTAGTGCTACACCAGGCAGACCATAAGAATCTACTATAACTTTGGCAGAAGGCTAATTGAGTGAGCGAATGGGCCCTTCTCTTGACAATGTTCATCATCATGGTCAGAAGTGTGTTGAATTTGCTCTGGGCTTTCTTCCTCACTTTAAAGAAACTATCGAAAGTGCTGAACCTGATTCGGGAATGTGTTTCAGCACCATGAATAGCTATGGACCTTTAAAGTATGGAATAAAACCCAGAATGAGTTCACCATAGTCCCGGTATGGATGCCACCAACCAGCCACCATTCATTTGTCCACTCTAATTTCCAGAAGGGGAAGGGGAAGATGGAGGGTGGGGAGACTCTCTTGCTTCTTACCCTTGCTTGCATGCTTGGGGAATCCAGGTGACCATGCAGCAATAGCAAGAATGTAGAAGAAGGACAGATTCTTTGGCTTCAGGAAATTAGCAAAGGACCCTTGTGGGATTTGGCAGGTAACCAAAAATGTGAGCTCCTGACATGAGTTGATCCTGGATGGCCTGGCTGTTTCTGCTCAGACCATGGAGACAACAGAAATCACAAAAAGTCAAAAGGAGAGGGGACAAAAGTGGAAAACCAAGCCTCCTCATTTGGCTCCTTCCAAGGTAACAGCAATAGCACAGATCTGGAAATGCTATTTTTGGGACCACCATATCCAGAATTCCCCGTCCAACATGGCCAATGGCTTAGAGAGTCAACCTGAATTTGGTCACTTGGAGATCTAAGGTTGTTTTTTTTAAAGTAACTCTTCTAAGCTCTGCAGTCTCATCAACCCATACCAGGAAACAGAGGTCCTTAAGACCTTCATATGGTGCAGTATTTAGGATGGTGTGTCTGAGTCTGGAATGAAATGGATTCCCCGATGAGAGGAAAAGACTTCACAAATGCCATCCCCATAAGTGGTTTCAGCAGAAGGTCAACTTAAGCAGTCACTCAGGGTAGACTTGTTCAAAAAATACTTCTTGTCTTGGACTAGCTTCACATGCATTTTCCAGCATGATAGGTTAAGAAAGTAATCCATCATTCTCTACAATTATGTAGGATCTTCTGTGGTACACTTTTATGTTCTCTTTCCAGTTAAGTGCCCAGGTCCAAGTTCTTATGCATCTTCCATCATGATCAGTTGAAGGTGTATCCCATCATCCTCTGCAATCATGTAAGATCTTCTGAAGGTATTTTCAGGCTTTGCTTCCATCACCTTACTCTACTCCTCACTATCCTAGGGTGTGTGAAAAGCCCTTGTTTTCACTCCCATACAGCCTCACATTGTAACAAATCTCTGTTTCAAAAACATGTAATGAATGGCCTCTCCCTAAATTATTAATGGAGTCTTTCTTCCATAACTGGCTTCTTTCCTGAGAGGGATTTGCCAAAGATATATGTCTGAGTGTGTGGTGTATTTACCCAGAAGCTCCACTGAAGCTCACATTTTTCCTTTTTCAATTTTTATTTATTTATTTATTTATTGGCTTAGAAGAGTAATTGAAATGTTCTTGACAGACCCCCTGACTTTGGAGCTTTATTATTAATTTAGCTCCTTGTCTTCTTGATCATTCAGTTTTGATGTCAACATTGTTCTATTTCCCAGTGCAGTGAATTCTGAGCTGTCACTGTGTAAACTTCTTCACCAATGCACCAGCTTTGATAAGTTATCATACACAATTTTTTTTTAATGTGCGTGTGCATTTTAAAAATCACTACAGGCTTACAGGATATTTGATTTCAGATCTGTGCTCTTTGTGTTATATTCAGAGGGAAAATAGCTACATGGCTGAGGTCAGGAAGAGGATTTGCTGTGAATTCTAGTTACTCAGTGTCCTGTCAAAACAGAAAAGTTAGACAGAACAGTCATGCTAGATATCCCTCTGAGAAGGGAGGTGGGGAAGCTGGAATCCTTTTGGTGACATACGCAGGCATAAACTCCCATTGTGCCAATTGATTTCTTTTTTAAAAAAATGTTGCATAGAGAGATATGTATTACCTCCTTGCGCAATGACCTGCTCATATGATCTGTCTCATGCTGGAATGCACCCCACAGTGTTCAGCTCTGGTTCTAGAGCCAAGAAT
>CM034708.1:12020557-12031869 GCA_020142125.1 Phrynosoma platyrhinos | reverse complement strand
CCCCCCCCCAGTAACACCACTGCCTATGCATCATCCTGCCCCTAGCATTTTCCTTGTATATTCATTTTGTCTCTGTTTCCCCACACACTATTTTTTTTAATGCCCCATTCTCCAGTTCACTTTAAAACAATTTTGACTGTGCCATTCCATTTTAGAACTGAACTGGGCCAAGCCAGGAGCTAGTACAAATCAGCTGAATCAGCCTTTTGCACACCACAAAAGACCAATAGATTGTAACAGTCTGTAAATGGGATATAGAATATGTTTCACAAATTTACGGTGTCATTTAAATCCTACCTAGTTAGTGATAAGTCCCATGGAGTGAGGACTGGAGATTGCAGTCTCAATGGGATTTATTTCTAAGTAGTAGGTACACATCAGATTGCACTGTTGACTAGGTTAGATTGTGCTTGCTGTATAAAGAGATCTTGGCTTGGGACAAAGACTACAGGAACTGAGAAATTTAACTGCACTGTTTTAAAATGTGTATATATAAATATTGAAAATGTTTTGTTTCTGCTTCTTTTGCTAAATGGAACAAATTATTCCCTTATGATTTCCTCCATACTAATGCTGGGAGTCTCTTTGGGGGTTTGCATGTACTGGTAATTTGTATGTATTTTGTAAGTGTACATATTTGCAGGTAATAGCTTTCTTGGATGCATTTTCTCTGGAACTTTTAGCCCCAGCTAAAAGATGGTGTTATTTTTGTTATGCCATCCATTCTGTTGTCCTGGCAGAAAATAATTCCACCCATGGACAGGGTGATCAGATACATTCAAGAAAAATGTAGGGCATTACAAAATAAAAGCCAAAACCTCTAATATAAATATAAATTCATTTCATGTGGTTTATTTACAGGTATATTACATATACTCTATTTTATTTTGTACTGTTTTTCTGATGAACTTATCTTCATTAAAACACCTTATTGGCTAGCAATATACTTACAGAACTCTGGGCAAGACAAAAGCTTGCTAGCAACAAACCTTTGAGTGAATCTATAGTAAAATTATTCCTTTCATTTGTCCATTGTGCTGAAATTTAGGGAAAAAAAACTTTCAGAATTTGCTTTGTGTCCTCAAGTAGTCCATTGCCTAACATGTTTACTGCCATAGTTTTTGTGGGTTTTTCGGGCTGTGTGGCCATGTTCTAGAAGAGTTTCTTTCTGATGTTTCGCCAGCATCTGTGGCTAGCATCTTCAGAGAAAACTGAAATGGAAGAGCATGGGTCTATATATACTGTGAGACCCTGGGTCTCATATATATAGACCCATGCTCTTCCATTTCAGTTTTCTCTGAAGATGCTAGCAACAGATGCTGGCGAAACGTCAGAAAGAAACTCTTCTAGAACATGGCCACACAGCCCGAAAAAACCCACAAAAACTATGGATACCGGCCATAAAAGCCTACGACTTCACATGTTTGCTGCCCTTTTCTCCCCTGAGAAACAAATGTGCCCAAGTTCTGTAGGCAAGTCTTGCCTACAACTGCTCCTAGGAAACTTTACAAGGATACAACCTATCCTCATATTTTCAGCAAGAAGTATACAGGGAGCCAAGTAGACACATTTCTTGAACTGGAACAGCAAATGTGGTGTTACTCCATGAGACATTTTGTAATTCATCTGGAACAGAAAGTCAAAATGTAGGACATGTCCTGGAAAAGAAAGTTGTCTGGTCACCCTGTCCATGGACCATTGTGAGAAGACAATGGTTGCAATCCAACATCCCTTAAGTGTGGTGTAAATATCCAGTGCTATGCCAGCCCTCTGCAACACCCCCATGCAGAATAGTAATATTGCACCACAATATCAATGACTGGGTGCTGTTGTGCCATGTGCAATGAACAACTGTGATGTGTGTGCAATTCTACTTCCGTCACTGTCAGTAGAATGTACATCTGTTGCACTATGATGAACAATTTGCCCCACGTGCATAGCATGAATTACACATACATATGCCACTAACAGAATGTGAGCCAGGGGCTTTTCCTGGTCGGGGATGACAACTTTGTGTCCTCCTTAATTGTTGGTGCTGAAAAGAGAGAAAAGGTTCAGCCGTGCTTGATATGAGATTGGTGACAATATCATCTGGAATAATACAATATAATACAATATATATAATGCTATGAGGGATGCAGTGGCTCAACTGGTTAAGTGTTGATTGCAAGATCGGCAGTGTTGATTGCAAGATCGGCAGGTTGGCAGTTTGAAGCACAGGTGCTTCATGATGGGGTGAGCTCTCATCATTAGTCCCAGCTTTTGCCAACCTAACAGTTTGAAAGCATGAAAATGCAAGTAGATAAATAGGTACCATTTCTCAATGGGATGGTAAACAGCATTCTGTGCAATCATGTTGGCCACATGATAACAGAGTAGTCTCTTACAATGCTGTCTCTTCAGCTTAGTAATGGAGATGAGCACCACCCCCTACGGTTGGAAATTACTGGACAACCTTGTAAACAAGGATACCTTTACCTTTACATATAATATAGCATTATATAATAACACAATAAATACAATACAATCCATAACATGGATAGTGACAAGAGATTAATGAAATCCAGGCATCCTGTCATTTAATACCATGCATTTTAATTAAAGTGACAGGTATCATTAGATCTATGTCTAAGCAACCAAACACTGAAAGATCCTACCAGAGAGTGTGTGTACGTGCCTCTGTGCCTGTGTGTGCCTGTGTGTGTATGTGTGTAAAACATCTGTTCACCTTAAAAATTGCTAAATTAGAGGTTTCTGAAAATGTCAGCTTTATAAGCCTGCAACAGATTTAGGTCTTGGACTGAGCTGGGAATTAAAGGTTAAAACCCAACATATTCTTCCTGCACACAAAGCCCTGATAAACAGAACAGGTTAATATTATAAAATGGAAAATATTCCCTGATGCCAGGAATGATGTCTAATGAAACGTAGAAAGGATTTTTCATTCTAGAAAGACAAAGCATGAATCTACTGACATTTCACTGAGACTTTACAGTGCTGGGTTCTGACAAAAACAGTGCAGGATCTAGGCCAGGCTGGTATCAAGGGTTAGAGCAAAAACACTACTAGATATTGAAAAGTTCATTTTTACAAGTAATTTGTTCCCGTTACTAATTACAATGCTTGAGAAGCAGCAGCAACTTAGTCATACCAAGCAACTATTTATTTATCATGTTTATATTCTGTCTTTCCTCATGCATCAGACCCTGTGATGCATCTCTCTCCTTCTCCTCACTCTCTCCTCACAACAACCCTGTGAGGTAGGTCAGGCTGAAGGAAAGTAAGGTGTTCACAAAAGGCCTTTCCAATGACTTCTCCCAATCTGTGACACCCCTTTTCATGTGGACCTTCTTTGCTCTCCTTCCACCAGTAGGCAAACAGCTTTTTATTCAGCACAGCTTTTACTCCCAAACTGACTGTAGAAAAGGGTATTTTTTTTAAAAAAAAGTGGGTGGGTATGCTATTACCCTTCTTTCTGGTTAACCTTGTGTAAAATGCTTTTAAACTTTTTTAATGCAGAGCTTGGTTTTAATACGATAGTTGATTTCATTTTAAAAATCAGTTATAACTGATTGGTTTTCAGCTGCATTCTATTTTAATTCATGCTTTCTCTCTGTGTGCCTTCAAGTCATTTCCAACGTATGGCGACCCTATAGGGCAACCCAAAGCAACCCTATCATGGGGTTTTCTAGGCACAATTTGTTCAGAGTGGGTTTGCCTTTGCCTTCCTCTGAGGGTGAGGGACAGGGGCTTGCCCAAGGTCACCCAGTGGATTTCCATGGCAGATTCAAACCCCGGTGACAATTCAGACCCTGGTTTCCAGAGTCACAGTCCAATGCTCAAACCACCCCACCAAACTGGCTGTCCATTCATGCTATAAGCCACCTTAAGTTCTAAACTGGGGGAAACATAAAATCAATAAACTCAGACTATGGGGGGTTGCAGACTGCCAGAAACAGTGCAAATTGAGTCCACTTTTAGGGTTAGGGTTAGGGTTAGGGAATCATGAGAACTGTATTTTATTGTGGCACTAGAGCTCTCTGACAGAGAAGGCTCAATGTCTCAGAAAAAAAGCAATTCCCATGATTCCCTAGCACTGACCCTACCCCTAAAAGTGGACTCAATTTGCACTATTTCTGGCAGTCTGCAACCCCTGTATGACTCTCATAGAAGACTATGGACTTGACTATGGACTCTGGTTACCCAAGCCCCTGAGGCTGGAGCTTGATAGTGCCTGATGTTTTCATACTGGCCTGGCAATAGTGGCTTGAAGCTCCCTTTTTCCAAACAAATGGCATTCAGCAGCATAATGTCTTTGAACCTACTGCTCCCAGAATCTCCCAGGAGCCACATGGCCAGAAGGAGGGGGTGTCAGCAGTGTTCTCTCTTGTATGGTGCAACCTGTTTTGGTCCCCTATACCTCTCTATACCATCTGAACCGAGAACAAGTAATACTCCTCTATACCATCTGAACTGAGAACAAAAACAGCAAATGCAGGCTTATGACTAATACCTTCAATTTCCCCCCTCCTGTATGGTTTTTAACACTTTGCCTGATGAAGATGCCAGTGGAGCTTAACAAAAGCTTTAACATGTATATTGTGCATTTTGGTTGGACCAGTAAAGGTATCACTGTTTGGTGGTTTTTCGATGTTACTGGATTTTGACCAACACGGCTATCCCTGGATTTTTTACGGAATTTTGTGTTTCTATTATTTGAATATGGATTGGTTGTGTCAAGCAAGTATAACAATAAATCAACAGGGTGTTCATCATGTCTCATGCAAAAGGCTACCCCTCCAATGACATTGGGGCTCTACTCCATAGTCCTTTCCCAGTTCATTCACCCAACAGCCTCCTCCACAACAGACATCTTATCAAACGTGACTGATTGCTGTAATCTGCACTCTGGGCAGCCATTAAGCAAATTACCTGAATCATTGCAAGGATTAGTCTCATTAACACATGATTAGCATCAAATTAAAATAATGAGTGTTTAACTTCTGATGTCTTCCAGTTGTTTGAACAGCTTGATCAGCCACACCAGGGTGGCAGGGAGGTGATGGGTGTCAAAGAGTCATCAGGCAAAGGAGGTGGCAATGGTGCTGGCTGTGCTGTAGGGGACCAAAACAGGTTGCACCATACAAGAGAAAACACTGCTCTCAGATGAACTTCCTGATGGCAGGAGCTGTTTGACAGGGGAACACAGTGCCTTGGAGAGTGGTGGAGTCTCCTTCTTTGGAGGTTTTTAAACAGAGGATGGATGGCCATCTGTCAGGAGTGCTTTGACTGTGTCTTCCTGAATGGCAGAATGGGGTTGCACTGGATGGCCCTTTGGGGTTTCTTACAACTCTTTGATTCAAATACAATGGTGCACAGACAAGGAACAAGCACACCCATGAAAAGGCTTATCAACACAGGGAATGAAAATGCATTTCAGCCTGTTTCTAGCCCTATGTTGACATTTGCTGACTCCAGGTAGTGGCAGCAAGAGCAGCAGTAGCTGGATGGAAGGATGCTTGCATTACAATGACTCTCCTGAACACGCTTTCCTGTGGCTTCCTCTCCTGGAAGAAAGTGCAGGAATGAGAGGAAGGGATTTCTGGACACTTCATGATTTCATTTTTGGTTCATTTTTTAAAACTGGCTACGCAGTCCTTAGGACTGTTGGAGGAGCATGGGCAGACATTATCCACAACCACAGTTGGCCATCCTTAGTATCACACCCTCCAACAGTTCACAGATTAAAGTTGCAACGCATGTGACCTAGAAACATCCAAATGTGGACAATATGGCAAAAATGATTATTGAGAAAGTTACAGGATAATAGAGGAGAGATTACAGCACTTTGCCTTTACCTAAGCCTGTTGGGAAGTGTAATAATATGTCCTTTTCTCTCCTCTTTTCCCACTGAGTGCAAACTATTTTCTTACTTTGAACTCAGTTTACAGCAATTGGAGTAAGTGTTCCTGTGCCTCCATTCTGAAACTTTTGAACTCATTATCCACTACATGATAGAAAAGATAAGCATATGCAAACAATGGATGGGAAAAGGCAGGCAGTGGCTATACACAATCCTGGCTAAAAGGAAGCCACTGGCAGCAGTGGGGGTGGCGGTGGGGGGGTGCTGTTTAACAAAGAAAACCAGAACTTGGAAAAATTTTGAACTTTAGTTCCCAAAACAGCCATGTCAGTTTAGGACAATATCATGGTCATGCTGGCTGGGGATTTTGGAAGTTCCCATGCTCTGGAGAAAGCTTTCTGAAGAAAGAATTTTCCTGGGAGGATAAGTTGTTGAACACAGTGTTATCATCAGAACAGACCTTTGGTACAGAAGTCCAGAGCTAAACTCAGTATAATGACCAAAATTTCTTGCAAATACAGCAGGACAGTTGATGCTTTTGAAGTCATTTTGTAGTAAGAAGTACTCTGAACTATTCTGAAGTAAGCGAAGTAATACACATTGCCATCTAAACAAACACACAAACAGAATCTAAAATGACCAAGATATACAACTGGGAGTGATGGTGGTTGGAATGGATGAAGCTGGTGGTACCAGATTAGACTTCTCCTTCTAGCCCAGAACCATCTACTTATTCTTTACTCTTCTCTGACTAGCAGTGCCTTTCTATTGCAGGGTTAAGCCACCTGGTACCCTCCCAATGGTTCAGATAATTTTTGACAAATGGGGGTGATATTTGTAGTTAATGGGAATTGCTTTCCAAAGCATGATGGTATCAGGTGGCTTATCTCTGTTCAAGCAAACATGGTATCTCCCATCACCTGAAGTCTGGAGATGCCATAAACTTATAGCTGGAGATGCCATAAACTTCTCCATGAAGAACTGTTGCTTTTCCACTAAGCTTCTCCTCTTCCACCTCCTAACTCTGGATCCCTAAAAAATTTGCTGTCTAAACCACCCCTGAATGAATAGATATGAATTAGTGAGAAGGCAGACTTCTGAAAGTGAACTTCCACCTATTATTACCCCCCATTACTTACAGGCAGCTTGGTAGGGAACAAACCCGTTCATGACCTTACTAAATATTGACTTATTCAAGCAGCACAGTAGGAATTATTAGCCCCATGGCTAAGCTGTGACTTGTGTCACTGAGTACTGAGCTCTTTAGTCCCCAAGGAAATCAATATAAGATAGTCAATATTTGTGGTTTGTGGGGGTGGGTTTCAAGATTATCACTCCCAACCTCCCATCGCAAAGGTTCAATATGTACTTGTCACTTTCATCTGCTGCATACACTGACAAGAAGATGCTCTTTAGCATGAATGAGAATCACACAATCAGAGACCACAAGTTCCTGCAGTGGAACAATTGGAATGAACAGTTGCAACTCAGTAGGAGGCAGTGAAGGTAGGATGCATCCTCCCATTATATGAAATTGTTAATGTGTTTTATATATTAGGTCAGTAATATAATGGCAGGGATTATGGAGGGGAAGGAGTTGCGTTTCATTTATTTCAGGTGCTGGAATTTGTGAAAAGGGCGCTCAGCAATAGAAATTATACAACCAGTTGTGTATTGCAATAATTTATTTCAGTTTATCATATAGTTTCTACTTGTCATGTTGGAACCAAAACCCTTTTTTAAAAAATAAATAGGATGTGAATGTGATGTGCTGCACGTGAGTGTGTGACTACACAATGGAGCAATGTGCTTGCTGCTACATTGCAGGATGAATGCAATTTGACATTGCTTTAACTGTCATGGCTCCATCCTGAGGAATCTTGGGATTTGTAATTTGTTGTGGCACCAGAACTCTCTGACAGAGAAGGCTAAATATCTCACAAAATTACAGAGCCCATAATTCCATAGTATTGAGACCTGGCTGGCAGTTAAAACAGTGTATTCCTCATCACCTTGTATGGATGTGAGAGCTGGACAGTGAAAAAAGCCAGTAGGAAGAAAATCAACTCATTTCAGATGTGTTGCTGGAAAAAATTATTGAGATTACCATGGATGGCCAAGAAGACAAACAAATGGGTTCAAGAACAGATCGGGCCTGAACTCTCTCTGGAAGCCAAGAGTTGAGTTGAGGCTGTCGTACTTTGGCCACATCGTGAGGAAAAATGAATCATTAGAAAAGACAATGGTGCTAAGAATGATGGAAGGCAGTAGAAAGAGAGGAAGACCTTCATATCTGATGGTTAGACAATCAAACAGACCACAGACCACAGGCTTGGGCCTGCAGGACCTGAGCAGAGAAGTAGAGGATAGGGGATCTTGGAGATGTTACCTCCACAGGGTTACCATGAGTTGGTCAGCTCGAGAGCAGTTAACAACAATAAGATGTAGCCAATGACATAACAGCTTTTAGACTAGGCATGGGTGTCTTTGCTTTTGTTGTTGTACGCCTCCAAGTCATTTCTGATTTACGTAACTTAAGGAAGGAACTGGCAAAACCACCTCTAACTATTCTTTGCCTAAGAAAGTCCTGTGAAATTCATGGAGTCACCATAGGTCAACAGGTAATGCACACACACACAAATCAAACTTATCATTGGGTTTTCTTGGCAAGATTTATTCAGAGTGGGATAGCCTTTGAGGCTGAGAGAGTGTGACTTGCCCAAGGTCACCCAGTAGGTTTCGCTCCCAATCTCCCACCACAAAGGTGGTATAGCACAACCACCTCTTAACTACATGATTGTAGTTTGAACCCTGGTCTACAGAGATTTGAACCCTGGTCTACAGAGTCACAGTTCAAAGCTCAAACCATTGCACCATGCTGGCTCTCAAGATTTAACTACGCTTGGCACTTTACAATCTGCCAATGTAGTGCACGGTTTTCTTTCATGCAAATTTAATGCACAACATCTTGCTGGTTTTTAAACTGAGTTCTTTTGTCCTTCACATGTGAAATAATACATTGTGGTTTCCACAAAGAAGAAGTCTTACTACCTTAAAAAGTCCAAACAATCTGAGCTGAGAAACTAAATCGTGCTTGCATAGGGTAAATCTACAATCATGTAGTTAAGAGGTGGTTGTGCTATACCACCTTTCTGCAGAATACCAAGATTGTGCAACTAACTGTGTATCTGTGAGTGTGCCTACTGTTTCTGCAGTACTAGTGAATCAACTGGTACACTGACGATGAGTAGGTATGCATCATCCAAAAATGTACAACAATGTGTACAATATTTTTGGCATGTGCCTTCTGATTTATCAGGGGTCTTCTTAGCAAGTTTTTTAAGGAGATTTGCTACTTCCTCTGAGGCTGAGATTTGTCTAAGGTCACCCAGTGGGTTTCCATGACTGAGCAGAGATCCAAACCCTGGTCAGTTACACTTGCAGAATTCCCTTGATTCAACTATGAACTCAATACAAAAGTTACACCATGGCCCCCAAATATAAATGCATGAATAAGGGAACTTATATGTGCATATAACACCAACAGGATGTTCTTTATTTCAAAGACTAGTCCTTAATTAAGTATTAAAATGTAGTGTTCCATTTCAAGTTGATTAGCTGAGCACACTACAAAGAGGGATTATTTAAGTAAAGTGCTAGTAAAGGCTCTAACACACATCATATGTCATTTTTCTTAGTCTTAACAATGTGTTCCGTGTTCAGTAACTCTTCAGATTAGATCCTCTGTTGCCCCTAGTAGGTCTTTGCAAAGCTGGGCCAAAATCCACCTCCTCATCCCCACATTTCCCCACAGGATCCTCACCCCATGAAAAAGGAAGCCAATTTTCTGTTTCTTTGTGGGAGGAGGAAGAGAAACATTGGTGAGGGAAATGCCTCTATTTAACCTTACACAGAATGGAAAAATCTGTCAGTTATGCTTGCTCTCACATTCAGATTTTTAAAGTCTCGAACTCTTTCTATTCCAAATAGGCTATTTGCAAATGATAACTTGAAACACAATTCTACACAGCTTGCATTGGCTGAATTCAACAGTCACAGCTAATCACAACATAAAGAGAGCCTAATTGTCACATCACATGTTAGGAATCTGGGAGATGAGCATTCAAATCCCCACTCAACTGTGGAAACCCATTGGGTAAACTTCAGCGAGTTACCCTGTCTCAATCTAGGAGAAAGTCAATGGCAAAATCATGCCACGATAACCCTATAAAACCCAGGATGGATGACTAAAGAACTTTCAACTTAAAACTAAGTTTTAAGAAATGGAAAAGAGGGGAAATCACCAAAAAGGGGGTTAAACAAACAGCTAGCATGTGTAGGGGTAAAGTCAGAAAAGCTAAACTGCAGAATGAGTTCAGGCTTGCTACAGAGGTTAAGAACAGTAACAAGGACTTTTTGGGGTATGTCTGTAGCAAAAGGAAGAAGGAAATGGTAGGGTCATTGCATGCAGAAGATGGTGAAATGCTAACAGGGGACAGAGAAAGGCAGGATTACTCATCATCTACTGTGTCTCAGTTTTCTCACAAAAGGAAAAGGGTGTGTAATCTGAGGAAAATGGAGCAGAGGTTACAGTAGGGGAAATGCAGCGCAGAATACGTAAAGAGGTAGTACAGGAATACCTGGTTAATCTAAATGAATTTAAGTCTCCAGGGCCAGATGAACTACATCCAGCGGTATTAAAAGAACTGGCAGAAGTAATCTCAGAGCCACTGGCAATAATCCTGGATAATTCCTGGAGAACAGGAGAAGTCCCAGCAGACTGGAGGAGGGCAAATGTTCCCCCCATCTTCAAAAAGGGGGAAAAGGGGGAGCCAAACAATTACCACCCAGTTATCTTGATATCAATACCAAGAAAGATTCTAGAGCAGATCATTAAGCATTTGAAAAAAAAATGCCCTAATCACAAAAAGTCAACATGGGTTTTTCAAAAACAAGTTATGTCAGATTAATCTTTCTCTTTAAAAAAAAATACCAGCTTGGTAAATGAAGGGAATGCTGTTGATGTAGCATATCTTGATTTCAGCAAAGACTTTGATAAGATTTCCTATGATGTTCTTGCCAACAACTACAACAACAACAACAACACCTAGTAAAATGTGAGCTACATAATGCTACTGTTAGCAGTCAACAATGGTTGACTGACCAAACCCAAGGAGTGCTCTTCATCCTGGAGAGAAGTGATCAGTGGGATGCCACAGGGTTCTGCCCTGGCTCCAGTGCTATTCCACATCTTTATCAATGACTTGGATGAAGGAATAGGGGGTATGCTTATCAAATTTGCAGATGACACCAGATTAGGAGGTATATCTGATACCCCAGAGGACAGGATCAAAATTCAAAATTACTTTACTAGATTAGAAAACTGGGCCAAAACTAACCAAATAAGTAAAGAGATAATACAGAAACATCTGGTTAATCTAAATGAATA
>CM034708.1:11987594-12002114 GCA_020142125.1 Phrynosoma platyrhinos | reverse complement strand
GGACCGGTGCACCAATGCAAATTGGAGCCAATGATGTACATTGGTCCCATTGTGCATCAGGAGACTGGCTAGGAAGTCGATGCACATAGAAACACTCTTACAGGTATCCTGTTATGCATCTTCTTAACTCACAAACAGGGTTTCTTAGTGGCTTTGCTATGTAGCTAAGTATACATAAACTTATGTAATGTACACCATGATAGAGGATTTGCACTATAAAATTTGCATTATGAATGATACTAGGGATAGGAAATGTGCCTTTGCTAGCTAGCCCTCATGGAAGTTGCCTTCCAACAACATGTAGAAAAGCAGACATTCCAGACCCATGAATTATAGACCCTTTTGATCTTATTAGATTTTGCATCCAAGATGTTACACCTGCAACCTCAGTGTTGCCTCCAGGATAATCAGTGCATCTACAGCTTCTAAGCTCAAACTAACCTCTGTTCCACCTGCTGTCAGCTCTGTTCACTTTGAAGACATGACTTGTTATAGGTCACCATCTATGAGCCAACGCTTCAGTTATTGACTTAGTTGTCAAGCCTGGAAGCCTAATCGCCTCTGGACTCATAGAAGCTGAACACTGCATTACTCAGAGTATTTTTTTAAAAAAAAAATCCTTCTCCGCCACTTTTGTGAATGCTGTATTGATTTGCTGAAGCTGGAAGTCCTCCTGACAAGCTTACACATACAATTAAGTGGATTATCGAGAACATGTTTAAATAGCCTAAGAACTTCTGAAGCTGAGAAAGGGTGGTGTTTTTTTCTTCTTTTTTTAGTAGAGTAAATCCTTCCAAATCATTCACTCATGGATGACAGTCAGTGGCCCATCCACCACCCATTCACATGGGGGGCTTGGGGAATTAATAGCATCAACCCCACCCAAGAAGTGAAACCCCTTAATTTGGGTGGGTGTCACCTGCTTTACAATGCATTTCAAATGGTTTTGCCTACAGCAGTCCGTTGTATGAGATCAAATGAGTCTTGACACCTTTCTTACTCTATTATGCCTGGCTGCTAAAATTCTAAGATGCAAAGCTAACCACAAGATACTTTCCTCTTTTACAGGGAGGAAATGGCTGCCCAGTCAATTGCCGAAGGCTACTGATTGTGAGCTTTGAGGTTCACAGAAGGCTCCCTGTGTGTGAAATTCCATCACATGCACAGACTTCAGAAATGTTGCCTCTACATACACACACACACATCCAGATCATACATTCCAAAACATACATATCCATGCTCAGAAAATCAAAATTTTGTAACCAGGTGGATATGTTACACCAATGAGGTTCTCCCACTGAGCCATTCCCTCCTGTCACCCTACAGATGTAAAGTTGGCCTTCAACTTCTATCACTTTCAAGCAATACTTGCCCTTACAAGTTGGGATGATAGGGATTGTGACCCTACCAATCCTTTAGAATAGTGTTTTTGAGACTACAAGGCCCAAAATCCCAAACCAGTATGGCTACTGGCTGTGCTACCAGGGTAATTTTAGAAGATGTAGTCCAAAAGTAACATCTGCAAGTTCTGAGTCCAACACATTAGATTAGGAAAGGCTGGTCCTGTACAATGTTGAGCTCAAGAGTTGTCCAGAGTTACAAAATGCAAAGCTGATAGGTCACTTCAAAGAGGCCAATTGTGAGTTATCTGGGAGATTTCAGAAACAGCCAACAATGACACATTTCGTTAGGCTGGGTGGATCTCTACAAGAAAACATGATGTGTAGTGTGTTGTTTTATTAAAACAGCATCCTTGTTTGTTGATAAATGCATCTGAAATTGATTTGCTTGTATGACTTTAAAGGCTATTAATGTTTATTTTAATTAGAAAATTTGCCTGGTAGGCTTTGTTTAAATTGTATTGTATATTGGTTTCGTAGACTTTATGTATCATGTATATAAATAATCACCTAAAGTTTTTAGTTACTGCAAGGCTAAACATTTGAAGACCGAAGAAAAATTTAGGAGAGGAGACACAATTCTTACTTGAGAGTGCCAATGACCTCATTTTGCCCCACAGCCACCCATTGCTACATCCTTGATTCTACTGGTAGAAGTCCAAATGGTTTTTGGCAGAATAACAAGTATTTCCAATTCCCAACATTTTGAACAATAGCAACAAGATACTTCTCCCCTGCTCTTAAGAATGCTACTGAAGAGAAGCTCAAGTTAGCCCCAGTGTTGAATTTGTGCATGTAAGGGCCCATTTAATTCTAATATTCAAATTATTGGGCTAAATGCATTTCATTCTAAGTCTGGGTCTTTTGTACCTAGCTTTCTCAGGTGGATCTCAGAGGTCTAGTTAAAAAAAACCAACCAGATAGATCCTACGACACTGAACTCTAGTCATGTGTAACAGACTCTGGTACCATCTCTTGCTCTGGAATAGGAGAAGCAACCCCCAAATTTTATCAGGTGCTACCATCTCCTAATTCCCCCCCCCAGTGACTTGGTAACTTAGGGGGGTTGCAGACTGCCAGAAATAGTGCAAATTGAGTCCACTTTTAGGGTTAAGGTTAGTGCTAGGGAATCATGGGAATTGTTTGTTTTTTTCTGAGACATTGAGCCTTCTCTGTCAGAGAGCTCTGTTGCCACAATAAAAAATACAGTTCCCATGATTCCCTAACCCTAACCCTAAAAGTGGACTCAATTTGCACTATTTCTGGCAGTCTGCAACCCCCCTTATTGGGAAGTCTCTGAGAGGTTAAACTTCCACTGTTTCCAACTCTGACTCTACAGAGGCTTTCTTTCCCTTGCCCCATGGGACATGAGAATCTTATGCATACATACACTATTAAGTGTTGGAAAGAAGAGCTCTTTAAAGGGAAGCTTTTATTCTAAGCAAGCAATCTTACATTAGCAAAAGTCATCTTGTATGTGAAGGCACTTCCTTCAGACATTAGTTAGAAGTAGTCATAAAGTTACAAAAACAGTCATATTCAGCTGAAGTTAGGGGAAAAAACATAAGCTCTAACATGATTAGCTGAACATTCCTACTCTATTTAGGATAAAGATAGGGTTCTGGGTCTTTGGATGTTCTTGGTAGTCCCTTGACCTGAATGTCTAGTCGTAACTGACTGTAGGGGGCAGGGCTCAGGCTAGACAGTAAGGCCTGAATTCTTCTGAGGTTACTAAAATGAGTACCCAACTGTTGGGGGGCAATAAGCTTACAATTGTAAACCACTTAGACACGCCATAGTGCGGTATGAAGTGGTATATAAATGAAGCTGCTTTGCTTTGCTTTGCTCATCTCAGTTACTAAGCCAAAGAGCCAGTGTTGTCAAAGATGACTCTGATCATGTGACCAGCATGACTGCACCAAACGCTGTTACCTTCCCACTGAGGTGGTACCTATCTATCTACTTGCATTTGCATGCTTTTGAACTGCTAGGTTGGCAGAAGCTGGGACTAGTGACAGGATCTCACTCCATCATGCAGCACTTAGGCCTTGAACTGCCAACCTTCTCACCTTGTGATCATCAGAATTAGCATCTTTAACGCTAATGAGTGGAATAACATTGCTATAATTCTGTAACATGAACAGGCCCTTTGTTTAGTGTGGGAGTGAGAATCAAATAACTTGAAGGCTGCATACAACCCATGGGTATTTGCATGCTTCATGGACTCTTATTGGAACCCTCTCCCATTTCCTAAACACACACACACACATTCTGCCAAAACAGGTGAATTACCACTACTGGAAGCAAGGAAAACTGGTTCTCATTCCAATCATGGGAAAGCCTCCCCCTGGTGCCTTATCCCCCCCTCCAATGAAGTTTCACAACACCAGAAGCCAATTTCTGGAAACTTCCAATATCACTTCAAGAGACAGTCTGGATCCCTAGAATAAAAATTACCCTGGAACTTCCCACTTCTATGTTGATAGTTTGTCACCTCTCAAACCTCAACAAAACATTTTGGGGTTTGTTTGTTTTTTGAGACAACCTTCCCTGTTTCATCTAACTTGCCCTCCATTTCTTGGTCTCCAAAATGAATTTGTGTTCTGTGCCTTTTTGCCTTGTATGTGTAACTGTGTAACACACAGTGTGTAACACACACATACACACAAATCCTATTGATTCAATAGCTCTGCTTTAATCAAGACTAAAAAGAAGATTTATGCCCATATTTTACATTCTATTGATGTGCACTGCTTGGAAATTTTTGGATATAAGTGATACATAAATGTTTCCCAATAAATAAATAATGCTTCCTGATGTAATGGGTTCTGCATTCATTATAAATTGAATTCATTCAATGATTAAATCATCTCCAGCCCCACCACTGCTTCATTGTTTTTTGCTGCAATCGTGTTTCTCACAATCTTTGCCCTCAAACTTCACAATAATTGGTACAGAAAAAGAGAATTACATGAAGGAAATCATACTGGTTAGGTAGTTTCCATTTCTGTTTTTAAAACCACACACACACTAGTGTGATAGTTCCTTGTTGTACTGAGGTATATTACAGTGCTATTTGCATCAAAAGTGACAACTACTTTGAGCATTATGCACAGCAGGTGATCGGTCTTGCCTGAGGAAGGAACCCACAGAACAACTGGGCAAGAAATTTGCTCTTTCCCTCAGAATTGTTCCCTGATGTTTTCCCCCTACCCTCAACACACATCCTTATCACTCATGTTAGGGGTTTCCTGTCTCGTCTTTATAGTTTCATTGTTGTTGTTGTTGCTAGCTGCCCTCAAGCCAACTTTGACTCATGGTGACACTGTGAATGAGACATTTCCAAGACCCCCTATTCTCTACCCCTCTTCTAAGGTCCTGCAGGCCCAGGCCTGTGGTCTCCCTGGTTGACTCTAGCCATCTGGCTTGTGGTTTTCCTCTCTTTCTGCTGCCTTCCACTTTAACTAGCATCATTGACTTTTCTAATGAGTCTTTCCTTATCATGATATGTCCAAAGTATGACAGCCTGAATTTAATAATCCTAGCTTCCAGGGAGAGTTCGGGCTTCACCCGTTCTGCCCATTGTTTGTCTTTTTGGCCACCCACGGTATCCTCAGCACTCTTCTCTAGTACCACCTCTCACATTCATTGATTTTCTTTCTATTTGCTTTCTTTACTCTCCACCTTTCACATCCATACATGATGGCTTGGACATTCCTTACTTTAGTATTCAATGTTAAAGGTAAAGGTATTCCCCATTAATAGGGTTGTCAAGTCGTGTCTGACCATAGGGGGCAGTGCTCATCTCCATTACTAAGCCGAAGAGCCAGCATTGTCAGAGACTACTCTGTGATTATGCGGCCAGCATGATTGCACAGAATGCTCTTTACCTTCCCATTGAAGTGGTACCTATTTATCTACTTGCATTTGAATGTTTTTGAACTGCTAGGTTGGCAGAAGCTGGGACTAGCAATAGGAGCTCACCCCATCATGCGGCTCCCGGGCTTCAAACTGCCCACCTGCTGATCCTACAATCAACAGAGTCAGTGTCTTAACCATTTGAGCCACCACATCCCAGTGTTACATTTTTGTAATTTAGTATCTTGTCCAGTTTCTTCATACCTTCCCTTCTCAATCATAGTCTTCTGGTTTCTTGACTGCAGTCTCCACTCTGATCAGTGTTCCCCAAGATATGGGATTTCTTTAATTTTTTCTATTCTTTCATTATCTAGGATGAATTCATGTAGTTCTTCTGTGGTCATCATTTTTCTTTTCTTAATATTTGGCATTAAGCCTGCTTTAACAGGATGGAAAGATTGTTCAAAATTATTCAAGGAATGGTTGAAAAATAAATTTATTTATTTCTAGGACAGTCAGACAAGAATAATCCTGGACTGATGGGAATCTTCACAATTCAAGACTTATTCTATGTAAAATTCACACATGCCATTTTTGCTCAGAAAACATTGTCAGTGCAGGAAACAGCATTTTCTGTACAGAAAATAATGTTTAATAACTATTGAAAACAATAACTGGTGATTTATAATTCATCAATCAGTTATTAATTAGTACATTAATAATAATAATAATAATAATAATAATAATAATGTAATAATAAACAGAAAATGCTGTTTTCAGCACAAGAAAACCACATGCCAATTTTGAGCAGAATAACTACAATATTTTCTGTGCAGAAAACAGCATTTTTTGCACAGAAAATAATTATATGCAGAAAATACTGTTGTTTATTTAAAAATACCAAATGGGAACTGTATGCAGAAGTTCTGAACTGAATAATAGAGCGTCTTTTAAAGAAATGTTACATAGGACATTGAGGAGGGGCTCAGACCTATTTAATTGATGAAGTGATGCTTTTGAGGAGAGGCCGGTCATGAATTTTTATGACTAGAGTCTGGAAACCTACGACGACTATAATACCTTAACTGGAGACTAATAGAAAAGTGCCTTTTCCATACCTTTTTATTTGAGCACTCTCTAGTGGTGCAGTGGAACCAGGGCTCACAGGGTCTGAACACCAGGGCTTTTTGATTAGCAGAGACAAAAACATCCCATCATTCATGATCCCTTCAAGCTCCTCTGTTGCCTCTGATCATAGGTGCAGTTCTCACAGTAGCTGCTTGTCTGTGCTTTCTCTGTAACAACACAGTGTTGTGAGCTATATGTGGTTTAATCTTTAGTGTTTGTGTGTAACATGGTCATGAAAGGATAATTAAGATCCATTCACTTTGCAAAAGGTGTGCCCAGGATGAAAATGAAATCAAATTGGTGATAGTAATCTGCATAGCTGCTTAGACTCTTCTGGGGGACATGACTATTGGAATTATCATGAGAAATACCTTCTTATCCAAAACAACTTGGAACACTTAGTTTTTTGGAATACAACTCCCAGAATCCCCAAACAACTATAGTTCCTAGGAGATTTAGGAAGCTGCAGTTCAAAACTGACTTCCTCCTCAGCTCTAGTTCCATTGCAAAAAACCACTGCAAAATTTCCATGCAAGCAAGATTTGGGTTGAAATCAAATACTTTCTTATCAAGAGGTTTATTCCACAGCACAATGGCTCACACCTCAATCCAACTTTGAAAAGGGCCACTGAATGGCTACAGGATACACAAGGAACCTGGCTCATAGTGATCCTCTGTCTTTGCTTCCCAGCAGTCTGTATTCCACATTAAATATACTCTCCTAAGCTTATAGATGATCTTGGGCTGACATACATGTCCATGCAGCCCATATTTGACATATTTGTCCAATCCAGAATCCCTGCACCATAGTGCAAATATCCACATGCAGAGATATGCTATCCCAGAACTACATAACCCATGCAGAATAGCAGCATTATGCAACACATGTCAATGACCAGGGTTTTCTTGTTGTTGTTGTTGTGTGCCTTCCGACTTATGGCAACCCTATCTTGAATTTTTCTTGGCAAGATTGGTTCAGAGTTGGTTAGCCATGGCCATCCTCTGAGGCTGAGAGAGTCTGACTTGCTCAAGGTCACCCAGGGGATGTACATGGCCAAGCCAGGATTCAAACCCTGATCTCCAGAGTCATAGTTCAAAGCTCAAACCACTACACCAGGCTGGATCCCACAATGACTGGGTGCTGTTGTGTAATGTGCAATGACCAAGGTCTAATATGCAATTGCAACAAGCAATGTTGCTGTATGCACAACTCTTTCTGCTGCTTTAAGCTGAATAACTCCATTGCACCATGGCAAAGAATTCACCTTGCATGCCCAGTGCAACTTACACGGATATAGGTCATTAACAGAATGCCAGTCTGTGAGTGCTTAACTCTCATATGTCTGGATTTGAATCCCTCTGAATTCATCTTATATATATTTTTTAAAAAGGTTCCACACCTTTACCCTGCATAGTGGGACCCATAGTGCAATGGGATCATTATACAATAGCCATGCTGCTAGCTCCAGAGATTGTACAATGGTTTATGCAATCTTAAGTCAGTTCACAATGACACAACAGGATGCTAACCAACATCTATACCCTACCTTTTCCCCAAAACTGAGGTCAAGTTGGTTTACGTGGCTCCCTGCCTCCCCATATGATCTCATAACAACACTGGCTGGTTCAAAACAGGGAATCCAGCAACGTACAGCTATTGAATCAATTGTATATCTTCCTATGTGTTGGTGTAATATTCACCAACTGATCACATGAGTCTACCCTACTTGGGACTAACCAGGAGGATCCTATTTGCAGTGTTTTAAGAGTTGTTGAAGTGCTTTTAACACAGTTGAAACTGCCCTGAAGAAAAGTTTTTCAGAAACAAAAGAGTATGCGCTCAATTGCTTCCACAGTACTTGTAATGATGTTTCTGCTTTCATCCTGAATCATAAGGGTCCCTGTAGTGAGAGCCAATATAAGCTGTATGTGTCTGTCTGTTTATTCCCCATGTCTTAATAGAATCTACCCACTTTCTAAAGAAAAGGATTGTATAGTTTTATCTATTTATCACCAAGAAAACAAAAATCTGGTGGTACAGCAGTGACACCAATGGCATTATCAAAGAAGTGCACAGACTTTATTAAAATCATAAAAGAGTCTTTGGTTCAGAATGAGTCCAAATTTTATTGGTTTAATTCTTTGGGTGGCTTATTTGCCCAAAGTCTGGGGTTTCTGGGACAGAAGACTGGCAACAGGATAATTTCCAAAACTGCAATATATACAATATAGAATAATGCTGACATTTTTCCTGGTCTTCTATACCTCTCTGCACTGAATATCAATCAAAGCAAAAACAAACACCCCTTGCAATTCCTATCCCACTGGATCAATGTGCTATTTCCAGTTAGCCCTTGGGATTTTGGTAGAGCAGTGTGACCTCACCTCTTTGTCTTGAAAACAGGGTATATCAAGAGAAAAAATGTGCTTATTTGCAGTCAACATTCTTGAATGTTCTGCCAGCAGAATTGCCATTTCTTGAAATAAATCAGTGGGTAGCTGGGTGGAGCATGGAGCTGAAATTTAGTTTTGGAACTGGAAATCAAAAAGTGAATACCGGTAAGAGACCATAATACACTAATATTACATTGCATGAACAAATAAGACAATACAATTGGAGACTAAAAGATAGCCTAATTCAAAATAAAGAAGTTATAGAGAAAACTAGAGAAACTATAAAAAAAATCTTTAAGGAAAATTGGGCAGGGGATACTAAAAAGACCACAGTTTGGGAAGCAGGAAAAGTGGTATTTAGAGGACTGTTTATTAACCAGGATGCCTATATACAAAAGACAATAAAGAAAAAAGATTATGAAATACAAACTTGGATATTACAAAAAGAAAAAGAATTGGAACTAAATCTGGGAGACAAAACAGTACTAGAAGAAATCAAAATATTAAAAAAGCAAGAAGCTAGGAAAAATACATTCAAAATCAGAAAGAAGCTTAAAACATTTAAACAAACACAATTTGAACTGGACAATAAGGTAAATGATTAGCTGGAAAATTAAGAAAGCAAAATGAGAAAAATACAATAACAGAGATAGAAAAATACCTAACAAATTGGATATATGAAAACCAAAGAGGATTTAGTAGTAGAGGAATGAGACAAGGCTGCCCTCTTTCTTCACTCCTATTCTTAATAATAGAAAGATTAATAAAAGAAATCAAAAACCAGGAAACAATTCAAGGAGTCAAAGTAAAGAACTATAATTATAAGATATGGGCTTTTGCCAACGATTTAGTTATATTTCTAGAAAATCCGAATAACTGTGTGAACCAATTAATTGAAACTATACAAAATTTGGGGGATGCAACAGGATGCAGTCTAAACAAAGGGAAATCATCAATTCTCACCAAAAAAAAAAAAAGTCAAAAGATAGAGAACTAGAACTAGAAGGGAAAGCTGGTATAAGGTTACAAAGGAAAATAAAATATTTAGGCATTACAATCATGAACAAAACAACAGACCTATTCGAGGATAACTATATAAGGATTTGGAAAGAGATCAAAAAAGAATTAAATTATTGGAACAAAAAACAACTATCATTTATGGGAAGAATTTCTACTTTAAAAATGTTAGTCTTGCCTAAAATGATCTTCTTATTCCAAATGATACCAATAGTGATTAATGACAATTTGTTTAAAATCTGGCACAAAGATATGAGTAGATTCATTTGGCAAAATAGGAGGCCAAGAATTAGATTAAAATTATTACAAGATGCTAGAGAAAGAGGAGGGCTGGGACTACCCAATTTAAAACTCTATCTTGAAGTGTGTTGTCTCACTTGGATTAGAGAATTGATAATATTGGAAAATGACAGTTTATTGGAATTGGAAGGCGATGGTCTGTGCTTTGGATGGCACGCATACTTGGGATATGGAAAAATCAGGGCAAAGACTTTAACTATCAGTGCATCAGACGATCTCTAATGAAGATATGGAACAAATACAAAATGCGGGAAATGCCAAAATTTCCTCAATGGTTTTCTCCCCATGAAGCAATTCATAGAAGAGAAATGAGACAAAGACACAATTGGATAACATATGTTAAATTATTAAGGAAGGATGAATTTGATATTTATAAAATGAAAACACAGGAAGAATTAAGGGACGAAGGATTCATAATGGATTGGTTCAAATACAGACAAATAACAGAATGATACAAGTTAGATTTAAGAGCTCAGGGAATTGATCTAAATTTGAATGAATTTGATAAAATTTGGATTGGGGATAATAAAAAATGGATAGGAAAATTGTATAAATTACTATTAAAGTGGGAACTAGAAGAAGAGATAGTAAAGGAAAACATGATTCAATGGGCAAAATGTTTGTTTACCTAATAGAATTTGAAAAATGGGAGTATGTTTGGACAAACGGATTGAAACACACGGCGTCACAAAATCTTAAAGAAAATTATTACAAAATTTATTTCTACTGGTATTTAACCCCGGTAAAGATAGCTAAAATATATAAATCCAGTAGCAACACTTGTTGGAAATGTGGAAAAGAACCAGGCACACTATAGCATTGTCTATGGACATGTAAAATAGTGAAAAAATATTGGTCCAAAGTACAAGAGACCATAAATTAGATATTGCCAAAAATAAATAAATAAAGAATCGCCCAGAGATATATCTACTAAATATGTGGGATAAAGAATTAGACAAGGATATGAGTAAAATTCTTATAAGACCTATATATAACCTAATAAGAATCAAATCGCTGTTATAGCATCTGTAGAACAAAGTTGGAGTACTAATAAAGAATAGCATTTTAAGGAATTCTAATAATATGGTATAAAGGAACAAAAAAAAAGTAGTCAAAATAAATAAATATAAGGGAGAAGAGGCCTTTGCAGACTGCCAGAAATAGTGCAAATTGAGTCCACTTTAAGAGTTAGGGTTAGTGCTAGGGAATCATGGGAATTGTTTTTGTTTTTGTTTTCCTGAGACATTGAGCCTTCCCTGTCAGAGACCTCTGGTGCCACAATAAAATACAGTTCCCATGATTCCCTAACCTTAACCCTAACCCTAACCCTTAAAGTGGACACAATTTGCACTATTTCTAGCAGTCTGCAAAGGCCCTAAGATACTAGGACAGTATTTATTTAATATTTAGTAATGACAACAACAGGCAATATAAGTTTATACACATATGGATCATATAACAGAAAAAAGAGACAAAAATTATTTAAAACTTTAATTAAGTATATTATATAGTTTAAGTAAACTGATAGTAGAAATGGATCAAGAGAGAACTAAGGAGGACTGTAATATTACTAGATAATCCAGTGAGGACAAGTAGGAAGTAGGAATGAAAAATAAGATGAAGGAATGAGAATGTAAGGTAGGCTTAAGTAGAAAGGATAAGAAAGCAGAAGAGGGTGTGAGAAGGGAGATGGATGGAAGAGGTAAGAGAAGTATAGGAGAACAAAGAATGTAGGGAGAGGGGTAAGAAGAAAAGGATGGAATATAGAGGAAAGGAGAGTAAGAGGGGAAAGAGGAAGGATGAAAGAATAAAGAGAGATAATAGGGGAAGGGAAGAAACAGAAGGGAAAGTGAAGGAAGGCTGAGAGTGATGTATAGAAGGATTATCAAGCTTGGTGATACTATAATTAGGGTATATTTTTGGATTAAGATTTTTGAATTTACATATATATGTATATATTCAAATATGTGGAAGTTATATAGTTGGTTCAAACAATTGTAAAAATGTAACAAACACAAAGGAATAGTGTTTTTATGTGAAAGGATTGTATGTTTTAAAATTTTAACAATAAAATGTATTATTAAAAAAGTGATTAAGAAGTAGACTGTGCAATGGAGGTGAGTTAAGAAATTGGATTTGGTAGATTAAAGACATGGTAGGGTGGCTATACTGCTTTAAACATCAAGGGCATTTGTAGAGGTGGAAATGATGCACTTCTTGATGGAAACGAATATCTCAATTACAAAGCTTCTTAACAGTAAAGCTTCTTTTTACAAAGGTACTCCCAGCCTCCGGCCCTTCCTCATCATTCTCTGTTTAGCCAGATGTTTTTAGCAACATTGGCATTGGGAGGATGATAAAGAGAAGGAGCCCTGGTAGCACAGTGGTTAAATGCCAGTACTGCAGCCACAAGGTTGTGAGTTTGATTCCAGGCAGGGCTCCAAAGTCCACTCAGCCTTCATCCTTTCGTAAGTCAGTAAAATGAGTACCCAGCTTGTTGGGGGCAATTGGCTTATACACATTGTAAACAGCTTAGGGAGTGCTAGTTAACTGATAATCGATATAGAAATGTACTTCCTATTGCTATGTTGCTATTGCTAACTTTAGAAACACAGAATTTCAGTACTGGGTTTCAGCTGTATAGCTACAGTAAACAATGCCATAAGCACAGCTTGAAGTGAGAAAGAGTGGAATTCTACACTAGCTGATCCTACTGTAGCCATGTGTCCCTGCCTACAACAGGCAAGGTAAACAGCAACTATCTCCAGAATCCCTTATTTCCCATTGGTGAAAAGCAAAGCAGAGAGAAAGGAGTAGAGCATATAAGCCTGCCTCGGCATCCACACCTGGCTCCGTATTAAAAAAACAGCTTCATGTTAATATATATATATAGCCAGGAAATAAGAAAAGAGGAGGTTGGTGAAAGAAAAAAATCATGCTTGAAGACATTTTGATAGAAGCCTTCAAGTGGTCTCCCAAAGATTCTATGTGTTTCTGTTACTTATACTTGACCCAGTAGTTTCATTTCTCATGCACATATTGTTAGTTTTGAATAAGAGGTTTCCTGAAACAAGCTGAACTGCTTTTCTTTTTTGTGAAGTTGGATCCTATCCCTATATTTAACCATGTTATTTCTGCTTCTGGTCACAATTATTCTGTTAAAGAAACACCCAAGAATACATCTGCTTCATTAACTGGGGTAAATGTGTGTGTACACACACACAGAGAGAGAGATAGACATAGACATAGTCATAGATATAGACATAAATGTAGATGTAGATATAGATACGCTGACGGATTCCTCATTGAATGGTATTTTTGAGGAATGGGAGGTAGGAATTCTGAATTCTGGAACAGGTCCTTGGTAATAAGTCCTGTAATAAATTCTGGAACAGGTCCTTGGTAATAAGTATTTTCTTTTTCTTGGCCAAGGAAGGCAATGTGATGATCTCTAGATGTTTTGGGAAAACAGCTCCGTCAATCCATTGTCATTGGCTATATTGGCAAAGGCTGGTGATAGCTGCAACCATTACATTAACACATTTGCAAAGATAGATCAGTAGATCTGTTGCTGTGGAAGCAACAGTTCTCCTCTAGGCTTTACAGCATAGGTGGACAACTGCAGTGGGGGCACTGTCATTCCTGACAGAGATTCAGTACCAGAAGAGCTCCCATATACCCAAAGTAGCTAAGGAAGGAGTACCCATAAAACTGAGAATGGATTTGCTTCTCTGGCAACAGTGGATTCATCCCCTTGCATCTAGTTTTGTGAGATATCTAGCCTTCGTTGTCAGAAAGCTATGGTGCCACAACAAACTACAATTCCCAGGATTCCATAGCATTGAGCCATGGCAATTAAAGTGGTGTCAAACTGTATTATTTCTGCAGTGCTGTTTCAGACATACCTTGATGCAGCCATCTAATCCAGCTTTACCAGGCACCAGCTGCTGCAAGCCATGGAAATTTGTTCTCCTGCAAATCAGGGTGCAGTAGGCTGATGTTTCCACTTCCAAACCCACCAATGTTTTCTGATACAACAATCAGGAGCAGGATTCTTGTCACACTGGAGATCACTGGAAAGAGGGGAATGGAAATGTCGGTCTGCTGCACCCCATCTGAAAGAAGAGAATTCCATAATAATAATAATAATAATAATAATAATAATAATAATAATAATAATAATAAAATTTATTTATATACCGCCCGGTGGCAAACCAATCTAAGCGGTTTACAAGTAAAAGATTTCATACAGGTTAAAATAAAATAACTCCCTCCCCCCTTAAAAATCAATTAAACTTCATATCAGTTAAAACAATGATTGTTTATATAACGATAATCAATAAAACAATTGAAAATAAACCAACAAACCCCGTATGACTTCAGTTCTAATAGGGGCTGAGAAAACAGTCATAAGGGAGAGATC
>CM034708.1:11968521-11983646 GCA_020142125.1 Phrynosoma platyrhinos | reverse complement strand
AATACAAAGGGCCCTCAGTATCCACTGAAGTTTGGTTTCAGGGCCTCTGTGGATACCAAAATCCATGGATGCCCAAGTTTCATTCCATACGATGGGATTATAAAATGGTGTCCCTTACATAAAATAGCAAAATCAAGGTTTGTTTGGTGAAATATATAATATACAGAATATATGCAAGCCATGGACAATTGAATCCATTGCTAAAGAATTCATGGATAGAGAAAGCTGACTGTATTAGAACAAAATAAGCCAAGATTTGCACCCATCCATTGTGTGGGATGTTGCACTCCTTCACAAAGAACAAAAGAGACAGTAACAACTAGTCACACAGGTGATTGCATCAAGTCAAGGATCACGTCATGAATGGGATAACACTTCAATAATTAGCTTTGACTATATGATGATGTTATTGAAAGTATGAAGGCAATCAAAAAGAAGGGCAGTGCAAGAAGAATGAGCAAATATTTTTAGAAGGAGGGCTGAAAAGAAGTAGATTTTGCAACTCAAAAGTAGAATATTTTTGGCTGAGCTCTATCTAGGTTGGTTTGAGTCAACTCCACAGCAGGCTTTGCCTCGGAGTTTTTGCTGCATTTCATCAACACAAAGGCACTTGAAGGGAAATTGAAGCCTACAAAACCTCTATTACTTCGTGGTACGGGGGGCGGGTTGTTCTGACAGCCTTTCCCCTTGTTGTTGTTGTTGTTGTTTATATTAGCTGTTTCATGATGCATGGTATAGAACCTCTTTGCTTTGGGGGAAATCGATGGCAGATGGGCTCTGCAATCAGCCTGAGGGGACAGCAGAGACAAAACTTCACAGCTCTGAAGTACAACTGAGTTTCTTCCCTTTCATCACACTGGCTAATGGACCCACAGAGACTGAGGGAGCCCTGCGATCCCCCTGCAAGATCATACAGGCAGCTGACACTGAAAAGAAGACCCACTGGCTTCTGAGGAGAGAAGGAAGATCCTCTCCTGCAGTTTGGTGGCAGAAGTCTGGCATATGCAAAGGGCAAGGGATTTGTAAACTTACCACACAAGTCTGTCTGAACTAGGTCCTGAATAATAATAATCACTTCTTTTTACACTCCTTTTCCTGCCTGTTTAACCTTCCACTTTTTAGCTAACAACACCAGTCTTTTTGTTTCTTTATAAACAATATCATAATTAGGCCCAGTACCAAATGCTTTCAAAAATGTATTCAGTGCATTGATTATTTGTATGGGGCTTGGTTCGCTTTTGCTTAATTATGTAATACCAAAGTTGGGATCATCCATGCCATGGTAGTTCTGATTTCTATGCTGGGTTGTGAAGGCTGGACAGTGAAGAAATCTGACAGGAAAATAACAGAACTTGTATGAAATGTAGTGCTGGAAGAGATCATTATGGATAGTATGGATTACCAAAAAGGTAAATAAATGGGTCCAAGAGCAAATCAAGAAGCAAATCACTCTTCCCAGAAGTCAAAACTCTACCCAGAAGCCAAAATGACTAAACTGAGGTTATCTTAAATAAAGCTTGGTTAAAGTTAAAGGCATGAGGGAATGAGGAAGACTACATTGCAAGTGGTCTCTACCTACATAGGAGCTTGAGGCTTCACAAAGAGACATGCTGATTTCCATGGAAACATCTTCTTTGGATTACAAATGGACATTAAATTTCCTTGGTTTGCAAAATTTTCCAGTGACCACATGGCAAAAGGGGGAGGAGCGAGCCTGCAGATAGCCCTCCCCTAACATCTGAACTGAGATCAGAAACAGAAAATGCAGACCCAAGACTATCATCTTCATTTTTTTCCTCCTCTTTGCCTGATGAAGAAGCCAGTGTGACTTTGAAAGTTTGCAACATGTAGTTGTGCATTTTTGTTAGCCCAATAAAAGTATCATTGTTTAGATGTCATTGCATATTGCAAGTGGATTAACTCAGTCAAAGAAATAACAACCCTGAGTTTTCAAAACCTTAGCAGGGTATCTTGGAGATTTTTTTTTTTTTTTTGGTAGGATCACCATAAGTTGAAGCCAATTTAATAGCAACAAACCCTTTAATGTCTACAAAACATGACCCAAGGTCAGGGATTCACTTGTCCTGTTCTAGATCGCTTTGCATTCTGAAGCAAAGTTATAGTGGTGGTGCTGTTAGGAATAAATGAAACGTAGCAGAAAAATGGGACAGAGGGAAGGAAAATGAGTTAATTCTGGAAAAACAAAATTACACTGGCATGCTCAGCAGGAAATAGCTTTCCCAAGGTGCTAAGCCTCCCAATGCCCAAAATAGCAAACTTATATAGCATTTTACATTCAGGTTTTAACATAAGACCACTCCCCACTTCCCCCTCCCTCCTTAGGTTAAAAATGTGCTTCTTCAGTAGTTTTCCATTAATCCAGGTTGTTTATCTTATAGGATTGATACAGGAATGCTTTTAGCTCAAGATGTCTTAGCCTTATCTTGTCCTGGTCTTATCTCCGCCTCTCCAGAGTAATTGAGAGAAACCAGGCCAAGATGGATATTGTTATCCAAAGTTTTGTCTTCCTCCCCAGTTTCATTCCAAAGTCTAAATTAACCAACCCTCTCTTCAGTAGTCATAGGCAATCATTAATAGTTCATATATCCAACATATTGATCAGATTCAAATTGCTGATTCAGGATCACATCTGATAAAGTCATGTCTGATGAGGCAAAGTCACATCCAGCAATGCAGGTTCCCAACAAGAGAGGCCAGTCCTTTCAGGACCCTGGACAGTGCTGTTGGCTTCAGTTCACCTAAGTGCCTTTTTCTTAGTAGCATGCAGAAGCATTGTAGAGGGTAGGACAGACAGGCATCCACAGAGGTCCTATGGTGGTCCCTGAACATGATGTTCCTGCAAACCAATCTATGAGAAAATAGCTTTCAGTGCCCCACTTTTTAGCATTTCACATGCAGCTGTACATATTTGAATAGCAAATAACTATTTGTCAGTGCCTTTAATGTACCACTTGATTCCACTTGATGGAAGCAATGATTGTACAAAAGGACAACAAGCAAGTGTACGGGCAAATATGGAATTGTTTGCATAATGTTGACATTCAAAAGAAGGGTGGGTAGTGCAACTGCCATTCAACTACATGTGTGCAAATTTACTCCACTGAAGTACAATGTACAACCTTGATGTTATGGGGAACACAGTTGATACAATTATGAACAGCATGAAGCATGCCTCTGGTGCAGAGTAAGTAAAGGCTGATGGGAGTTGGTTTGCACAGAATCAGAGATATGTATTTGTCACATCACTGGGCTGTTAAACTGTATTATTATGAAATCTTAGAATATGCCAAGAAAGCCAGAATGGGATAGGGGTTTGAGTTGAATTACAACTCTGGAGTTGGATTACAACTCTCGAGACCAGGGTTTAATTCCCCACTCAGCCATGGAAACCCACTGGATGACTTTGGGTGAATCACATAACTCTCAGCCCCAGAAAACCCAGTGATAGGATCACCATAAGTCAGAAACAACTTGAAGGCATACAACAACAAGAAGATATGGCAAAGTTGACTAGTGAAAATGTATTGGATCTTTTTGTTACCCCAAATGTATTATTGGGAAGGCATATTACATATTACATTGATTGAAAAGGAGACTGAACATAGTTTTGCCAAATCTGACTTTTTGTGTTGGGTTGTGAAGTCATTGCAAAGAGTTTATCAGGCAGGTACAACCTTTTCAGCCCCAGGGGATGCAACCAGTATCAGCTGGGGGCCAATAGTTGAACACACATGCACATGCACTGTGTATCGGCCACAATATCCCTGCATTCAAAAGAATTCATAACTAACGGTAATCTAAATCCTACTTTTCATCCTGACTAAAGCAAACCTATCGAGAGTTTGCAAGAATTGATTGGATGAATCTATTCTAGTTGGAACTAACCAACAGGATATCAGCCAGTGATTATTAAGCTGAAAGAATTTACTTAATTTTGTCTCAATGTCTTTTTTTTTCTCTGTGCCTTTCTCCTTTTGTGCCTCTTGTTCTCTTTCTCTCTCCATTGTTAATGTGTTTGTCTACCATTCAACAAACTGAGTTAGCACAAAACACTCTGGATTAAAGGGCAAAGAAGGGAAGAAGGACTTCAAAAATCCATTGCTTGTGAGGCCTCCAAGTGGAGGTGGAAAGACATCAACTCACAGATGTGATAACAAATGGCACACTAAAAGCTTTCTCTTCTCTCTCTCTCTCTCTCTCAATCTCTCTCTGCCTATCTATCTATCTGGGGACATAAGTGAGTGCATCTTTCCTTGACTTTTGCTAAGGAAGCACCCAATACAGCTTGCCATGATAACTAAATTTATTATTAACTGTGTATTTCATGATGTTAGTGACAATATGTTAATGTGATTTTTCACATCCTCCTGCAGTGAACAGATGGCTCCTTTTACTTTACTTTCCACATCAAGTGTGATTATTTCTTGGTGCCAAAAGCCGCCTGCCGCTCCTTGGTCTCCAGTCTAATTTTTTATGTTGGTAAAACACAGCAGGACTTGTTATCCATTGGATGGCATCTTAATAAAAGGAGACATGCCAACATATTGACATCGTGTTCAAGGGGAAGTTTCATCCCTCCCAACCCTCGCCTACTTTCGCCCCTGCCCTTTCCCTTCTCATCATCTCCTTCTCTTTTCTTAGAGGGAAGGAGGGAGAGAGGGAGCTAGAGAAGGGGGAAATAAAGAATGACTCCACCAGTTTCAAGATGCTTGATTACTCTTTTTGGGCCAGATGCCAACTCATAGATCCAGTGCCCTTTTGTTCTCCTACCCCTGCCCCTCACTCAGGGCTCTGATCTCTCATCCTGTGTAATGATAATTAGCCATAACACATTCGGAAGTCAAATGTAAGTAGGAATACATTAACATTGAGATCAGTGTAGGGATAAATTTCATTGGGAAAATGACAAAGAAAGAGGCAGGGAGAGAGAAAGAGATAGACAAACACACACACAAACACTAAAATATTGGATGTGAAGATTCACAGTATAACTTTCAACTACAAGTTCATATGCTTTTCACTGAACTCTGAGAACATCATATCAGACAGCTGTGGTTTACACTTTCCAAATAAGTAAACAATGGTTTGAATCCTGTTGCTAGTCTCAGTTAGAGTTGACCCATTAACCAATGGGATTTACCTATGTTTTGACTCATCATTCAACATTTAATTCACTGAGTCTTCTCCAGCTGGAGCTAACCAAAAGGAATCAAGCCATAATCTTTGTTTTTGATGGACTGTTACTATTGTAACTAGATTGAATTATTTGCTTATTTCGAGTTAGAGATCATAAAGGGAAGGGCCTGCAGTCCCAAGAACAGGATGGATGCTAATTTGTAAAACTCATTGATGGAAGGAAAAACAGAGAGCATGTGGAATATTTTCCCCTTACGGCATCTGTGAGGAACTATTACCACTCTATTCTGCTTTGGTCAGACTTCACCCAGAGTGTGCCACCCAGTTCTAGGCAATGCAGTTCAAGATTTTTTTAAAAAGTTGTTAAAATTAATATCTATCGTTCAAGCAAACATAAATACACACCAACACAGAAAAAAAATATATACACAAATGCATTTAAAAACACACTAGTACACTAATTAACACACTAACAATAAATACAATAAAAAAAACTTTCAAGTTCAAGTTCAAGAAAGATTGGCAAGCCAAAACATGTCCTGAGGAGGGTGGCTGATATAGTAAAAGATCTGGAAGCCATGTCCTATGAGAAATGGCTTAATGATCCAGGTACGTTTAGCTTGGAGAAGAAACGTGTGAGAGGTGACAAGATAGTCATCTGTAGGTATTGGAAGGGATGTTATGTTGAAGATGGAGAGAGCTTGTTTTCTACTGCTCCAGAGTGCAGAACACAAAACAATTGATTCAAATTCACAATAAATTGCATTTAAACATGATGCTAAGAGCTCATTGACAGTAAAATAGACTGCCTTGGAGAGTGGCAAATTCTCCTTCTTTGGAGATGTTTCAAAAGAGTTCAGATGGCCATCTCTCAACAATGCATTAGTTGCATAAGCATTTCTGCATGGCAAGGGATTGGATTAGACAGCCTTTGCAGTTCTTTCCAACTCTATGATTCTTTGATTCTATGAACTGGTCTTAGAAATTGTTGACAACCCAGAAAATATTAAACATGCATAGTTAGTATCAATTCTAAGGCAGAGGTGGTCCTAAGAAGCCACAGGGCCATGCTCCCTCAGCATGGTGCCCTCCAAATGCATTAGATTACAAATCCCATCACCCACAGCCAGCCTTGATATTGGGACATAGATACTGTGCCTAATTACTTCTTAAGAATTTGTGTCTTCTTTCACTTTGCAATCATATAATGATTACATTCATGGACATAATTATGGGCAAGGAGCAGTTTCATCTTCAGCTGTTCCTGGGCATCATACCTCAGTGAGTCCTACATCTTCTTTGCAATTCATAGCAGTTTGGCTTTCTTGCTGGGCTGTGAGCCTCAGCAAAAGCCCAAGGATGTCAGCTCTTGGTGAACTGAGACCAACAGTTTTGGAGCAGGCCACACTTCACCCAAAGAATCAAATTTTATGTGAGTAGTCACTGCCCAGTCTTTGTCACCAGAGGTGCCTCTGTGCCATGGAGATATAGTACTATGATGCTTTTTACTATATTAAACTCCTAGGCTATGGATGTTTGTAGACTTACAGTGCATTTGCACTGCAAAAATAATGCAATTTGACATCATCTTAACTACTATGGCTGCATTCTACAGAATTCTAGGCTTTGTAGTTTTGTGAAGCATACACCACTCCTTGGCAAAGATGGCTAAAGACCTTATAAAACTGCAAATCCCAAGATTCCATAGGATGGAGCTCCAGCACATAAAGTAGTGTCAGAATGAATACTTTTTACAGTGTAGCTGCACCTTTGAATTAGTAACACCCTGCCAACCTCCTACTTGGGTTATAGCAATGTTTTAATAACAGTTATTGTCATCTTCACTGACTCCCAGTCTCTCCCTGTAACCAATTCAAAGTGTTTTCTTGTAAGCCTTTGAAACCCTTCACAATTAGAGGCCATGGCACAGTAGTGTATCATCTTTTTCCACTTGTGGTTTCCCAGAACTCTGATATTATTTTCAGAGATCCTTATCCTGTGCTGATATTCTGAGGCAATACAGTTACAAAGTCAGAATGGGAAAACAAAGACACTCAGTAAAGGAGGAGGACGAGGCCTTGCTTCAACTAGAGGAAGTCCTCAAAACCATCACTATAAGAAAAGCAGCATGTGAAATCACCCGTGCCACAGTAAAAGAAGCCATGCCTCGCATAGTACCTTAACTTTGAAGACAACCTCACCAACCCAGGCATTTATGGAAGATTTGGCTTGAAGTCAATCAACACCTTTTTCCATCACTGCTGCTGCTTCTTGCTTGCAATAAGTTTCATAATTTGAATTCACATCCAGCTGGTTTCATGGTTAGAATGTTTGACAAGGCAGAGGTCTATGTGCAAGTTTCCAATGAGATATAACATCTCATTCCTGGGTTGACTTATTTTATAGGGTGAAGATACAAAGGGGGTGAGGAGAACCTCATGCAGTGTGTGGATAAAAGACGGGATATAACTGTAAAATTTGTCATTATTGTGTGCCTTAAAGTTATTTCCTACTTGTGGCAACCCTAAAGTGAATCTATCATGGGGTTTTCTGGGGCTGAGAGTATGTGACTCACTCAAGGACACCCAGTTGGTTTCCATGGCCAAGCAAGGAATCGAACCCTGATCTCCAGAATTGTAGTCCAACACTCAAACCACTATTCTCACTGGCACTCAACTATAAAATAACCAACAAATAAATAAAATATTGCATCTTACTGTTTCATTTTGCCTACACTTTAGTTTTGTTGTCATCTCTGGTAAACATTGAACATGAACTCTGTAAGCTGCCAGCTTCCAAACAGCAAATATTGCACGTTATCTATCAATTATTCAATTTAAAAAATCCAGAATATCTAGTCAAAGAAGAACATGTGGATTTCCAGGACTGAGATTATATGTCAAAGGATGCCATCTTCAGATACCCAGTGGAGAATGTTTTGAAAATATTTAACACCAAAAGCTTCAGAGGAGAATTTGAGAAAAAAGTCAAGGAGCAAATTAGCTTTAACATTAGTTCACTTTAATCTGCATTTTTTTAAAAAAAAGTAAAGCAGAGAATTGCTCCTGCTTGACATACTTTATGCAAAAACATATCACTGCTAAAGTTATCATTTCTCCCCCCTTCCCTTTAAGAAGAAAATGGCTAGTTTTTCAAGCCGAGCAGTGCAGGAAGCCTGCATAATCTTAATGACAGAATTAAACTCTTCATTAGGCATCATTTTGGTGGCTGGAATGCAGTCTGTCTCCCCATAATGTCTGGTATCATTTAAAGCAAATTAATTTCTCATTTCTTGCTGATGGTCATAATTCTCAGCATGGGACACATTACCAATGACCTTAAGGATGGACATGCAACAAACATCGTTAGAAGAACACGAGAATTAAAACTCAAAGAGAGAGACAAGAAACAGCGATATAGGAAAAGGCCTTTCTCCTTCAACCTTTCTTTGGCTTCTGAAACCTCATTTTCATAATTTAATTTATCTGATGTTGGTCAATTACAGACCTCTTTCCCCTCAGGCTCCTTGATAGGCTCTGTATACTCTATTATAAAATTGGTTAATTAATAATTCCTCTCTTTTGCCACTAAGCAGACCTGCGCGGTTAAATTAAAAGGCTAGAGCTTCATTACACACACATTTGGAGATGCTGGGCCACATCTTTCATTTCACAAGGAAAGTGTGCTTCGGCTGGGATGAGCTGGAGATCCACTGAGTGGATTCACACAATACTTCAATTTTATTCCATGTTGCTTGGACAGATTGAGGAAGCTACTGATGAAAATGAGGTGGTCCAGGGGAACTCAGAAGTAGATTTTGCACCAACTTATGGTAGGATAGAGCTATATAGTAACTGTGAGTAGCAACTATGGTCCTGTAATGCATAGTGGGCAACTGGTAGAGGCATTGCTCCCTAACCCAGGACTTCAAATGGTTGTACCACCACGTGCACCAGGGAAAAATAAGTTTCAAATGCCTCAAAATGGCCTTGGGGACCTATGCAGACCAATGAGATCTAGTTACAAGGTGACAAAATGGAGATATTGCCCCCAAATAAGAATTCTGCCTACATGAAATGTTCCATAAAAATTTCTAACATTGCCATAATTAGAGCCAGAGTGGCACAAATGGTTTAAGAGTTGGACCACGACTTAAGAGACCAGAGTTAGAATCCCTGCTTGCTGCTGTTGCTCGAGCATGGAAACCCACTGGGTGACCTTGGGCAAGTCACATTCTCTCAGCCTTCCAGGAAGGCAAAGGCAAGCCCCTCTTCTGAACAGAAGTCTGTGGGGTAAACACAGATGGCATCCCATGATGGGTTCAACTTAATGTCACCATATGTTTGAAGTGACTTGAAGGCACACAGCAACAACAAGATGTATTTAGAAATACAGTTTAGGCATCCAAAGAAAAGGGGACAAGCAAATAAAAAAATTGGGAATTGAAGGAAAACTTCATTGGGAGGCAGAGAACAAAGATGGAGATACACTTCCAAGAGCTCTGTAGATGGTCTTTATTTTTTATTTAGAAACAAGTTCAATACATTTTGGCCTATGTAAGTATTTCAATGGCCTTCTTCAGGGGCCAAATATGAAACTAGCAACATAAATTTCTAGAGCAGAAAATCTCATTCCATTTGCTGTCAGCCCAGCAAATTTGGACCTATGGGAAACCCCATTAAAACAAGCATTATGCTTGCATTGAATGCTTCCTACTTGTTTGCCACTGATATTTGGTAACAAACTAGTTCCAGAGAGTTACAGTGAGTGTTTGTAAGTTTTGCATTTGTTGTTGTAACTGCCTTTGCATCAATCTCGACCCATGGTGACCCTATGCCCCCCCCCATCCTCTACTGCTCTGCCTAGCTCCTACAAACCCATATTTGTGGTCTTTTTAATAAAGTCCATCCATCTAGCATGTGGCTTTCCTCTCTTTCTATTTCCCTCCACCTTTCCTAACATTGTCTTTTCCAATGATTCATGCCTTCTCATGATGTGTCCAAAGTAAAACAATCTAAGTCTTGTCTTCATGGCTTCTAGGGATATCTCTGGCTTAGATCTGCTCTAGGACCCATTTGTTTGTCCTTTTGGCTGTCCATAGGATCCTCAGCACCCTTCTCCAGCACCACATCTCAAATGTGTTGACTGTTCTCCTGTCTTCTTTCTGACTAATCAGCTCTCACATCCATGGCTTTCACTATTTACCATATATTTTTCCACTATCACAGCATGGTTTTTAGGGGAGACTGGGTGCTGAAAAAATAATATTGGAATTTATGGAACACATGGTTCCCACTTGTAGGGGACCAAAGTTATAGTACTATGGTTCCATATTAATTGCCATGGCAAACCCCTGTGGAATCCCAGGATTTGTAGTTCAGGGAGGACTATTTAGAATTCTTAGCTGGAGAGCTCTAGTGCCTCCACAAATTACTAAACCTGGAATCCATGGGATGTAGCCATGGCAGTTAGTGGAATCAGTGTTATAACTGAACAGTGTGAAAGGAGCCTTAGCGTAATATGAAACCTGAATGGCACTTGGGACAGTCTTGAAAATTTGTGAAAAGAAATGATAAACCCTGTGAGTACGATGTGGATAAGTGAAAAGTAATGAGTAACAATAATATGTGTGATCAAAAGTGAATTACGCAGGAGATACTTAGGAGGCGTTAATTTATATAATTATAAAATTGTGATCGGATTGTGATTTGGAGACTAATGCTGTGGAATCAAATTTTATAAAAAATAATTTTTTAAAAAAAAGTTACAATCCTGTATACATGGAAGTAAGTCCCACTGAACTTGGACAAGACATGGAATTGCATCAAATCTACAATTCACACACACACACACACACACACACACACACACAGAGGCCATCTTTATAATGCAATTAATGAAGAATTTTATCACACTAGCTTCTCCACTCTCATTAGCTGCTGCTTTAATATCCAATTTCAGAGAACTTGAAAGGTTACTCTCTATTTTGTGACAATGGTTTTGCCTGACTGTAGACTTTCAAACTGATCTCCAGTTTTGTCTAGAAAAGGGTAATTCAACAGTCATAATTGACATAATTGGTGGCGCAGTGGTTAAATGCCTGTACTGCAGCCACTCACTCATAGACCACAAGGTTGCGAGTTCAATACCAGCCAGGGCTGAGGCTCGACTCAGGCCTGCATCCTTCCGAGGTCGCTAAAATGAGTACCCAGCTTGTTGGGGGGCAATCAGCTCACAGTTGTAAACCGCTTAGACATCCCATAGCGTGATATGAAGCGGTATATAAATAAGCTGCTTTAGCTGCTTTGCTTTATAATTTTTAAACCTTTTGGGACAAAATGCACACTGTGACAGCTCTTGACCTCCACGTTAGTGGAGTGGTGAAACAACTCCTGGTTTTATTGTGATCTTCAGTTGTGGTGCAATTGATATCAGAAAATAGGTTCAGGACCTTGGATAGCACGTTTCAAACTAAAATGCAACCTTGGATCCCATTTTGGGAGAAAGGCAGGATATAAGTGCTGTAAAAAAAAAATTAAATAAATACTAAGTGGATTCACTGCCCAGCTGTGATGGGAGCCACCATCTACCCCTGCATGCCCTTGAGATCACCATATCTCAAGGAGACTGCAATCTAAAACTGGACAGCAATAGAAGCAATAGAGCAGTGCTCCCCAACACTTGGTCCTCCAGATGATTTAGACTTCAGCTCCCATAATTCTTGACTGTTGGTCAAGTTGGCTGAGGCTTCTAGGAACTGAAGTCTAAAACAAATGGAGGACCAAAGGTTGGAAACTACTGCAATGTAGAGAGGAGAGGAGAATGTGGGTGAACAAGGCAAAAATATGTTGTTTTCAGAATGTTTACTGTCATGAAGCCCAAACAGGACAGCCACTTAGAGGTGGCTTCCAAAGAAGACATAGATAAGGAAAAAAACAGGACAAAAGAGGCCATAGGTATAAAAAGAAGTGCATATGATAACACATAGAGCTAAGGTTCAAAGCAATCGTAATGATGTAAATAGAAATTCAATAAGTGTATGAAAGACCACAGCTGGCATTTTTTCACTATTTACTATTTACAATGCTGTAAGCAAGATGTGAAGTTGAAGGCTTTCATGGCCGGCATCCATAGTTTTTTGTGGGTGTTTTTTTTTTTTTTGTTTTGTTTTTTTGTTGTTGTTGTTGTTTTGGCTATGTGGCCATGTTCTGGAAGAATTTTTTCCTGACATTATGCCTGCATCTGTGGCTGGCATCTTCAGAGGGTGGTGGCACAGAAGTGTGTGGGGTATACACAGTATATATACCACATTCAAATTTTGTGCGAATGAATCCTCAATTACAGCATTTTCAGCATAGGAAATAATATTTATGCATAGATTTTTTGACCATTTTGTGAATATTTTCAAATGTTCTTTCCGCCTCTATCAAAGGGAAACTAGGTCACATGGACAACTTAAAGTGATCCCCACTCACACAGAGACATAATGGATTTACTAATTATCTGGTAACAAAACAAAGTGGGTAATGAACAATAAAATCATTTTGAAAACCCAACTCCAACAAGATATTTCTCAAAAGTACAATGATTGCAAGCCTCCTACAGTCCACTGTATGAACAGAAAGCTGAATTCAAGGTAACCTGTCAACTTATGGTGAACCCATGAATTTCATAGGGTTTTGTTAGGCAAGCAATATTCAGAGGTGGTTTTGCCAGTTCTTTCCTCTGAAAAATAGCCTACACCACCTGGTATTCTTTGGCAGTCTCCCATCCTAATACTAACCTGCTTAGCTTCCAAGATAGATGGAATCTGGTGCCTGTAGGATTCAGCCCTTTTAAGGTCCATACCATCCTGAAGCATGAATAAAAAATAGAGAAGAGGATAACACAAAATCCTTTCTAAACCTAAAACATGAGAGAATCAACTCATGGTTAAAGCTTATGACACCATTTGTGAAGCAGAGACAATAAAAGTAAAGTCCTGGTAGGCTTGACATGGGCAAATGTTGGTTACATCTTCAAAAGAGGTGGAAAAAAGAGGATTCAGCCAAATATTGACAACCTTTGATGGCCAGTAACACCTAGCTCACATTCAGATTCAACACCATGGCCATAGCTGGAGCTAATAATTTGTGGAATTGGAATCCAAGAGTTGATAAAAGCTTAAATTATACAAAATCAAGAGACAAAGCTCTAGACTGAGCTATGAAATATTTGTAAATATTACTGGATTCTAACCTGCTAAAGAGGTAGAAGTCTACATTGTGGCACCTATCTTCTAAGAATCAGCGTGAAAGTATTGCAAGAGCTGCTTTCAGTTTGCTTCTAGAAAAAGTGGTGCTGCTTTAAAGACTAGTGTAATTAAGGCTGGCCCAAGATATTTTGCTACCTGAAGTAAAGCAGTAAAGTGTGATTTGTAATACCTAAAGTAGATTTGTAATACCTAAAGCCACGTTAGTTTTGACCACAGCACAGAAAATCCTACAATTGCTCAAAAACAGTGGGAAGTCATACCATGTGCATGTATGTAAGTGTTCTGTATAAAGTTTCAGAAATAAAAAGAAGGGAACAGTGGAGTATTTCAGTTGCTCTTTGGAAATAAGACCACATCATTTGGAAATTCAAAATCTGTAGTAAAATCAAGATGAATTTCTATCTGGTCTTTAGAAGTAGCATAAGGTTTTCAAATATCCTCAGAGGCACATGGATTTAGGTCCTGTGATCTAAAGCTGAGCCTGGGCAGTCAAAACAGAACTGTGCTATGGCTCAAATTAATCCATTCCCTAATTAAGAGTCTTGAACAATTAACATCAGGAAAAATGTTCCCTGTTCCACTGCTGACCATCCAGTCTATTAGTAACATTGCTAAGAGTTCAAGAAAGCAGCGGAGATTTCATTACATCTGTCTCTGCTTTCCTGTAGCCTATTAATCACTTTTTCACAAGATGTCATCCGAGTTAATGATGTGATCCATTTCACCACCATAGGTGACTGTTTATCTTTCCAATGTCATGCAATAATTCCAGCAGCTTAATCTTGGTCAATAATGCAAATGGCGCTACTATTTTGGCTTTGACGGTCATCTTCAGTAACAATTACACAGAAAGGGTGGCATGTGTGTACACTCATGTACAGGCCTGCAGAAGTTATAGGGTCTCATTGGCCAGGGGTTCAAAACATTTATTGTCTATGCATCTGAGAAAGCTCAGAGCAGGAGGAAGCAGGCAGAGAAATTGACACATGATCAAGCAGTGCTTCAAAATGTTACTTTTCTGGACTACAGTTTATTTAATTAATTTATATCTTGCTTTTCTCCCAGTTTGGGACCCACAGCAGCTTACAATATAAGTTGAAATAATGGCTAAACCAATATACAGTGCAAAGGTGTCTCTTTAAACAACAATAACAACTGTTAAACAAAATATCAGATTAAAACATTTTAAAAAAACATACTATTCAGGGAGGTGTAGTCCAAAAAAGTAGCTTTTCCCAGTTCTGTAATCAAGCAGGAAGCAAAAGTAGGTAATAGACTGATCATTCTGTCTCTTGGTTTTCCTTCCATCCTCAGATTCCTTCTGCCAAACATTTCTTCTTGTATTTGTTTGGGCCTTCTTTACACAATCCTTTCATCCTTCCAATAACTTGTTTCCTTTGCAGGCCTGCTTCTTGTAATCCTTCTTTCCTTTCTTTCCAGCATGTCCTTCCCTGGTTAACCTAAGCCAGTGGTAAACAAATATATATTCCTGCCTCCTTCATCATTTCCTCCCATCTCTTACTGTCTCATACCTCTAACATTGGGGGAGCTCACCCAACCACTGTCAGACAATTCCTTATTTTAATCTTTCTGTCATATCATAGAATCATAGAGTTGGAAGAGGCCAACCCCCTGCTATGCAGGAACTCCCAGTCAAAGCATCCCCGAGATGGCCATCCAGCCTCTGCTTAAAGACCTCCAAGGAAGGAGACTC
>CM034708.1:11949502-11968421 GCA_020142125.1 Phrynosoma platyrhinos | reverse complement strand
GAGTGGCACTATGACTTCTCTTGATCTAGACACTATACATCTACTGATATCAAATACTTCATACCTCCAACATTTAATGGATGAAACTTGGCACTCATATGTAGTACAGAGTATAGGCAAAATGGCAAACTATTAAAGAGGAAGAACACACAAGCTAAGGCAGATTGTAGCAGTTTGCTTTTGCCTGAGTTTATTTGGGACGAGTAAGACTCCTCTCCACTCCTGAGTTAACTGAGTGCAAACTACTTTTGCACTTTCAACTCAGTTTGACGTAAGCTGATGACAATGATGAACACCAAGAGAAGGAAATTTTCATTGGGCAACATAGAATTCTTATATGGCCCCATAGCCACACTCCTAATTGGAAGAAAGGAGAGAGATGTTTCTAATAAAATGATTCACTGATATGTTGTAGGCAAACTGATGTAAAGAAGAAGAACCTGGAAAAGCATGGAAGTCTAACTGCATGTGCTTGAGATTTTTGATAACCTTGTAATGTCCCTAAACATGCAAATGCAAGGAAGACATATTAATTTGATCAGTTTTATTTCCTTATAAGGTGGCGGCAATGCAGGATGGAAGCAAGAAAATTAAACACAGATACAAAATCAATATTTAAAGTATATCCCTACAGTAAAGCTCTAAAATCAAATTTGTAATATAGATGAATCATTGTCTCAATTCAGACTTGGGTTGGGAAGGTTAAACTGCTCATCTACATTACACATTACTGTCTGGGAAAGCTACTTTTCCCAGGATTCAAGCAGCTAAAATGCTGTGATTCAGGTATCATGGGAGATTAAATTTCCTAGATTTAGGGGAGATAGGGTGCTACTTTAGCAATATCCAAGGTATGAAGAAAGAGCTAGCCTGGTGTAGTTGTCTGAGTGTTGGACTAGGACTCTAAGAGACCAGGATTCAAATCCCCACTTAGCCATGAAAACCAGCTGGGTGATCTTGGACAAGTCCCACACACACAGCCTCTAGTGAAGGCAATGGCAAACTCCCTCTGAACAAATATTACCAGGAAAACCTCATGATATGGTTGCCTAGAATCACCACAAGTCAGAAACAACCTGAAGGCATGCACCAGCAAAAGGTACCAAGGAGGCTGCTGAAGCACACTGGCTTAAAACAGTACTTCCCAAATTATCTGCTGTGACAGACCAGCAAAAATCTTTTCTAATGTACCAGGGATTACCACCACATTTGTGCCCATTGACCCTAACTGTTTATTTCTGGAAACTCAACAGGAATGAGCAGCCAGTGCTTTGTGGACTGGCATCAGTCCATGGACCACCATTTTAACTAGCACTGGCTTAGATGACAATGAAAAGAAAAGATGGACTTTTGCATGGAACTGTGTCCAAGTTTGCAATAGAACTGAGCATTATAAACTAGGTAATTCTTATCCCAAGATGGACCAGTAAACATGCAGGTGGCATTGCATTTTCAGACTTGTATCCCATTGTCTGTTGTAATGATGTGAAGAGGTCAGATGCACATTCTTTCCAATGCAAAAGCCAAGTGTAATTAAGAGTGCTGATCAAGACGTATTTCTGTACCATTAAGCACTGAGTTCTGGATTTCATTGATCTTCATGGCATGTTTTGACAGGACACAGCTGTCCAGATGTCCTCTGGACCCATCACAGAGAATAACCTGCTCCTGGGCCACCACCTCTCAGGAGAGGAACATTTGGTACCAGCTCCTTAGCTGGAGGACATAGAGAAGGAATAGTTGATGAGATCGTTTCTCTGGCACAGCAAGGCAACAACCCAAGGCCTTGCAGAATTGAAATCACCTGCTGTCTAGAAGGAAGGAGAATAATGACCCTCACATACCAAGAGGAGTCAGCACATTTTTCACCTCAAAGTAGACACTTCTTACACACATAGGACTAGAACCAACAATCTGGCCCTCAATAACCTTGTGCTACTTCTGGGTAGCCACCTGGACAGTTTTGTACAAATGGCTCTGCCCCAGCATGAGAACTGATGGATCTTTGTTATATTTATTGTATTATTTAATGTGAAAGCCAGTGTGGTGTAGTGGTTTGAGTGCTGAATCTGGAGAGCAGTGTTTGAATCCCTGCTTGGCCATGGAAACCCACTGAATGACCTTGGGCAAGTCATACTTTCTCAACCTCAGAAGAAGGCAAAGACAAACTCCCTCTGAACAAATCTTGCTAAGAAAACCCAATGATAGGTTTGCCTTAGGGTCAGCGTATGTCAGAAACAACCCGAAGGCACACAGCAACAAACTGTTTAATGTATTAATGCCATGCTCCTTAGCCAAAAAAAGGGGGGCTCCCAAAGTGATCTACAAAAATAAGTAGCATGACAGCTTCATCCCTCAGGTTTACAGTCCAAGTTTAAGATATGACACACAAGGAATAAAGGAGAAGGTGGGAGGAGGAAGAGGGAAAACATGTACAGGTTACAATCGATAGTGCCAGCTCCAAATCTGATTGGACTTTACTGCCTAGTCAAGTAGAAATACTTACATGGCACAAGTAGCAATTGCAGCAATCTCAGCAACACCTAATGGCGACACTATGGAGGTACAGGTGGTGTGAACCACACAAAGCGACATCCCAGAGGTGGGGTGGTACAACCAGAGGGATTGACACATCTACTGGTTGAGTGAGCAGTACATCTGAGTGGAGGCACTGGCATGGCTACTGGGTGAATGCTCACCAGCAACCACACAGGACCCTAAATAGCCCCTCCGGATGCGGCAGTGCCACCTCCCTCAGTAGTGGTGGCTGGTGTGTGTGTGCCTGAAGGCCTTTCCAGGTGAGGGTGCTACCAGACCCTAAATGGGTGCTTCAGTGCACCCCCCCAGCAGCAGTCTGGGAAGGAGGAAAGACAAAGGTTTGGTCCCACATACACACACCATGTTACACCAACCTGAGCAATGCCATGGGCTACATCTGCTGAACTGAACTGGCAAACCTGATGCAAGTAGAGGAGAGAAAGATACTTTCCCACTTCCCTTGTCAGTTCTTTCACTTGCCTAAATAAAGGTGTATTTGAAGCTGCATGAAAATTCACTTCAAACAAATTGAATCAAAAATTCAAGAGAAGCACCTTTCCCCAGGATGTGCTGACAATAAGCTGTTGCAGTGGCAGCTGGTGGCTTGCATGTTAGTGCAATGATGAATCCAGTTTGGATTTCTAAGGGCCTAAGCAGACGGCTTAAAAGGCCATCTTCAGCGCAGGGAAAGGGAGGGGCAGCCGCATGCTCGGCGCCCCAACCCCCTCCTGAGGTCGTCCTCGGAGCAGCCGGCCCTCCGCACGGCCGGCGCTCCAAGGAGGACCTCCCGCCGCAGCCTTTCCACACGCTGTGGCAGAAAAGTCAACAAAAGTGCGCCACAGCCTTTTGCGGCACACTTTTGCTGACTTGTGAAAGGAGCTCTAATTTAGCGCTCCTTTCAGGGGCGGCGAAGCTGCGCCGCAGGATTGAGGTGTGGGGATGCCTCAGTCCCACAGCGCAGCTTCCCAGGGCGGCCCATGGCCGCCCGTCTACTTAGGCTCTAACTGAACTTTAATGGAATAATCTCCTAAATAATTTTAGTAATATAATAATAATAATAATAATAATAATAATAATAATAATAATAATATAAATTGAAGATCATCCCTGTAGAATTTAAAAAATAGATTTGCAGTATTAAGCCTAATTGACTGAGAGCCTGAAGAACTCTGGACTGAAATCATGGACATTGTCAGGGGAGAATGCAAAAAAGATGTTTTTGTTGTTGTTACTGACCTGGAGTTGACCATAACTCATGACAACCCTGTGGATGAGACATCTCCAAGACTGCCTGATCGTAACTGCTCTGCTTAGGTCCTGTAAATTCAGGCCAGTGATCTCCCTAATTGAGTACATGCATCTGACATGTGGTCTGCTTCTCTTTCTATGGCCTTCTACCTTCCCTAGCATTATTGTATTTTCTAATGCGTCATGCCTTCTCATGATGTGTCCAAAGTACAATAGCCTCAGCTTCATCATCTTGGCTTCCAGGGAGAGTTTGGCCTTGATCTGTTCTAGGACCCATTTTTTTTTATTTTTATTTTTATTTTTATTTTATTTATTTATTTATTTATTTATTTATTTTTATTTTTTTTGTTTGTTTGGTTGACCATGGTATCCTCAGCACTCTTTTCCGGCACCACATCTCAAATGAGTTGGTTTCCCTCCAATCTTCTCTTTTCACTGTCCAGCTCTCCCATATGGTGATGGGGAATACAAATGTTTGGATGACTCTAACTTTAGTGTTCCATTGTCTCTTTTTACACTTTGGAATCTTACCGTATATCTAGTTCTTTCATGGTGGCCCTTCCCATTCCTAGTCTCCTCCTTATTTCTTGACTGCAATGTCCATTCTGATTAACGTTTGATCCTAGGTAGGGAGACTCTTTTACTATTTTGATTTCCTCATTATCTAGGTTGAACTTATGTAGATCCTCCATGGTCATTATTTTTGTTTTCTTTATGTTCAGCAATAAGGCTGCCTTTCCACTTTCTTCTTTGACCTTCCTTAGTAAATGTTTCAAGTCTGTGTTTTCTGCTAGTAGTATGGTGTCATCTACATATAGATTGTTAATATTCCTGCCTCCTATCTTCACTCCTTCTCCTTCTGAGTCTAAACTTGGTCTTGTGATATTCTCAAGGTACAAGTTAGACAAATGAGGTGATAAAATGCAGCCTAAATACAGATGCTACCTGTAGCTGAAAAGAAGGAGAAGTCTCAATGAATGACAGATGAAACTCTTCAAGCAGTTAAGGACAGATGAAATGCAAAAGTAAAAGATGACAGAAATAGGGTTAGAACCCTGAATGCACCTGTTTATTGATTTGTGTGCAGGGGCAAACAGAACTACCATACTATAATAATGCAGAGAAACAGAAGATAACAAAGAAAAAAGAGCAAGAGATGGGGAAGTGGTATATACCAGCTACTGGGAATCACTGAGTTATTGGATCCACTAACATAATATATTGCCACTTTCTATGGCTCAATACCGACTGAAGTCTGTGTACAAGTTTCAAGATCATAATGTAAGTGTTTTGAATTTGAATTATAGATTTGTTTATTCAAGACCTGGTCTCTGAATATGTATAACTGTTTAAACTTTGGTTTTGAACCCCTGTATAGTCAATTGAGGCTGCATCCGCACTACAAAAACAATCCAGTTTGACACCGCTTTAGCTGCCATGGCCCAATGCTATGGAATTTTGGGAACTGTAGTTATATGAGACATTTAGCTCTCTCTGTCAGAGAGTGTTCTGGTGCCACAACAAATGACAGGTCCCATGATTCCATAATATTGAGCCATGGCAATTAAAGCAGTGTCAAACTGGATTATTTCTGCAGTGCAGATGCAGCAGTAGTGTTGCCACTTTTTTTTCTAGGACAATCTTCACTTTTAGGAAGCAAGTAGGTATGACATTGTCCTTTTCATGCTAGTTAAAATCAGCTATTATTGGATGTGGGGATTTTGTTTCAGGTGGTTTTGAAGATGGTGCCAAAATCTGCGGATTCCTTATTAAATCTGAATGCAGTAAAATGCAGAATGGAATTTGAATTTCTTGGACAGAAATGTGAATATTTTTCCTATATGCGAAGCAACCTATCCACATATAGAGTATCGATCCAGGCTTGCCATTGTGGGATGGAGTGTGCCAACTCCAGGGCCTACCCTGTAAAGGGGCACTCTTCAGTTGTAACTACCAGTGGGGGTTTATGACAAGTGAGGAGCCAAGCTTCCAGCTGAATTTCCATTTAGTTATTTTTGTTTTAATGTATGTGTGAATCAATTAATCCTGTCATAGAAGGGCATCGTAAACTGTGTGCCAGAGTTAATGAGTCAGACATTATCACATCATTACACCAGCTGGCATAATGTAGCATGTGTTGTTTGTCATAATATACACTGCCATGCTTAACAACCATTAATTGTTTACACGATCAGTCGTATTTTTTTTCTTCAAAGAACCTTTGGTGAGTGGTTGATATTTTAAAAGGGGGTTGGTAGTACATAGTTGAAAGAAACATAGGTTACAAGAGAAAGAGAGAGAAAGAGGGGAGAAGAGAAGTCCAAGCTTGGGGAAGTTACTTTGGGGGATTAAAGCTCCCAGAATCCCCTAGCCATCATAACCAGCAGCCAGATTCATTTAGAATTCTGGGAGTTCTGGCTTCAAAAAAGAAACTCTTCTATGCTCTAAGATAGACGAACCAGAACTAGGAAAGGCTTATTTTAGAAAGCAATTAATTGGGTTCTTTTTTTCTAAGTAATTACAGTCACCCCTCCATTTTCATGGGGGAATCCGTTCCAGAACCCTCCCCCTGTGAAAATGGGAAATTGCAAATATTCAAGTCCCATTGGCTTGAATGGTGGTGCACGCCCGCAGGCACGCACCTCATTTTGTCCCCCTCTGTTTGCCACCCACAAACCGGTGAGGGATGCGGACACCAAGTCCGCAAAAATGGAGGGGTGACTGTACAGTGGGCTCGTAGGCTTTCATGGCCAGCATCCATAGTTTTTTGTGGGTTTTTCAGGCTGTGTGGCCATGTTCTAGAAGAGTTTCTTTCTGACATTTCACCAGCATCTGTGGCGGGCAACATTATTCTGGACACAGAGTACTTGGTCATGGCATATCTAATGATGTGTAAATACTTATGAGCAAGTGATAACAGTGTTCATACGTACAGACCACCATCCATATTCTTCCACACATTCTTCATTCATGGATTCAACCTTGAAAATATTCTGGAAATATAAACATAAAAAAGCAAACCTTGATTTTGCCATTTTAAATAATAATAATAATAAATAATAATAATAAATTTTATTTATATTCCGCCCCTCTGTCATGCAATTGAGGCGGCTCACAACAATTTAAAAACATCATACAATATTAAAATACCATCCAAATCCCACAACCCCCCCCACCCCTTAAAAAAGAATTAAACAATTTTAGCATTAAAACAATGATTCAAACACATAATTAAAAACATATTGATTCAAACACATAATTAAAATATAAGGGACACCATTTTACTCCTTCATTGTACATAATGGAATTTGAACATCTATGGATTTTGATATTCACTTAGGTCCTGGAGCTAAATTCCAGTGGATAGCAAGGGTCCACTGTGATTCCATAGCATTGGTTACATCTTATTTTCTCTCCATGATGGGGGCACAGCTGAGGAACAAAAGCTGTGGATCTAGCACATCCATGTTCTACCTGTCTTTACTCACTACCCACTATCTCCTTTTCTCTCCTCTTAAGAAGGGAATTAGTTCAGAAATGTCAGCCTTGGAAGGAAGCCATCACAGAGGTCTCCATGCACAGAACTTAGACAAGGCATCTTATATCCAACATAGTATGGATGAAAACCAGGACACATGTGGTCCAGCAACATCAGACAGTGGTAAAAATGGCAAAAGCCCCTGCTAAGTTAATTGAGTATAAACTACCTTTTTTTCATTTTCAACTCAGTTTGAAGCAACTGAAGTAAGGAGAAGATAAGAGGGAAGGGGGAAATGGGAAGATGAAAGAGAAACTGGGTCATTTTAAAATAATGTCAAAAAGATTGGCCATAGAGAATTCATTCTGGGCAATTAGGACAGATAGGAGGTATGGTATCCAAGATTCTCAAAACTTCCCTTCTAGGTCAAGGTACCATTTTAGCCCTTGGAAGGGCATTTCTATGGCCCTAGAGACATTTCTGGGATCACAGGATTGAAACTTTATTCAGGTGGGCCTACCAACAAAATCCTATGCAGAGATACCACAGCATTAGAGCTCTTGAGCCAAGAATTCCCAGCATGTCACCAAACTACAACTCATGGGATTCTGTAGCATTGGACCATAGCTGTTAAAGGAGCCCTGGTGGTGCAGTGGTTAAATGCCTGTACTGCAGCCACTCACTCATAGACCACAAGGTTGCAAGTTCATTACTAGCCAGGGCTCAGGCTAGACTCAGGCCTGCATCCTTCTGAGGTCGCTAAAATGAGTACCCAACTGTTGGGGGGCAATGAGCTTACAGTTGTAAACTGCTTAGACATCCCATAGCGTGATATGAAGTGGTATATAAATGAAGCTGCTTTGCTTTGCTTTTAAAGTGGTATCAAATTGCTATAATTGTGTTGTGTGGATGCATCTCAAGGAATGGGCTGCTGCTGACCTGACTACTCCACTTATCAATGGCTGGCCTTTGAGAAGCCAGATGCCTTAAAGACGATGCATTAATGATTTCCTCACAAGACCTCAACAATGGTTATTTCAGTTCACATAACCCACTGGGTTTAAACTCCATGCAGTTCATTTTGTGTCAAGCAGATGGTGAGGCTGTGATTGTTGACTCTTCCCTCTCTGTTTCTTTTCCAGTGGCCTGCACCACCAGTCTTCCATTGTTGTCAGGAGAAGGCCTGAAGCTGGGAGCCTGTTGTGTACAAATAAACTAACCCTAGAAGATAGCTGGCTCAACCTATTTGGTACGGAAGGGGTAGAATCAGAAATTATGGCCCAGCTCTTCTCCAGAGCTTGTAAAAGGTTAATTTTTGAAACATTGACAATTGGCCATGCTAGCCAGTGGATTTTGAAAACAGCACTCCAAAAAGTGACCTTTCCAAGTTTTGATCTCCCCACACCCCAGCCCACATGGTGGGAATCATATGAGGGTGAAGACCCCAAAGGACTTGAATAATTTGGAGGCAAGAATGGAAATGAAAAGTAGGAAATCAAGTGTTTTTCCTACTGATCCAAAAAAAGAGGAACATAATGCAAATTGAAATGATGTAAATTAATTTGCCTTTGTTGAGAATAATTTTGTTATTTTTATGCCTTTCTTTAAGGGAGTTTATCACATTCCATTCAACACAGGTCCAGTCTGTGTACATAAATTTTTTCACACATAACGTTCAGCACATGTACATTGTACCGAGAGGGCTGATCTGTACCTGGGTAGTTATTCACATGTAATGGACCATACATGTGTACTTACATTGTTGTTTCTCACCAATCTGCTGTATGGACATTAACTATTGTCTGTTAAGTACTAATTGTTTGGCTATAGGAATTACTTCTCTGTATTAACTTCTATTGTATTTACTACTACTATTTATTACTTGCCTATTTTACCTATTATTAGCTGTAGAAATTTTACCAAAAAAAGAGTTTGCATCTCACATTTTACTTATTAGGATGTTACATACAGGCTAAGCATTCCAGAACTGCATTGGCACTAAGTTGCAATGGAATATAGAAGATTAGACATCTCTCTTTATAAGTCAAATAAAATGCACACAAGAGAACCAGTGTGGTGTAGTAGTTTGAGCCTTGGATTATGGAAATCAAGGTTCAAATCCTCAATAGGCCATGGAAATCTACTGTGTGACCTTGAGCAAGTCAAGTGTCTCAGCTTCAGAGGATGGCAATGGTGATAAATTTCATCCAAACAAATCTTGCCAAGAAAACCATGTAATAGGGTCACCATAAATCAGACTTGAATGCACACAACAATAACGAAATGCACACACTAAGGAGAAGCACAACATATTGTCTTCAGCCCATTCCACATTACTCCCTCCACATCTCTGATCACCTGGGGCTATCAGGCATGAGCATCCAGACTGGGTCAATTTGACTGCAAAAGCTTGGCTGATAGAAATTGCTTGGCTGCCTGAAGACAACATTTGGACACTCACTGCCACAAACCCAGGCTTACCAGCTTTCTGAGAATTAGATTCCATCTGTGTCTGGCCAGACTTATCAGCCATATGGCTTTATACAGCCAAAGGCTAGTTTTGTGTCGAAGAATGGGATTACTGGAGCAGTCAAGAGTGCTGGATTTGACCCACTAGTAGTATATAAAGAAATAGCAATTCCTGGAAACAAAAGACCTTTTGGAGCTCATGATGGTAGTGGTGGTGACAATGATGGTGAGATGATGATAATGGATCCATCTCTGAAGGCAAAAGTAGACTCACCTACAACAATCTGGGATAGAAGAAGGAAATAATTCTACCACTAAGCTGAAATGAGACTGTTTTCAAAAAACATTTTTGACACCAGAAACTAAGAATTCTCATTGTTTTCAATGTTTTCCTAGGGGCATATGGAAGTGGTAGCAGTGAAAGCATGTCCATGCAAATTTCAGGAAATCAATGATACAACGCTAGATTTCTGTATGGGACTAGTCCATGAAGCATGGCTCTTACTCTGAATTGACTAGGAATTTTGTTTCAGTTTTTATACAAATTTATAAGAATAAAGCCAGCATCAACATCAACTGGCAATCTTCCAAGAAGTGTTCCGCAACCAGGGCACCACCAAAGCAAAGGTCTTCTCCCACACCCTTACACAATATGTTATTCCTGGGGGTGGGACAAAGGCCTCTCCCAATAAATTTCTTTCACAAATGTATATGGGGAGCGACATGTGGGCCCCCAGTTGTTCTTGTGCTGCCAGTCCCATCATCCTTCACCATTGGTTATGCTTGCTAGGGCTGATGGGAAGTGCAGTCCAACCACATCCACAATGTGTAAGCTACCTATTTCTGTCCTAGAGGAGACAGTATCACCTTCACCTTATTTGCCATATCATGCATGTGCACGCACACACAGAGAGAACTCTTCCAAGCTCTTCCAAATTGGGATGTGTGGAATGTTGGCTCTCCTCTGTATCTTGCAGGTGTGCAGCAACCAAAACAAACAAAAACTAGGTCCAAACTGAGGTGCCAACATTCAGCACTGTATGAGATGCTTGACCTCCACAGTAGCACACAACAGAGTGCAGAAGCACAACCCAGTATTCAGTATTTGGCAATAAAGCACTGACCAACCTGAAATAGGACACAGACACAGTTGACTTCTTCCAAAGTCCTTGGAGGCTTTTATCTTCCTGTTGCAAAATATATACCAAGTATTTACAACAGAAGCTCTGACTTCCATCAACATACACTGCTATAATCCACTGATCCAATAAAAACACTACAAACTCTCCAACCCATCACACCAACTCCTCTTCAACTCACACCTGTCCTGGGTTCCAGAGCCCTCATATATAGTGGTGATACCATTAGGGTTGACACCTGGTGTTTCTTAACATTTACAGCCATAGAAATTATTTTACCACTTCTTAAAGGGACACTTTACTTAAAATGGAAACACTTTAAGATCCACAATTATCTGATTGTTTAAGCTACATCATCTCATTATTCCATTATTAGTCTGAAACATTAAACAAAGCAGCATTCAATATCCAGCACTTGGATGCTAGGAACAGATAGGAAATTAGTTCAGTTTGCATTTTAATGTGAGTTCTAAAATAATAAAAATCACAAGAGAAGCAGAGGTGGATTGGACTAAACGTAATGCTGAGAAAATTAGAAAATGGGAAATTCTGAACTTGTCAGATGTAGCCTTTTCTGCTGGGGACAATCCTGTTCCTTTTGACATTGTGTCTGGATTATTTCAATATGGCTAAATGTAGTACAGTTTGAGGGGAGAGTATTACAAAGGTGTATGAAAGCAAAATGTTTCGCCAACTGCCCACTTTCCCCTTTATCTGGATTGCCCAGCAGAGAGTGAAGGTAAGCCTTGTTTATCACACCTGATCTCCCTGAACTAAGGATGATAATATAATCCCCTATAATGAAATTGTATCTCAGAGAAAGCAATATCACTGGAGCTCTCAGGCTCCATATTGAGGAAATGATTTCACCTCTTAGATGGACTTATAGTAATTGTCCAAAGGCTTGCTTACAATCTCTGAAAACTGTAATGAAATTTGTAATCCTGACCTGCTGGTTATGAGCTGTACAATTACTTGGAGTATATTTAGAAGAAATAATCCATCACCAAAAAGCCCTAAATATTCCTAGGCTTCTGATATAAGACACTACATCCAAAAGCTGGATTATGATTACTTTGACAAAAAGGAGGTTGTCATCGCTGAACTTTGACCCTTTCCATAAGCTCTCATCGCTTGTTTTCACATCCTTCATAAATGACTTCTTTTGTTTGAGATCTATTGAACAGGAGGGTGTTTTGAAAACCACCAGCATTAACAAACAAGAATTTACAAAAGAAATTCATTCTGATTCCTGCAGCATCATAATGACACAAAGCTTAGAAGTTATAATATATAAAGTAGTTGCAAAGATCAGACAGTTATTTGGGATGGAGAAGAAATTGGTTTGGTCCATTTTTTTTAAAACTAGCCTGGATTAATCAACTGAAGTGAAATGTATACTTTTGTTGATATTATGTGCTGATAAGTATAATGGTTGTAGTAGTAATAGTAATAATAATATTTATTTATTACCTACCTCTTTCCATGGATCAAAGTGGGAAACAATAACAAATTAACAAGTATACAACATCAGTTACAAACACAATCTCTGTTAAAAACACAAATCAATTTGAAAGAATAAATAAGGCACATACATAAATTATTATTATTATTATTATTATTATTATATTAAAATAATACACATTTTAAAATTCATCATTTAAAATTCACAATTTAAACATTATCTGGATAAGCCTGCTAGAAGAGACTGGTCTTTAAAGCTCTTTTACATTCAGACAGCATATTCAGCTATTGAATATCTTCCAGAAAATTATTCCACAGTCTAAGGGTGGCTGAAGAAAAAGTCATCTGGTTGACAGTTGCCAACCTAGTCCTGGCTGACTAGAATAAATTTTACCCAGAGAACATGAGTCTACAGCGCAGATTATATGGGAGGAAGTGATCCCATAGGTAACCTGGACCTAAACCATGTAGGGCTTTAAAAGTAATAAAATGTAATAACCAACACTTGTGTGCTTTGACTTATAGTGACCTTGGTTGCATCCACACTGCAGAAATAATCCAGTTTGACAACACTTTAGCTGCCACGGCTCAATGCTATGGAATCCTAGGATTTGTAGTTTGTTGTGGCACCAGAGCTCTCTAATAGAGAAGGCTAAATATCTCACAAAACTAAAAATCTGAGAATTCCATAGCATTGGGCCATGGCAGTTAAAGTAGTGTCAAACTGGATTATTTCTACAGTGTGGAGGTAGCCCCTGTAAATGAGGCACCTTCAAGAAATTCTCTTATTAACAGCCCTACTCAGTTCTCACAGACTCAGGGCCATGGTTTCCTTGATGGAATCAATCCATCTGCAATGTGATCTTTTATTTTTCCCCATTGCCTTCAACTTTACCAAGTGTTATTGTCATTTTCAGTTAGCCCTGTCATTTCCTAATATGTCCAAAGTAAGATAGCATCATTACTCATTTTGGCTTCTAGTGAAAATTCAGGTTTGAATTTTGGGCCCATTTGTTTTCTCTTTCTTGTGGTCCATGGTATCTATAACGCTCACCTCCAACACCACAGATAAGTTATTTTTCCCCCTCTTGGCTTTATGCGCTATCCAGGTTTTTACAACCATACACCAAAATCAGAAACACTATGGTATGGATTATCCTAATTTTGGTTTTGAAAACTGTATCTTTACATTTGAGGGAAGCTGGCTTTCCAAGTCCTAATCTTATTCTGATTTCTTGACTACAGTCTCCATTTTGACAGATGGCTAAGGTAAGGTATAGAAAATTTTGAACTATTTCAATGTCTTCATTGAAAGACTATAAAAAAATATACAAATCATGTGTAGTCATTATTTATGTCTTCTTAATGTTTAGCTGTAACCCTGGTTTTGTACTTTCTTCCTTAATTATCATGAGTAGTCATTCGGAGTCTTGCTATTTTCTGCTAGTGATATGGTGTCATCTGCATAACTGAAATTGTTGATGCATACACTTATTCTTTTGAAATTTGCTAGGCTTAGAAGGAGAATCCATGGCTGGCATGTTGTTAGTGACATATGGAGACACAAATTGTGCATGCAGAGGTGTTTTTGTTGTCGCTGTTGTTTTTACAACACTTAACAATCGTAGCCAGATCACGACAGTGTATACAGAGTTGTGCATGCGGAACATTGTACATATAGTAGCACATTAAAGTACACAGAGTAGCATGTGAACACACATTGTTTCATGCAGTATCATGGCCCATTATACATTGCAATTTCACAGTGGGTTGTCAGCAATGTGCATTGACCATCAATCCACATATGTTGCACTACATTGGTATTCAGTACACAGCTTGTGTAATGTAACTTTGCCAGAAAATATTTATGCTACTCTGAAGTGATGCAGAAATTTCAGTCAAGACCTTCAAATTTCATCAAATTTTGCCAAAAAGTTTTGAGAAATGGCAGTTCCCTTTTTCAAAAATATATTAAAATATAAAGAAATACATCCCACATGTACTCATACACAAAATATTGCACCTATTTTTCTGCTATTCAGCATGCACAATGTGCTCCAAAGAACTGACCATAATTGCAGATTTCATCCAGATCTAACACCAAAAAAAATATTATAGCAATATGTTTGATTCCTATGGTAGTCAATTCCAATCATCAGGATTTAGATTTTCAAACTGAGCTTTGGAGTCAAACCAAATTGAATTGGACAGCTTCTGGACTGGGCTGGGCCAAGCTACACTTATCTGCTTTCCAAATCTTCAAATTGGGATCCAGATTGAATCTTGAGCTTTGTGCTCATTCCTTTTAAATGGACATGTTTAGAGTATGGAGCAATAGTACATTGCTTGAATAAATCCCTTCGAGTCTTCATTGAAAGACATTATAAAAAATTATACAAATCATTTTAAAAAACCCACATTTCACTCAAGAAGAGAGTCTCAATCAAATTCTTCTAACTCAATTTTATTTGCAAAAACCTGAATTGATACTGACCTAAAATTGGTGGGAAATGCACAATCTGCACCAAAGAGGTAGATTTGTGTTAATAGGGTTTTCGAACCATAGATGCCATTTTCCCTACAGAAGAGCTGCTGCAAACTTGCCCTGCATTTATTTATTTATTTATTTATTTATTGGATTTAAATCATGCCTTTCTCAAAACTGGAATGAAAGGCAGCTTGCAAAATTTAAAAAGGACAAAACTAAGCATTAGTTGTTGTTGTTGTGTGCTGTCAAGTCATTCCCAACTTATGGTGACCCTATCACCATTTCTTGGCATGTTTTTTTTTTCTTTCAGAAACAGCTTGTCATTGCCATCCTCCAAAACTGAGAGAGTGTGACGTGCCCCAGGTCACCTAATGGGTTTCAATGGCCAAGCCGAGATTCGAACCCTGGTCCCCCAGTGTCCTAGTCCAGTGCTCAAACCATTACACCACACCGGTCCTCTAAAACATTAATTATAAAAGTTAAAAATGACAATACCAATATTAAAACATTAAGTTAAAAACACAATATACTTAAAACCATTTGAAATAGTAAAAAATAAATGAAAGCATTAAAAACAACACCGACTTTGAAGACCCATAGATTATCATTTGTGTATTGGTTGCATAGCAGCACTTTTTCTTGTGTGATAGCTGATTTCAATAGAGAATAATAATAATAACAACCATGCCTGAGTGGGGAATTCAAATCCTGGTCTCCAGAGTCATAATCTAACTCTCAGACCATTACACCATGCTGGTGCTATTCAATCAAAACTAAACCATTTTACAAAAGAATGCCTGGTAAGATTGTGAAAGTATCCCCTGCCCCAACAAACAACATTTTTCACATTACCATTATCTCTCACTCTATTGTGGTGTAGTGATTTGAGTGTTGGACTCCGACTCTGGAGACCAGGGTTCGATTCCCAGATCAGCCATGACCCAGTGGGGGGACCTTGATCAAGTCACAAGTCTCTCAGCCTCAGAGGATGACAATGGCAAACCACCTTCGAGGAAACTTGCCAAGAAAACCCTGTGATAGGTTCACCTTAGGGTTTCCATAAGTCGGAAATGACTTGAAGGCATCCAACAAACAAACAACAAATTTTTAAGAGTTGTCTCAATGTTTTCAAGAAGCTTGGGAAAGTACCCTTTTTGGACTACAACTTCCATGAGCCCCTGCCAAGCTGGTGGATTTTGGGGGTTGTCATCCAAAATCATTTCTCCCCCTTCCCAAGCTCTGATACTTCCATGGCTTCCTTACTATCTATAATAATATTAGCCCTGCATAACATGCATACAGCCGCCCTGATTTTTTATGAACCCAAGAAGTCTGAGTGCTGGAAGAGATGGAAACAGCTTGCTGTTGGGAAAGGGGATAAAGCAGCTGGCCGCCAGCTTCCCTGCATTCAGCTCTCAAGAGTGTGGCAAAGTGTATTGTTTGGCATAATCACGACACAGATCCACATGCGTACACCTTCAATAATTCATGTTTGCAGCTTGTCTCACTGTGGGGACAGATGTCAGCGAAATCAGCAACAGCCGATCCTGCTGATCCTTTGCATAATCAGGTGCAAGCCGATTCCACAGTGGCAGCCCTCCTTGGGAACATGCCCATCAATGCTGACACTGGGTCCATGAGAAGAAGGATCCAGAGATCTGGATGCTCATGTACATACCTGGACAGGTGAACAAACTTTGGATTTTCCAGTCTCAATTAACTGCAGAATTAATGCATTTTGACACCTCTTTAACTGCCATGGCTCAATGGTTCCTTCAGTAAGTAAGTGTCTAGCCATTGGCAATGCTGTCTGAAGATAATGGAATTTGTAGTTGAATACATTTGGAAGGATGACTTAAAAATGTTGTTGTTATTGTGTATCTTGGGTTGCATCTACACTGCAGAATTAATGTAGCTTGACACTGCTTTCACTGTCATAGCTTCAGATTGTGGGATTTGTAGCTTCGTGTGATAGTTAGCCTTCTCTCTCAGAGAGCTCTGGTGCCACAACAAGGTACAAATCCCGGGATTAACCATGACAGTTAAAGCAGTGTCAAATCCCATTCTTTAAAAGGTCCGGGAGAAGCCCGGGTCAGGTACGGCATGAGTACTGCCCGGGGCCGAGGCTATGCAATAAAATCCATCCCTGTGCTTTACATCCCATGCCTAGTGCAGGAATAAAACCTGTTGTGCTAATCTCCTATGTCTACAGATATGCCACTGCAACTGTACATTTTCTGCCCATCCATTTTCTTTCCTAGTTTCTGACTTCCTTTCCTCTACTCTCTCTTGTTGAAGTAGTGGCAGCTAATGGCTTCCATGTTAGTGGAACAATGATCCAGGTTTTAGGCCAAATTTTGAAGGCACTTGTGTCATTCTGGAGTCTAGCAAAACTAGATTCAAATGTATACTGAAGTAAAATTTAGCCACTAGCAATACAAAATACAGCTTGGTTGAATACAAGAACATGGGTAGTGTGCCATAGTAGCTATGATTTCTGATTTCTGTGTATGGCTATGAAAGCTGGAGAGTGAAGAAAGCTGATATTTCAACATATTTAAAATGAGGAGCTGGAGGAGATTCAGTGGATACCCTGGACTGCTAAAAAGACAAATGAATGGATCTTTGTGCAAATCAGACCTGAACTCTCACTAGAATCCAAGATGACAAAAATGAGTCTGTCATACTTTGGACATATCATGAGCCAATGTGACTCAGGGAAAAAGTGATAATCCTTGATAAAGGGGATGGCAGTGAGAAAAGAGAAAGACCACATTACAGATGAATTGTCTCAGTCAAGGAAACCATGGCCCTGAGTTTGCAAGACCTGAGCAGGGCAGTTAATGATAGGGCTCTTGGAGGTCTCTTATTCATAGGGTCACCATAAGTCAAAGTTGACTTGGCAAATAAAACAACATAGGAAGTGGGTGCAGTAAAAGAAAAACCAAGAATGTCCTTCAGCTGAAAGCAGGGGTAGCTGTGTGTAGCTAGTCATTGCAGATATTCAGGATTTCTTATGCTTCCAAGCCCACTAGATTTCTTATATAAGAAGTCATAGATGTGAGACAAAGAGGTATCACAGTAGCTAAGGGTTTATATCATATCAGACTTTGATTTGTAAAAACTATGACCTACTCTCCCAACCTAGGCCAGTAAAAGAAACCCAGTCCAATTTTTCTTCTGCCAGAGTTCCAACCCGCCTCATACTCTCTCGCCTCTCCTCTTATACTCAGTTGCGCAGGTGTGCTAGGAGAGCTATACATTGTGGGAGAGATTTTTCCCTTTATTTATTTATTTATTTATGAGGAAACATACATTATGTAAATTTGAAATGTAAATGGGGATAATGTAAACCAAGATTGAACTATATCACTTGATTCACATTTGTAGATATGCAGCTGGTTCTACAATGTTGCTGTTTTGCAGAAGGATGGTGTAGCACAACCACCACTTAACTATGAGAATGTAGACCTACACTATGCAAGTACAATGCAAGATCTCAGCCTATGTTTAAAGTGATTAAAATTAAACGGTCTATAGCAGGGGTAGCCAACCTTTCCTCCTTTAAGGGCCGAGGGACTTCAGCTCCCAGAAGCCTCAGCCATGTTGGCCAATAGTCCCATGTTGGCCAATAGCTCCTGGGATTCTGGGAGCTGAAGTCCCTCAGCCCTTAAAGGGGAAAGGTTGCCTACCCCTAGTCTATAGAATTAAAATCATTCAAAAGTAAAGGACAAAGGCAGCACAACACACTATGGACAACCCTTTTTCATATTAAAAACTCATTCTCAAAAGCCTTTTGAAATAAAAAGGTCTTCACCATATCTAAGGCATATAGTGTTCCCAGCTTTACAAAACAACAATAAGGGAGAGTCAAAATTGATAACAGGCACAACTGTCAGGAAGTCAGTATTAACAAATTTGTGTCCTACCAATACCAAATGAAAGCACTGATTTCAGTGAACTTAGCCATGTGCTTCTTTATAAAATTAACATATTATCTACATTCATAAATTGTATTTCTGTCTTTATGAGGGCCCATATCCTAAAAGTTAGCTCTATACAACTGCTCCCAGAGGTCAGTTTCAGGTCAGTTTC
>CM034708.1:11900348-11942137 GCA_020142125.1 Phrynosoma platyrhinos | reverse complement strand
GGAGGATTTCTAAAAATTAAAAATTAAAATTATAAATATATTTTTTAAATTTTTAAAAAGAGTTTTCCGACTTTGAAAAGTGGCTTGCTGAGCACTCCTGGGACCCGGGCTGCAGCCAGACTGTATTCAGCCGCTGGATTCAGCAGCAAAACTCGTACGATAGAACCCATCTGCCTCCCAAATTAAAATTCAACTGGGAAGAGGTAAGTGGGTGCGATAAACTCCTATGTGGATTGTATTTTTCAAATACCTGATGAGCTTTCAAACAAAAGAGAACAAATATATTTTCTGCTCCTCCAAAATGCAGGACTAGAATATATGGACTTAAGTTAAGGAAGAATAGATTCAAACAGTCAGAGAAATGTCTTGATGGTAAGAGTTTAAAATGGAAAATTTATGCCTAGGGAGGTGGTAAACTCTCTCTTTTGTGGTGGTTGTTATTTCCCCCCACAATGCTTCACAATGATCAAGGGCATAAAAAATCATGACCAGGCTGTCAAACACATATTTTGTTGTTGCCACCACTTGCAGTGGTGGGAGAGGAAGAAGAAGGGAACATAATGCAATTTGACACAACTTTAAGTGCTGTAGCTCCATCCTATGGAATCCTAGGGTTTGTAGTTTTACAGAGTCTTTAGCCTTCTCTGCCAAAGAATGCTCGTGAGTCATAAAACTACAAATCCCAAGATTTTGTAGGATGGAGCCATGGCAGTTAAAATATATCAAACTGACTTATTTCTACAAAGTAGATGCACCCAGAGAGAGAAAAATAATGTTGGTGGGAAGAAATTCCTTTTCCTTCAGGAAAATTTGGTGAAATTATCCTTCCAAATTTCTCTGCCCACAGAGGAAGAGGGAAATTTTGACAAGCTGCTGACATACAGCTCTACGAATTACTACTTCTTTCTCTTTCCTCAGTTCATTACATGGGCATTCTCTGCCAATGTGGAAATACGTGATGATCAACATGACATCACGATGCTATGTAACCACATCAGTCAAATTTAGTAATGTATGGACATCAGGAAAGGAAAATGAAGTCAAGAGACAGAGAATGAAAAAGTTCTATGAATGAATAGTCAAATTCTGTTTCAAACAATGCCAGAAAAAAATCACAGAGAAGGAAACCAATCAAAAATATGCCTGTAAAATGAGAATTTTCAACTCAGCTCCCACCATTTGGCAATACGGCCCATCTAATGTTCATGTTTATCTGAGCCTAGAGTGGGTGGCTTTGGAAGCTTCTATTAGGGTTGCATCCATATGGTTGTATCATACTGCTGTTACATATGAAGACGGTTTTATCAGGGGCTAGCAAGCAGGTCCACTTAACTTCACACAAAGCAGCTTCCAATGAGGTTTTGTTTTTGGAGGATGAGCTGTTTTGTCTCTCTCTTTCTGCCTTTGGCTTACTTACAACTGTTTCAGTCTAGATGTTGTGACCTCAGACATATTTTGTAGGGCTGGCAATGCTAATCAGGCTGAAGTAGCCTGCCAGAGGTGATGGCTGCATCTTAATCCTAAATAAAATGCACATATATTATGTCAGACCTATTTTAGGATGGAACAAAGCCCAAGTCATTGAAAGCAAAATGTGAGCAGAACTATGCATGGAGCAGCTGCTAGAAGCTCTGCTGAAGATCTCACAGATGTTCAAACCTATCCTGGAAACTTTAGAGCAGGAAAGAGAGAAATTATATTTGCAAAAAGCAAATCATTTCTCCATTGCTGCTGGTATCAACACATAAAGAAAAAATCAAAGTGCCTCTAGCTTCTACCTTACCCAACATACGCTTATTCTATAAAGTCAGGAAATGGCTCAGTTGCTATGTAGCTCTAAGATCTAATTAAGTTGGAGCAATTCAGTTGCTGTGCTGTAAGAGGGAAGCATAGTAAGTACATGGGATGCCTCCCTTACCAAAACAAACAAATGAAATCATGAATTTCACTACATTGCTTGTGACAGGGCATTGAACTGGTAGAAAGGAGAAGCACCCGGCAGGATATGATTATAGGAAGCCTACGTGCAAGGTGGCACATATGTTAGTACCTTCCGCACAGGAGCTCTTGAACTGAAATGCATAATAACCACACGGCTGTCTGTACTGATGTATGGAAGTGAGCATCCAAAACTGGTTCCTATTCACTCTTTTGCTAAAACATCAATGCTGAATGCATTTACAAGGGAGTAAGCCTCACTGAACAGTTACTGTATTTTTGTATTGCATATTTGACTGTATTTTTGTATTGCATATTTTAACAATTGTTATTTTAATCTGCTTTAATTTAATTTATTTTTAAGGGACGGATGGGTGTGGGAATATGGTACAGGATTTGGATTGATTTTAATTTACTCTGATGTTTTAATGTGTTGTACACCGCCCTGATTGTGTGGCAGAGGGACAGGATATAAATTATTATTATTATTATTATTATTATTATTATTATTATTATTATTATTATTATTATTATTGCATAGCTCTGCCAATATGCATGGCTCCTAAATGGTGTAGAAAATGAAGTGGAGTGTTCAATGAGGGCAGCCCTAGTCAGGTGTAATGAAGACTCATCTCCCTAGAAAACCTATCTTTCCACCCTGACCTTCACATTACTAGGTGGGTTATAATGCTTCCTCAAGTAGTGCCACATAAAGGAATGAAAAAGGACAAGCCTTATTAGGCAGCCTTCTTCAAACTGGTGTCCTCCAGATGTTCTAGATTACTACTCCCAACAACACTAGAGAACATGGGCAATAGTCAGGCATCCAAAACATCTGGGGGGGAGCAGGTTGAAGATGGCTGAACCTCCATTAATAAAATATATTTTGGAGGATAAAATACAAAATGTGCTCTTTTGTGTTCTGACCTGGAAATTTCATCTCAGTGAGAAATGGTTTTCTAAGGATGAGACATCCAAGGGTTTTGCTGAATTGACTGTCCTCAAGTGTGAATCTTCTAGGGAGTGATGCCAAAGCCATCAAGTCAGCTCAAAGACACACTGCTTTGAATAATACCATCAAACTGCCATCCTTCCAATGGAAATGTATCTTCTCCCTAGCTGGCCAAAATCATGCAAGCGTCTGCAAAACTTCAGTGCCAGCAGTTGAAACTGCAGTGCTTAGTTATGTGCAGCTGATTCCTCCCAGCGACTTATTTGCTTGCCTTCCTGCTGGACCATTTTAACAGCTTAGTTGTTAAATGTTCATTTCAGCACTTCACCTAAAGAGACTGCTCTTAATTGCACTGGACAACTAATTATTGCCAGGATGATCCAGTGAAATATGGAACAAAGTTAGAAACTGACAAAGCTAGTAAGTTCCAAGTCTAACCTTACCCCAGATATGCCAGAAACTATACATTTCAAAGAAAGCAGCACAGCCTTTTTTAAAAAGCATTTTGTGGCAGTTAAAGGGAAGGAGAAGAAATCAATTTTGTTAATGTAATAAAGAGGAATATCAAACTGCTTGCTGTCCAGAGCCAGGAAGTCTTGACATATGAAGCTGTCTTATATGGAGTCAGAACTTGGTTCTTCCTGCCCACTTGTGCCAACAGAAGTTCTCAAAAAGCTCAGGTACATTTAAGATGTGGAGCTGGAGAAGGGTTCTGCAGATACCACAGATAGCTAAATAAATAAATAAATGGGTCCTAGAGAAAATCAAGCTTGAACTCTCACTAGAAGCCAAGATGACTAAAATGAGGCTGGTGTGTACTTTGGCCATATCATGAGAAGACATGACGCACTAGAAAAGACATTAATGCTTAATAAGGTAGAAAGCAGCAGGAAAAGAGTAAGACACCATTCTGGATGGATAGATTCAATCAAGAAAGCCACAGCTCTGAGTCTGCAAGACCTGAGCAGAACTGCTAAGGATAGGATGACTTGGGGACTTTGCAGACTGCCAGAAACAATGCAGCTTGAGACTGCCCTGGCTCAGTGCTAAGGAATCATGGGAACTGTAGTTTATTGTGGCACCAGAGCTCTCTGACAGAGAAGGCTCAATGTCCCAGAAAAAAAAATACAATTCCCAAGATTCCTTAGCACTCAGCCAGGACAGTTAAAGTGGCCTCAAGCTGCACTATTTCTGGCAGTCTGTAAAGGCCCACAAACTGTTCCAGCCTCTCCTAACTTGTGTGTTCTTTCTCATTAATAATGTTTGCTATCTTGACCACACTCTTTTTGCTTAGTCATATTATGCCAGTTTTTGTCTATGAAGTGTTGGAAGGTATGTTGGACCACAAACCTATATCACAGTCAGACCTTGTTAACGTCACCTTTTCGGACTCCAACTCTCAGGATCTCCCTGTCAGCATAGTAAATGGCCATGTTTGCTGGGATCTACAAGTACAAAATAATCATTTGTATTATTATTATTATTATTATTATTATTATTATTATTACTACTATTATTATCCTGCCCATCAGCATAACTGATGAGCTGCAATGCAGTAGAATTGTTCATCAGTTTATCCCACAATGTACATATATCATCCATACAGTTCCAGTCAGAGCAGGAGACATAATTACCAAACAACAATGGCTCTATTCAATTTTACTGGACACCTTCATCAAAGTAAGTGGCTGGTCCTCTGACTTTCAGTGGAAATGAGGACTAAACCTTTCTGGTCAGATGAGGACAATGCCTCAGTGGCAGTGGAAGCAGATAAACCTGCTCTCAAATATTGATGGTCAGGGAGTCCTTCTTCAGAAATCTTGAATCATCACAACCACAGTTGACAATGTTTGATTATTTTCTTCTTGACTTCTCTCTCATTTAACCTTCCAATTTTCCTCCTTCTTCTACATTCCTTTCTTCTTCTTCTTCTTCTTCTTCTTCTTCTTCTTCTTCTTCGGAAAAATTCTGTCTCCCTTCTCTTGGAGCTTAAACTCTAGTCATACAATCTCACTGGTTCCTCTGTGCAAACATTAGGGTACTTCCTATATAAGGTTATATAGGATTAGTAATACAGGAACAAAATTGTTATCAGCATCTTGATGAAAGTGGATGCCACTGCAAAATATGAAGCAAAAAGGCTACAGCAACTCCTATTACCCTACTCTATACCTCTGCCCCATGCAACATACTTCAGGGGTTTCAATGTTTACTTTATCATTCTTCTTCCTCGCACTAACAGTTTTGAATGGCTTCTCCCCCATTAGCTCAGGGATGAGATTTGAGTGGCAGCAGTCCAAACTAGCAAAGTCAATGGTAGTGAATGCAGGGGGGTGCACTTCAACAACTTCTGGAGGTTCATACAATTCCCAACCCTGCCTTAGATCAAAACCATTCCCAGCTTCAGAGCCAAGGCCTGAGATCTGGGAACCCTTCTTCCAAATTGCAGCCAGATTTGCTACTGTTAGTTCTGACATCTCTCTTTCTCTCCAACTGTCTCCCTTCTCTCTCCTTTTCTTTCTCTAGCTTCCCCCATACGTTCCACTCCAGATCCATTTTCCCCTCATTTCCTTCTCATCATTGCTGCTTGTGTGGGTAAACGAAGACTATTTGGCTCATAATCTGCTTTTCAGAAGCAGTAATTTCCTATTCACTGCTTATACAGTAAATCTCTCATTCTCTTCCTACTCCTTTCCATTCTCCGCCTCCACCCACATTGATGTTGTAGAAGGGGGGGAAATCCATCCCACAAAGCATGTGTTTATCTCTTTATTTTTAAATATTACAGCTTCCCAACATCTGTCTTTGTGGGGTATAATCTTACTGATGAAATATTTAATGTTTTCCTCCAGCCCTTGTCAATATGTCTTGGTGTTATCAGCTTAGCAGATGAAGAAACGGGAGGGCGGATATAACCTCAGCTTACCTGTATGAGTCTCTGTGCAGGGAGGATGGACTTATTTCCTTGAGAGCAAGAATCTAAGTAATTCCTTGTGACATGCCTTCATTATTTTCAGCTCTCTCCATTCTGTCTGCTTAAATAATGCCATTGCTGAAGCAGCCCTCTTTCATCTGGAGAGCCATGTGGCAAAGCTCTGAGCCAGTACAGAAAATGTTATTTTGTACCCACTGTTGAGTTTTCTCTTTCTCCTTCCATACAGAAATGGCCTAATGCACACAAACACAACCTAGTTTCCATTAAAAAAGATACCACTACACATCAGATAAAGGTGGTCAACAAACATCCTGCCATTATTTGATTCCACTAAGTACAACATTTTATTTACTTACCGGTACTTGTTTGATTTGACTTGACTTACTTACAGGTAACTTAACAGGTTAATGCTAAAACTTGGGGAGAAGCATGACATAGGATCTTGAAAGACACCCTTGCCCAGTGAGACCCCTGTACAAGTGTAAGAAAGTGAAAACATTTGGACTTTTGGGATCCAAAAGACAGTATTTCAAGATCTGTGGGGAAGCTCAGGACGACTGATGGAGAGACAAGGAGTTTTTGCAAGTTACAAAAACTACTTGTCTCTCTGTCAGGCCTCCTGAGCTCTAAGGAGGCATGGGTTGGGTTGCTGTTGTTGTTGCTTTGTTTGTTTGTTTGTTTTTTTAATATATTGTGTTTTGTGTTTGTTTTTAAATATGACTACAAAGAAAGGGGGAGAGTAAGTACCAGAAAAGGATGGAAAATGGGATACAGGAGTATATAGGATATGAAGGTGAGTTAGATATATACATTAATAGATGTTGACTGAAATTTCAAAAACACTTAATGGGTGTATCCAAACTGCACAATTATAGCAGTTTGATACCTCTTTAACTGGATTGACTTCTTTCTATGGAATTCTGGCATTTGCAGTTTCCTGAAGTACCATACTTACAATTATCTGAAAGATATTTCATGGCCTGAGCAGACCAGCAAATGTTTACCGCCCAGACAAACACCTATCCAAGTCAAGGTAAATACTTTCAGAGGCTGCATCTGCACTGCAGGAATAATGCAATTTGACACTGCTTTAATTGCCACAGCTCCATCCTATGGAAATCCTGGGACTCCTCGTTTGTTGCAGCATCAGAGCTTTCTCACAGAGGAGGCTAAATATCTCACAAAACTACAAATCCCAGAATTCCATAGCATTGAGCCATGGCAGTTAAAGGAGTGTCAAACTGCATTATTTCTGCAGTGCAGATGCAGCCTAAATCTAGCCAAGATATACAGGCTCATGCAGCAAAAAGACCCCTCTGCAAGTGCGTTTCTCTGTTCCTGTCTGTAAAAATGCAATAATAATACATAACGCACAATATAGTCTCCTTTCATAACTCCCCAAACCAGGTTACCTGAGATACTTTCATCACCCTACATAGTGGTAGGACTGGTTCTCACATGAGAGGCTAAAAAATATTGCCCAAAACTTTTCCTTCCTCACCAGAAAAAATAAAATAAAAATAAAACACCTTGCTTTCTAAACTAAAGGACTCATGGTTTCTGAACTCCAAATTGAATTTGGGTATATGTCCAAATTACCACACAATGCTCCCTCAAGTAAACACACCACATCTGTGTGCCGCATTTTACAAAGGAGAGATGGCAGAATCGACCCTTTTGTTTTCCTTCCCTTGCAGTGGGGAAATGGCTGCTTTAATCATAAAAATGAGACTGTAATCTTGAAGAAATCATCTTGACCGGTATTTAATGACTAGTCTGGTAGTTAACAGCCTGAGGCAGAGCCCACAGCTATTAAAGCTTGGAAGAGGGAGAAGCGATAATTAACTGGACTCAGCTGAGGCAAGGATTTCTGAGGAAAAAGGACAAAAGTGTATCAAAGCGCTCTTTGTAGGCAACCAACTCACAATGTATAATGGGGTAGTTCTTGCATCCAAAGGCTGGTGTCTCCCATGGGGTTGCCAGAAGACCAGAATGAACCTTCTTCTCTCATTCTTAGACCTGTACCAGACACATATTGTCTTGCAGAGTCCAAAAGTAATACTTTCCACATCTTGGAAAACTGGCCATCCCAATAACCATGTTTGTTCATACACTAGTGTGAGGCCCTAGGGTTGCCAGATTGAAAACTGGAGAAGACTTCTATACTTTTAATGATTGTATAGAAGAGGGAATTTCAGTAGGTGTTGCTTCTGGCACAACCAGGTAACAGAGGAGGTTTGCCATTGCCTTCCCTTGAGGCTGAGAAGATGTGATTTGCCCAAGGGGATTCATAGCTGAGCCAGGAATCAAACCCTGTTCTCCAGAGTTATAGTCCAACACTAAAACCTCTGCACCATGCTGGCATAAAAATGTTCATACCCCATCATAAACCATTAAGGACTTTAACAGTTATTACCAGCACTTTCAGCTGGGCTCTATAGACAACTTGGCTCCTACATCCTGAAGCAACTGTAATGTGTGTGTGTGTGTGTGTGTGTTCTTGAAAGGCAAAGAACGTATTGTTCTAACCACAGCTCTGGTGCTAATTTTCTTTTGGTATATATCCACAAGATTTGAGAAATCAAATGAGAGTTCAAACCAAGGACCAGGACGCTCTATGACAATAAAAATAACATCATTCAATACCAGGAAGGAATAAAAAGACATTGGATGCAATACGTAGAAGAGTTATATAAAAGAGTTGACAACATGAAAGACACATGGAACGAAGAGCCATGTGAAGATGAAACCCAAATTCTAAAAACTGAGGTAGAAGCTGCAATAAAAGAAACAGCAAAAAACAATTCTCCAGGAACAGATGATATTCCAATAGAACTATTTGCAATCCACATTAACAGAATCAACTCTAATGCTAACCAACATATGTCAACAGATTGGAAAAGATCAATATACATCCATATCCACACAAAAAAGAGAGAAGAGAATTCAGCAACTATAGAACCATATCATTATTCTCCCATGCAAGCAAAATTATGCTCAAAATACTGCAACATAGACTCCAACCACACATGGAGAGAGAAATCCCAGAAGTCCAAGCAGGGTTCAGGAAAGGAAGAGGCACTAGGGATCACATTGCAAATATATGATGGCTAATGGAACATAGCAGGGAGTTCCAAAAGAAAATCAGCATATGCTTTATAGACTATAGCAAAGTCTTTGACTGCATAGATTATGAAAGGCTATGGAATGCCCTTAAAGACATGGGTGTGCCACCACATCTGATATTCCTAATGAGAAATCTGTGCTCAGGAAAAGAGGCTACTGTTAGAACAGAACATGGAGAAACAGAATGGTTCCTAATTGGCAAAGGAGTCAGACAAGGCTGCATCCTATCATCCTACCTATTCAACTTATATGCAGAACATGTTGTAAGGAAAGCAGGCTTGGACATGGAAGATGGAGGAGTGAAAAATAGGAAGAAGAAATATCAACAATCTAAGATATGCAGATGACACCATAGTCCAGCAGAAAACCTCACAGATCTGAACATCTACTAAGGAAGATCAAAGAAAAAATTACAAAGGCAGGCTTACTGTTGAACATAATGAAAACAAAAATAATGACCACAGAGAACTTACACACATTCAACCTAAACAATGAGGAAATAAAAATAATAAAAGAGTTCTAATATCTGGGATCAAACATTGATCGGAATAGGGATTGCAGCCAGGAAATCAGAAGATTAAGAATGTGGAAGGAAGCTATGAAAGAACTAGAAAAGATCCTAAAATGCAAAGACATACAACTCAGCACAAAAGTCTGAATCATACAAGCCATTGTATTCCTGTTACCATGTATGGATGTGAGAGCTGGACAATCAAGAAAGAAGATAGGAGGAAAATCAACTCATTTGAGATGTGGTGCTGGAGGAGAATGCTGAGGACAGCCAAAAAGACAAACAAATGGGTCCTAGAACAGATCAAGCCAGAAATACCCCCGGAGGCTAAGATGACAAAACTAGGCTGTCGTACTTCAGGCACATCATGAGAAGGCATGAATCATAGAAAAAAATGTTGGGAATGTTTGGAAAGGTAGAAGGAAGTAGAAAGAGAGGAAAGCCACATGCTAGATGGATGGACTTTGTTAAGAGACCATGAATGTGAGTTTTCAGGAGCTGGGCAGAGCAGTAGAGAACAGGGGATCTGGAGATGTCTCATCAGCAGGGTCACCATGGGTCAAGATCAACACAAATGCAGTTAACAACAGCAATATATATATATAATTTAAGCTAACTTGTATACAAACAAGATTCACACCAAGTTTCATCCATTTTTAGACACTGGCAGAAATATGAAATAGCTTTCCTATAGGAGAAAAACCATGATGAAATGATTAAAGCTAAAACATTCAGTGACTGACTGTAAATTGAAGCCCCACTGAGTGATAATAAGGATTTTTAGAGCATTTCTTTCTATGATTGTTTTGTATATAATCTTCTCCATATCAAGGTAAAAAAAAAACACCAAGAGATTATCAACCAAATAAATCTAAAGCAATAGAAAGGGACACAGGAAAGAGGGAGAGGGGGGAACCCTCAAGAATTTGTGGAGATAATAAAGATTATACCTCAATATTGGGATTATGATGTTACTTCGTGATTTCAATAAAAGTGGATAGAGATCTTTTATATCAGGGACACAAAGCTAAGCTGTAAGGATGGAGTAATCTCCTGGGAATTATGCATCGAGAAAGAAACTCAACATCATTTTTTTTTATTATTGGATGGCTGATGAACTGGAAAACTCCAGGATAGCCTGGCTTTAATTTGTAATCTTAATTTTCAAATAAATCGGTGCAATGGAGGGGGGAGCCAATGGAAAAGAGAATATTTGTAAGGGCATCTCTGTCCTGGCAACACGGAAAAGGGAAGTGAAGGGAGGTGGTCATTGAGCTTCAGAAAACATGAAATTCTATCTTCCTTGCCCACCCACCCCTTCTTATCTTAAAGGAATCTATCACTTTTTTATTTTTATTTTTTACTGAGTTTATATTATAACATCATCCCAGATCCCCCCATTCCCCCAACAGTTACATTTATATTTAAATTAAGTTACATGGCCATAATGCCCCAAAAAAAAGATATAGAAAGTGTTTCCTTACACAGTGGGCCAAAAGGACTTGGATGCTTTTGGAAGTCCATTATCTCCCAGCACACACACAATATACTCAATAAAACAATTCCTAAACACAGTAAAATTTTATGGCGAAAGCACATCTCTGGGAAAGGATCATGAAGAGTATCTAAGGTTGATTCTTGGAAAGAGACCCTCATCTTGGAAAAGCTTTGTTGTTGTTAACTTCCCTCAAGTCAACTGCAACTCATGGAGACTCTGTGGATGAGACATCTCCAAGACCCCTATCCTCCACTGCTCTAGTTCCTGCAAACTCATGCCTGTGACCTCCTTGACTGAGTCTATCCATCTGCCATGGGGTCTTCCTCTCTTTCTACTACCCTCTACCTTTTCTAGCATTATAGTCTTTTCCAATGAGTTGTGCCTTCCCATGATGTGGCCAAAGTATGATAGCCTCAATTTGATCAACTTGGCTTCCAAGGAGCTTTCAAGTGTGTTCAAGAACCCATTTGTTTTTTTCACTGTCCACAGTATCCTCAGCACTCTTCCCCAGCACCACATCTCAAATGAGTTGATTTTCTTTCTGTTTGTAATCAATTCTATATGAAATTTAAATCACTCCCTTTCCCCATCCACATCAGTCTCCAGACCAGATCATGTAGCCTCTGTAAACCCTTTCACACACACACACACTAGCTGCACTCCTTTCCATAACATTGAACTTTGGCAGTTAAAGCAATGTCAGACTGAATTAATTCTGCAGTACAGATGCAGCCAACTTCTCCCTTCAAATATTGACCACTTTTTTTTTGTGCTCTTCCTTGGTGATTTCCCCCTCCTTTCTTTTCCTATACATGCTCTTTTAACTTTCAGTTCACCTCATCCTAAAGGACCTCATGACAGCTATCCTGGCTCTTTTCCATGCTTCTCGCTGTTCCTTCTCATAGGACGTTATCACATGGGGGCAAATCTGCTGGTTAATCCACACAAAACCCAAACAGAAACTGGATTAGTGCCCCATGTTTTCACATGACGTCGCACAGAAACTGGACAGAAAGTGGACAGAAACTGGTGTTAACCGCGATCTTTTGAAATTCAGTTGTTCGGAGGAAATGCAAATGCGCAGTTAAGGTACTTTCGCATTTACTGTAATGTGAAAAGCAAATGTGAATTTGGGAGCATTTCCCTGCTGTTGCCATGGTTCCAGCGAGCATTCCTCTATCTGTGCATGTGCAAGAAGCTCATTTCTAGTACATTTACTGGCTTTTTTCGCTTGTGTGTGGACGTTAAATGCGCTTACTGTAAATTCGCAATTAAGGTAATGACATTTGCGGAATTAAGGTTTATTTTCCGTTTATTTTCGGAATGCCTCATTTCCACTTTATTTTCACTTTCTGGCCCACGTGTGATAACGTCCATAGAAATTGTTTGCAATTGTGCCTTCAGTCTCTCACTTTTATGGAAACCTTCTAACCATCAGGAATTTCCTTCTCTTAGAGCAGGGGTTCCCAACCTTTTTGATTTGCAGAGGCTTTATTTCTATGGCGGCGCCCCTAGGAGGCCTACCCTATGTCTTACAAGATAATGGTGTTTGGGAGTATATATAAGAATATATTCTTATTCTTTAATTTCATTCACTTTTTATTTATTTCATTTTCCTGGAGTGGCCGCGGAGCACCTAAGGGCTCCTCAGAGCACAGGTTGGAAACCCCGGTCTTAGAAAGTTTTTCTGACTATGGGATCACACCCAGTGTTTTCTTATGCTTATTGAAATGATGTTCCTAAAAGTCCAGAGTGCATATCCAAGTACAGCCCACTTTAACATAAATATTATATAAAAAATTTTGCTGGAAATAAAATTTCTGAACATCAGTGTCAAACAGGGAATTCTCTTGGCAGAAATCCCAAAAGCTAAATTGGGTATACCTGGCAAAAACTTATATTAAAAGCCTTTTCTGCCAATTTCATCATTGTCCTCTGCAGCTTCCCAGGTTTTGATGAAAACTTCAGGTGACTTTAATGGAGTCTCCCAATTTTATGTCAGCCAAAACTGAGTCCCTTTTATCTGGAGTTTCAATCAGCTTTTATCTCTGAAGAGGCCATTTGTCTTTCTTGATTTTATTCTTCCATTCCCACCGTGTCCCCCCATTTTGTCATAACTCCCTGAATAGGAACATAAAAAGGAGATGCTTACCCCAGTGTCTTTCTCCTCCTAGTTAAGAAGATTGAAACAGACCACTGCTGCTATTATAATCCTTCAAGGAGAGACCTCTTATCTTGTGTCCAAGTGGATTTATCGGTACAAAAGGAGAGGAGTAAAGCATCGTTTACATAAATAACATGGAGCTGAACCACTATCAAAGATGACTAACTGCTCCAGAGTTGACACATTAAATCAATCAGTGAGACCCCAGTGAATGAGAAATGGGCTAAATATTGCCTCCAACCCCCACCGTGCCATAATATCACTCTAGTTCATGATGAGGTAACAAAATACTCAATGTTCATGGAACAGCTGCTTTCATAAGGACAGCAATCATGAAAAGCACTCCCTGAATTTCTCAGTACCTGCACAGCAAAACAAAATTTCCAGAGAGAAAATTAAAATGCCAAGAAGATTTATCCTTACCTATGCAAATGTCCTGCAGTCCAGAGCATTGGAAAAGAAACTAGGACACTAAAGCAAGAAGGAAGGAAGGAAGGAAGGAAGGAAGGAAGGAAGGAAGGAAGGAAGGAAGGAAGGAAGGAAGGAAGGGGTTTCTTTTAAAAAAAAATTAAAGAGAATATTTTTGAAAGAAAAATAGAGCCTTCCAACAAGATGGGAGAATGCAGTGACTGACAAAAAATGTAATCTGATACACTGAGAAATAAATATAAAGATCAACATCCTAAAGATCAGGGTTGATGGTTCAGCTAGCAGTCCTAGAATCATAGAGTTGGAAGAGAACCCAAGAGCCATCCAGTCCATGTTCATTTCTAGTTGTGTTCACTTCTAGCATGAGACAAATGTGCCATCATGTCTTTTGCCTCAGAAGGCAAAATATATTGAACCAGTTTGCAGGATTGTAGCTACAGGGAGGCAAAATGAGGGCTTTGTTCCCCTAAAGAATTCTGCTCCCCAACATGAAAAGTCCTCAAATTTCTAGCACTGAAGAATGTGAGACATAGAAAAGCATTCCTACCTAGAACTCCTATATTTGGCATGTTGACGCTCTTCTGGGAACTTGGTTTGCTCCTTTGCTTTGGAGGTCTAACCTAAATTGCTAAATGTTCAACCAAATGGTTAAATTAGTGCAATGCTAGATATTTAGAGACTGAAGGAATGTTTCATTGGGACAATGCTTTCATTTTCTACCCCTACCCTATATACCCCTGTTTGAATGGAAGTCATAGTTTTCATTCAGAGAAATATTAAACCATGTCACTGGCCAGGCTGACTATGGTACTTGGGGAACTGGGCCCCTGAAAAGCAACAAAGCTAGCTCTGTTCTAACAGCTACAGCTAAGAGGAATTTTCTATAGGTCCAGTCAGTGGTGCCACTGGGATGGTCTTCAGAGCTCATGTCCAAGACCACCAGCCAGAATGGCCCAAAGCAATCCCCCTAAGAGACAGCAATGCCAACAATAATTGTTGTTGATGCTGTGTTCCTTTAAGTCATTTCTGACTTATGGCAACCCTAAGGCGAACCTATCATAGGACCTTATCCCACGGGGCCAAAAGCAGCAAGAATCCACTAAGAATCAGGCGCTATAGCGCTATACATTCCCGGGTGATCACACGACGTCGCTCAGAATCGGCTAAGAATCAGGCGCTATAGCGCTATAGTTTTCCGGGTGATCACACGACGTCGCTCAGAATCTGCTAAGAATCAGGCGCTATAGCGCTATAGTTTTCTGTGTGATTACACGACGTCGCTCAGAATCCAACAAGAAACCGCTCGGAATGCAGCATCATTCGGGTTCTTTTGAATGTCAGTTTCAGCGGGCATTGCAATAGCGCTAGCTTATCCATAGCGCTATTATAGCACTAGCGCCATATTTATACTAGCGCTATAGTACTGCAATGATGCTCATATCGCTTTCTTGCCACTTTTGAGAGCAGCGTGGGATAAGGTCCATAGGATTTTGTGGGGCTAAGAGTGTGTGACTCTCCCAAGATCACCCAGTGGGTTTCCATGGCTGAGAAGGGAATCAAACCCTGGTCTCCAGAGTTGTAGTCCAACACTCAAACCACTACACCAGGCTGGCTCCCTACTAAGAGTACCAATAAAATATTCGTAGTTATTTTTAGATGAAGAAATAATGATTGATATGGGTGGATATGGATTTTGGCTATGCAGTACTCTTTGACCTTCCTCAAGCCTTGTTAGGGTAGAGCAGCTTGCTGTGGGCTGGGGAAGATCAAGGCTGAATCTACACTGCAGAAATAATGTAATTTGACACCGCTTTAGCTGCCATAGCTCAGTGCTATAGAATTCTAGGAGTTGCAGTTTTGTGAGATATAAGCCTTCTCTGTCAGAGAGCTCTGGTGCTTCACGAAACTATAAATCCTAGGATTCCATAGGATGGAGCTATGATAGTTAAAGCAGTGTCAGCATATAGATGGCTCTTGTCAGATGACTAAGTTTGAAGTGGACTTTTAGAATGTAGCCAAAGGCCATATGTGACCCACATTAGTTTTTGAACCCAACCATTTGGCTGGTCTTGCCTACACACCTGCCTGTGACTCATTTGTTCCCTACTTAAGACTTCCACTTTGGTCACTACAAACTCACTTTGGTGTTTTTTCCCCCATACCAACCACCTGAAACTCTGTTCCTGCTCTTACATTTCCATTGTTTTATTAATTATTATTTTTAGTGAATTTTGATCAGAAGTCGTTTGAGAGGTCTGAGATAGGGAAAGTAGCCAGTTCAACACTTGGACAAGTTGACAAAAGTTTTACTCTTTTGAAGTCCAATAATAATACTTCCATTCCTTGAACGGTCCCAGTTTGGCAGGGGCAGTCCCAATTAATCCTCTGTTGTTGCACTTTTTCAGCTGCTTTTAAAAGGAGTTTCTCTCTTCTTCCCATTTTTCCCTTTTGTCCTTATCTTCCTTCAGATGCTGCAAACTGAATGCAAAGTACAAAAGTAGTTTGCACTCAACTCAGCAGGGCAGAGAAGAGGGGTTGAAACCTTGGCCTTCTAGCCCAGGCTAGACTAGCTCAGATCTAGCTCAGATCAGCTCAGATCAGCTCAGCTCAGATCTAGATCTAGCTCAGGCTCGACTCAGGCCTGCATCCTTCCAAGGTCACTAAAATGAGTACCCAACTGTTGGGGGGCAATGAGCTTACAGTTGTAAACCGCTTAGACATCCCATAGCGCGATAAGAAGCAGTATATAAATGAAGCTGTTTTGTTTCTCAGTAGACTTAGGCAAAAGCAAAGCGCTGCAGCATCTTCTGGCCTTTATGTACTTCCTCACTACTAACTTTTGCCATCTTAACACAATCTGATGTTGCTTGGCTTCATATGTCCTGTTTTCATCTCTGAAATATTGAAAGGTCTGATACATCTGAGAACCAGTTGTTTGAATATTGGGCTGTGAATCCTGGGCAAGTCACACTTTCTCAATCTTATAAGTTTATCACACCAGTACCTGTAACATTCCCACCAAATCTTGAAAATGTAACTATATGGGAATGGGTGTTACCTCATTAGACTAGTGACAACGCGATGATAACATTATGAGAACACATATTATCACACTGCATTTACTGTTGTACCAGTATTGGTGATCAGGTCATTCCCCAGCCATCCTTCTTTGGTGCATGTGTACTGTTGTGGTAAGGTTGTATGTAAAAAAAAATATAATGTATGCAAAACCCCCTGTTTGCATTGGAAAGAATGCTACTGAGAGGTTTAGGTTGTGAGCATTCATTGTTTTTTTCTCGATGCAATTCCATCTATAAAAAATAAAAATATATATTTTTTAAATTACCTGTGGCACCCTCCTTGGGTCAACACCAGAAGAAGAATTGAGTTTGTGAATGTTCTAGGACTGGAGGGGAGGAGGTTGTCTTAGTCAATCAGAACACAACGATGGATTGAGACCAGGTAGGATTATTGCACACACACCATCTGGAATGGTCTGTAAGCATTCTTGCTGGCTGAGGACACATTTTTACAGTTCTTCTGCTGGAACGGGCTAAGGACTGCCACAGCACAAAATGGGAACTCAATGAGGATCATACTGTGCAATAAAATTCATTCCATTCTGTTCACATTACATACCCAGTACGTTACGAGAACACTATGCGATAAACTTATTAGAGGAAGGCAAAGCCAAACCCCCTCTGAGCAAATCTTGTCAAGAAAACCCCTTAGGGTCATCATAAGTCGGAAATAACTTGAAGGCACCCATCATAAACAACAATAGCTCTTCCTTTCCCCTCCACTTTTCCCCTTCTTGTCAGTCCTTGATGCTGTTTTCTGTGTGAACACAGTGTCTTAGATGAAATAAGGTGCCGATATAGCACAGCCTCTTACTTCTCTGGTGTCTTCTGATATATTTTTTTCTAATCCTCCTATTTATTATTTACTGAGGGTTCTTCAGAGTTTTTGTTGTTTTTGTTTTTGTTTGTGTGTGTCTCTGTATGTGTTTCTTAAGCTCTCCTTGTAAACCCATAATCCTGAAAGATTTCCAGAAGACGATAAGACTAAGAGATAAATGAACTGCTAGATTACCGCTCTTTGGAACATTGTCCTAATTTTGCACCTTATGCTCTGACTAAGCTTAAATAAGTAGAAACCACAGAAGGGAAAGGAAAGGAGAGGGAGAACTCAGAAGCTCTCTGGCCCAATTCTAATATAACGTAGATTTCCCTAAAGATTAGATTTCCAACAAGGATTGTCTTCTTTTTGCAAGAGAAACAGTGAAGTCACCTTTTCAGCTCTAGTGTCACCTTGACTAGTCTGCCATAATGTAAACAATTTGTTTATTAATTGCCAATAAATTACTACTACTACTACTACTACTACTACTACTACTACTACTACAGGCTGAGTCTCCCTTAGCTGGAATTCCAAAATCCAAAATATTCCAAAATTCAAAATCAACCACATGAGTGGCTGAGTTAGTGACACATTTGTTTTCTGATTGTTCAGGGTATGCAAACTTTGTTTCATGCACAACATTATTTAAAATATTATGGATAAAATTACCTTCAAGCTATCAGAGAAAGGACATCCTGGATCTCTTAACATAGCTTGAGGCTGGTCCTACCTCCTTGCTATCCAGCTGAAAATGAAACAAATCTGCTTTACAACCAAAGATCTTGGGGACTGGGAAGTTCCCAGAGGAAAATATGTGTTTATTTGATAATCTTGGGAAACTTAGTCATGAGTCTCTTAAAGCTTTCACTGGTATCTATATAACATAAAGCTGAAGTTGCATATGCACTGCAGAAATAATGCTGTTTGACATCACTTTAACTGCCATGGAATCCTGGGATGTATTGTTTGCGGTGGCCCCAGAGCTCTCTGACTGAGGTGGCTAAATATCTCACAAACTACAAATCCCAGAATTCCATAGCATTGAACCATGGCAATTAAAGCAAACTGCATTATTTCTGCAGTGCAAACATGAATCTTTGAGGGATCTTGTGATTTGCTAGCCATTTTTAAATTTGCAAAGGGCTGTCATGTGGAAGATGAACTGGACTTATTTTTGCTCTGAAACATAGGACTCAAACCAATGGATTCAACTTACAAGAAGCCCCAACTTATCTGATGGGTTGTGACTGGAGAACTGACATAAAGTGGAATTGGTTGAAAAGTGGAACTCGTGCATTTGTTTTAGCTTACAAATGCATTTTGGACACTGAAAATATAAGTAACATATTATATATCACTTTTGGGTGTATGTAAAAGTTAAATTAGAACACTGTGTGTGAGAAAGAGAGAGAGCAGTCCCAAGTAAGCCTCATAGGCAAGAAGAACTGATGAAAGAGCAAAGCCTCCTGACAGTAAGAACATTCAGCAGCAGAATACTCCACCTTGGAAGGCACCACAATTCATGGATGCTTTAGTAGTGGATTCTTGCAAAGGTAAGAGGTTGGATTAGATGGCCTGAGACAGTATGACTTGCCTAAGGTCACTCAGTTTCATGGCTCAATGAGGATTTGAACCCTGATCTCCAGAGTCATAGTCCAAAACCACATCACAAAATTTGGAAAAATACAACTCTTTAAGTGTAACTCCATTTTGGTCCCTGTATTGCCTGGGGAAGTGCAAATAATGGAAGCTGGCATTGAAACATAAACCAAATACATTTCTCAGCCCATTCCCAGAGAGCCAACAATAACCATGAAAATATTTAAAATTATTCTCTTCCCTTTTCAATCTCTATACAATATCTTTGTAATCGCAAAGCACCAGTTAATCCAAGCTTTTGAAATCTATAATAATCAAAGAACCTTGTCATAACTTTCCACTCATTTCAGCAGACAACCTGCCCCCGGCTCCCCAAAATGAGAAACGTATAATCTTGTAAAGCTACAGAGATTTCTGATCAAACTTTAGCAGGTAAATCAAACCTGAAATGAGTGGATTAGAAGAGGAGGGTTGCTGTAATATTCTTTTTTGTTCAGCAAGATAGAAGCAGATTTTTGCTGAAACTTGCTCTCTAATTCCCATCTGGAAAGGCATTACTTAGGGAATGAACAGGTCTGCAGGAATGTCTTTTTTTAATGACATCTGTAAACTCAAAAACCTACAACTGCAGCAGGCTTAATCTGTCATTCAACAGCAGGTGCTCTGCATGCAATCACAGCTATGCTGATGAAAATCAGATATTCTGGGTACGCAACCTGTTTCATCCGATCATATTGGTGCTTTATCCTGTCTTTAACCTGTCTTATTTCTTCAACCCGAGATGCATCCAGGTGAATGACTGCATGCACCAAAAAACATTCACATTTTGATTAGTTTGATATGGATTCCTTACCCCCAAAAGATTTAGGTGAATATAAAAGATTAAGAAACCAACCTGGGGTGTATCCACACTGCAGAATTAAAGCAGTTTGATATCACTTTAATTGCCCTCCAGAATCCTGGGACTTCCAGTTTGCTGAGGTACTCAGCTTAGTCAGTTAGAGCTCTCTGGTGCCTCACCAAACTAAAAATCCCAGAATTCTGGAGAATAGAGTTGTGACAGTTAAAGTGGTATTAAACTGCTTTAATTCTGTAGTATGGATACACCCCTGAATTCCTTTTCTTTTCTTTCACTATGGTTGAAATAGTGGGGGATAACAGAGGACTGGATGAGTCTGTAATTTTCACTTTCTCTCCTAATTTTTTTTTAAAAAATATCAAATTATTTCAGCCTAACTATGAAAACATTGCAAATTATGACAATTGTTATTACAAATGAACCAAAATGAAAATTTCAACATCTGCATGGGTAAAATTCCAAAGTTTACAGCTACTCCCAGCACAGTGAGAAACATGCTGGACCCACCCGCCATGTAGCTATTAAGGATAAGGAGCTTGTCTAGAAAAAGATGTGGAATCCCTAATTCAGCAAAACAAGGCTGAAGAAACAGCTATTCAAAGGCAGATCCAGCATTTGACCGTTAATTTGTATTTTGTCTGGAGTCCCATTATCACCTTCTGACCCCCTTCATGTTCAACTTGTGATGGAGGTGAATACCAAACAGGCAGAATTGAAATCAACACTTCATTTAAGCCAGGGGTAGGCAACCTAAGGCCCGGGGGCCGGATGCGGCCCCAAGAGGCCTTTGGACCGGCCCCAGGCTAGTCCTGCCGCCGCCGCCACCGCCGCCGTCCCCCCGCCTGCCATGATGATATTGATTATTGTTGTTATTACTTGTTCTTGGGGTTTTCTTGGCAAAATCTCCACAGGGGTTTTGCCATGGCTTTTCTGTGGCTGAGAGAGTGTATATTTTTAATTTTTTTAAAAAAAATATTTTTATTTATTTATTTATTATTTTTGGTGCTTTGGCCCCCCAATTGTCTGAGGGACAGCAACCCGGCCCCTGGATCAAAAAGGTTGCCGATCCCTGATTTAAGCATTCTTAAGTCTTGGATTTGCAGACTATTTATATGGGACAATGAGCAGGCTCTTCAGTAATCTTTTAGGATATTTATTATATACAATCATGTGTATACAAAGTGGTAGAATTCAAAGGAATAGCCATGTTAGACTGGAAAATGAGTATGCAAAGGGTTTTTGCAGCACCTTTGAGACTAACTGAAAGACAGGCATTGGTAGCATGAGCTTTTGTAGACTTGAGCTTACTTCCTCAAATGCATCTGAGGAAGTAGGTTCAAGTCTACAAAAGCTCATGCTACCAAGTTCTTTTTTTTTAGTTCTCAAAGGTGATGCAAGATCCCTTTGCATAATGTGTATAGAAACATATCCAGTCCTCTTAGGGGAAAAAATAAGACATGTCAATGTCTGGACACGTTGCTTGCATTCCATTGTATTGTATTGCAAGGAAGGCATTCATTTCACAAGACAGCTGTTAGACTTTATCTTAATACATATATCATATCCACTTGCCCTTTTCACCATAACAGGAACTGTATCCCTTGGGCATAGCCTAATTAGTACACTTGCCCTCATCAATGTATCTGGTTTGTTTTGCAAATTATCAGTTTGGAACAGCAGCAGGGAGGCTATTTCATACTTCCTCTTCACCCATTACAGAGTGCCAAAGTAGACTGATTTCAACCCCTAGTTGGCTTCTTTTATTCTCTCGCCAGCCTCCACCCAGCCTATCAGTTGTTACATCTGGTCTGATGAAATAAGAGATCTCTAGTGGACCCCATTTGTGTCAACAATCCTCTTCTCCAATCAGATTGTTGGAGCTAATATAAAGAACATAGTTGAATCTAGATTTTGGACTGTAATCCAGGCTGATTGCATCAGCCAGTTGATTGCATCAGCCATCCCAATACCTGCTCTGGGTTTATTCTCAGTCATGTCTGGTGGACATCCTTCTCATCTTGTTTATACTTGAGCAGATGTTCTGCCCAGAATTAGCAGTCACTATGAGCTGTGAATTAGCAGTCACTCCCACTCCCACCTAGCAAATGGTTGCAGTAAGCAAGCAAAGCAAAGCAGCTTCATTTATATACTGCTTCATATCGCGCATGGGATGTCTAAGCGGTTTACAACTGTGAGCTGATTGCCCCCCAACAGCTGGGTACTCATTTTAGCGACCTCGGAAGGATGCAGGCCTGAGTCGAGCCTCAGCCCTGGCTGGTATTGAACTCGCAACCTTGTGGTCTATGAGTGAGTGGCTGCAGTGCAGGCATTTAACCACTGCGCCACCAGGGCTGATTCTGTGGCTTGATAGCTTTCTTGGAGGGGAGGTTTTGAACAGTGCACAAGGGTCTAAGGAGCAGCTCATTGTTCATTATCAGAAAGAATATATATGCACACCTAATGTGTATGCCACCATCAGGTGTAAAGTATGTAGTGGGAAGTTACATTGTACCTGCCTGTTATGTAACTGCTAAAGATAAAAATAGTCTCAGAAAAAAAGGGTAACCCTAATTCAGTCGGGTGACATGAAGATGATTGAATAAACAGGGATTCAAAGCCAGACTTTTACTTGCCTGGATAGGTGGTGGAAAAGTTTCACTTTCTTCCAGTTCTTTTTTTTTTTTTTAAAGTGTGTGTGTGTGTGTTTCTCCCTTGTTCTTAGAGCCGCTGTAGTGTAGTGGTTTGACTCTTGGACTAAGGACTTTATCATACCAGCCTGTTGTCTCACCACAATTTCATTAGTTCAAGGAAATGGAAATATACTGGTTTGAGAACATTCATTATTCACACTTCTCTACAATAGCACTAAGGTACTGCTTTGGCAACCTATGGTCCTCTCTTTTCCACATGGCCTCCATAATCCAATCTTCTTGCCCTATGTCCTACCCTTTCATTTTTTATTATTTTTATTTTTGCCACAATTGTACAATTATGGCGATGCAATTAAATAAAAAAAAGAAATAGAGAAGAGAAGGAAACAGCCTGTTTGGGAATGGCAATAGGGGACAGCAGGAGAGGAACCAAATCATGCCCACTCACACCACATGATGACCTGAGAAGCAGACCTGTAGCAGGAGGCACATATGGAAATCTACAATAGAAAAGTAGCAAAATTGGGAGGCATTGACAGGTTTTACCCTTCAATGAAAAGGAGCACTCTAGGAATGGATGTAATGCAGCAGCAGGATGGGCATGACGTTGTGTGATAAATACCAGGTAAAGGCACCTTTATCTTGTTGAAATTCTGCTTTGTTCCCCCTTTGTGACAAATTCCTATGACATCAGATTCATATACCCACTTAGGCTTGGAAACCCACTGGGTGACCTTGGCCAAGTCACACTCTCTCAACCTCAGAGGAAGGCAATGGCAACCCCCACCCCACCCCCGAACACACCTAGCCAAGAACCCCCATCCCCAATAGGTTTGCCTTAAAGTCAGCATAAGTTGGAAATATCTTAAAGGCATACAACAACAACCCATACTCTTTCCATAGAATTTAAGAATCTATGTGTGAATGTTGAAAGTTCTAAAAAATTGAAATTCTCACCAAAATTAGTAAAAAATTTGGGTGCCAATAACTTTCCATTTTTCTCATCTGGTCACTTATTTTTCAAAACAATGACATCTTTTCCTTTTTAAAAAATCTTGACACATCTGTTGAAGATAACTTTACAAGCCATTCCTGTACAGCAATGGGGGGAAAGACTGGATATCTATTTAGGGACAAACAGCACAATCCCTCCAGTTTGTTAAAGCACAGAGATGTTTGTATTATTAATGTCTGTTGAAATTTACTGTAGTTCCTAATTTGCAGCCATCACCAGATAGGTATCATGCCATGTGATTTATGCCTGAGCAAAAACCTTTACTAACTCAAGCCTCATAAATTTGATCATGTCATAATTTAGCACTAGATTTCTTCTTTTAATGAAAGAGAAGTTAATGTGATACTTATTAATGCTATTTTAGCACATTTAAAATTGCAGCATTGTGATAAATATATGGTCTATTTAGTGTTTTCTTTTTAAAAAAACTGAGCTCAAAATGAAACCTTAACAGCTTTAATTTTTGTTGGCTTGGCACTGAATTTCAGTGCATTGTAATGCCAAATGCAAAAATTATTACCTGTAAGATGTATTGAACAATGGAGATGAGAGTTAAATCTGCAGTATTATAGCTTATTATATATAAAATGTAGTCTTGCTTTCAGAGGCCTAATCTAAAGACCTGTGGAATGGAGATGGAAGTGAAAATCCCACATAAATGGCAATTGTGCTGTTATTGTATTCAACTTGACTATTTTTTCCTCTATAACTTGCTTTGAGCATAAAATAGTTGTGGGAAATATGGTCCATAAATAATGTAGGATCATGACTTCTCCTTCATTCCTGTTAAGAAGTAATTCTTCATTTCCTCACCCCTGCTGGTCATGAAGTGCAGATACAGTCAAGGGCATAAGGTTTAGATGTCAATGGATAAATTATTCTACACTACTCATGGGGAGAGGGAGCATTCCACTATGGATGAGAATTTTGTTCCAGGTCATTTTTAAAAAAATAAGAATTTACTTAAATTTGCACATTTCTTCATTTTGGGGATGGAAAGTATGTGAGACTTCTGAAATGTAGGAGAAAAAGAACTAATAGATTTATCCATCCAAGAAGAAAGTTTCGATCACTTAACCATTAAGAGTCTCCCTTTGATTCCTTATGTATTCAACCATGTTTTTGCTAAACTGGGGTTGACACATTTGTTTTTCTAAGAGTGTGCTTATCTTTAGCTCTTACACAGCAAGCAGGTACAGCATGGTTTTCTCTGCACTGGGAATTTGTATTTATATGGAATATGATTTCTGCAAATCGGCAATTATTCTTTTTGATTTTTTTTTGAAAAATTCACCAACATTTGCAGGGCAGGACAGAAAGAATTTGATTTTTTAAAAAAAATGAATATGGGAGAAAGCATAACTGATAGTTTTCCTTCCCTACTAAACTTAACACACCTAATGTTAAGGCTTTTTTGCTTTTGCTACAATAGCAGTGGCAGCAGATGCACTCTGTTCTACTAACACAAACTTCTGTCCATAGGTTCTTGGATTTCTTAGCATGCTGGTGGATGCAAAATATGCAGTTGGAAAAGACTGTGCAGTTAGAAAACTGATAATGTTCAAGTTGGGAAAATGGAAGGTAAACCGAACCTGTTAGATTTATCTAGTGTTTATCAAGCACCGCAGTAATAACAAATTAGCACTCAGGTTTCAAAACAAACTGTGCAGATACTAAAACAATATTCCTTTTTGGTCAGAACCTCCTCCTTTTCACCTTCATCTTCATCTTCGGGCAAGTAATGCTGTGTCACATCCTTGTAAGTACTCTTCTTTTTGTGCCTTATGCCTGTCTCAAACCCTATGTTTCTTTTTCCTTTTGAAGGGGGGATTTGTGAAATTGGAATAATTGCTCTATTTTTTAAAAAAAGAGAGAAGTGGTTCCACCCTTTTTGAAAAAATGTAACTTTTCTATAGACCTTATCAAAAGGAAGAGCAAAGAACTACCTGAGTTCCAAGGAAAATGAACCACTAGACTGCTAAGAAGGCTTTTTGCAGAAGGATTTCTCTTCCTCCAATCACTTCCTTAGCAAGCAAAACTGCAAAAACCCTTCCACTGATGTAATTTGTGCTGGCTGCCCTTGGCTGCAACAAAACCATAAAATATTTTACTGCAAAGCCGTGAACAATCCATATGTCCATTTGATGCATCAGGCCACCAAGAAGCCAGGGCTTGTGGGGTAACATAAGGATATCTGAAGGTGACACATGCTGTCATTTGATGAACAGAGATGCAGGGATGTGGAGGGGGGGAGGATCTGGCAGTCAAAGCCTTGGCCTTGACAACTTGTGATGGTGACCAGGTGGGGTGTGTTATCTTAATAGTCTGGAGCTCTTGTGAATTATTTGCTGATAGATGTAAACAGCTGTTATTCTTGGTAATGGAAAGCAATTAGAAACATCTGTACTCTTGGCTATGAATAATGCTTCCTATCCTCATGGCTCCCAAGTGCCAATTGGAAATAACTACATCATCTGAGTATAGCTGGCAAGTCTACCCTGCATTCTGGACTGATGATTAGTACTGAGCTGTGAAGAACAAGAGGTGAAGAGCAGGAAAAAGAGGAAGCACCTGGCATGGAGGAGACTGGAAATAGGAAGGGTCCAATCAAACCACCCACCTGGGAGAAGTGTCATTACTCTGATCCATGCAACAGAACTATCACTTATTCTGATCTGAACCAGAAACAGAAAGAACTCTAGCAGGACAAGTGAACATATCTCCACAGGTCATTACTGGTGTTGACACAACAACACATGCTAAAGGACTCCTTCTCACCTTCCAAGCTGGCTATAGAGATCAGCAGGGATCAAAACTCAACGGTAGGGAACATATTTTGCATAAAGGAAATTTCTGGCTTAATGCCTGCCATATCAGTTGTGTTTGTTATGATATCATGGAATATGAGAGCCCTTTCCATGTGACTCTGGAGAACTGCTATATTGCTGCTGCATGAACAAATAGTGTCTCTTGAAGTAAGACACCTGCCTAGGTTCTTAAATTCAGCTTTGCATTTTGTTGCCATGATGTGTGGTTTGGTGATCTTCTCAGTGTGAAGTGAGCTTTCTATGTTGGGTGGAGTTTGAGTGACCACTGTAATGCTCCTGAAAACTCGGATTATCTCATGAAAGCCCAGTCATCACAAACTTTCAGTAAGTATTATCTCTTCATGAAACAATCATTTCATTTCTGGAGTTTGAGAGGTAGAGACCATGGGGGGGGGGGGGAAACCTCTCAACTGGAGTGATTACCATTTCATGAAAGTTGGTTATGCCATGATCTGGTATTGTAATACCTCTGATGTAGAGGTACCTATGTGAAAATCTGCCTTGGAAGTCAAGTATTATCCAGGACCCAGTCAAAGAAAAGGCAATATTCAGGAGTTACACTTGAATTATATTGCCTGAATGTGCTGCTCTAGCAACAACCTACCCACTCTAAACACTAGAGTCCACTGTAAGCCACTGGCTGAGAAAACAGAAGACAGAATACTATTTGCTGGTGCTGGAATACAAGTTTTTGATATGGGATTCTGCCTCTTTGATAATCATGGCAGCCCAGCTTGGAGTTTGGTGGAAACATAAATAGTGAACAATAAAATGTTTAGCCTGGAGAAGAGAAGGCTGAGAGGTGATATGATAGCCGTGTTTAAATATTTGAAGGGATGTCATATCGAGGAGGGAACAAGCTTGTTTTCTGCTGCTCCAGAGACTAGGACCCGAAACAATGGATGCAAGCTGCAAGAAAAGAGATTCCACCTCAACATCAGGAGGAACTTCCTGACAGTAAGGGCGGTTCGACAGCGGAACACACTCCCGCGGAGAGTAGTGGAGTCTCCTTCCCTGGAGGTCTTTAAGCAGAGGCTGGATGGCCATCTGTCAGGGATGCTTTGATTGGGAGTTCCTGCATGGCAGGGGGTTGGACTGGATGGCCCTTGTGGTCTCTTTCAACTCTATGATTCTATGATTCTATGATTCTATGAAAAGCTTTCCCAGAGGATCTCATCTTAACTCTTCCTTTTTTAAAGAGCAAGTAGCAACAACTGTCATATCATACTATTAAATACCAAAGTCAGAATCATCCAGGGTACAGTATTTACAATTTCAATGTATGGGTATGAAAGCTGGGGAGTGAGAAAAGCAACTCATTTGAAATGAGATACTGGAGAAGAGTTCCATGGATGACATGGACTGCTAAAAAGACAAATGAATGGGTCTAAGAGCAAATCAAGCCTGAACTTTCACTAGAAACCAATATGACTAAACTGAAACTATCACACTTTGGACATATCATGAGATGATATAACTCACTGGAAAAGATTATAATGCTTGGTAAAGTGAAAGGCAGTAGGAAAAGAAGCCACAACCCTGAGTTTGTAAGACCTGAATAGGGCAGTTGATTACCAGATCTCTTGGAGGTCTTATACTCATAGGGTCACCATAAATCAAAGTTGACGTAACATCAAATAACAACAGAACAACCGAACTTGTAAGCCGTTCTGATAGCCTTTGGTTGAAGAGCCGGGTATAAATACTTCATAATAATAATAATATTAATAATAACAACAGCAATAAATAGCTTCCTCTCTCCATCTATTCCACTGAAACTGTAGAAACTTCTATTTTGTTCCTATTTTGACCCTTTTTATCTAACTCCCTGTGGTCTGCGGTTACAGTACACAAAGAAAAGTGGAAGCATATCTTGTACTTCCATTGTAACATATAAAGAGGGGCTTGCGTCATGAAATGGAGGTATCCATCGTCTCTTATTTGTTGTCTCTTGCACCCCTTCCCTGTGCAAGTTCCTTTCCATACAGTAGAGCCAAAGTACACAAATGTGCATCCTTTGTACTTCTGCCTATCTGTGTTGACAAGGAGCTCTGATAATACCCTTACCTATTGTTTCCAATGATCCATTAGTGATTTGGGGCTTGTGGTAGCTGGACAACTAGTAAGTCCACATTGGTTGTGAAAAGTTAACATAACAGGAACCAGGCCACAGTGCATGAACAAGTTCTGGAAAGACATACCTTGCATCATAAGGAGTTTACATTCTGCAACAAGAGCATCAAACTACTGGTGCTTGTTGGGGATGTGGGGGAGGGAGGAGCAGGAAATCTGAATGGGCTGGCAGTGTGTCCCTCTCCTGGGAGCTGTTGATTCCATAGCTGTTTGATCCTCAGTTTGGCGGCTGTCTTGGCAGCTACGGCACTCTGTGATTGCCAATTGTGCAGTGTTGGTTTCTGAGATGGGAACACCTGTTTATTAGCATTTGGTTGAGCACATCCAACATATTTCGTGGAGGCTACGGGGGGGGGGGGAATGCATCTGACAGCTTGAATTTTTATTACTGTTATTTTGCTTGATTGCCAGACTGGTTGATTGCCCTTCCTTGTGAAAGAGTTCCTTTCCTTTTGACACAGTCTTGCTGCATTTCCCTCCAGTTCCTGCCCCTCTCTCACCTTGGGGCACTACATGATAGTTCTGGCTAACAGGATGTTCTCTAGGTGCACAATGGATGGTTTTGTTGTAGAAGCCATATGGCAAACAGAAGCTGCTGTTTCCTGCTGGGAAACAAAGAAAGCCACTATTGCAACACTGAGGCATTACCCATACCCGATCCATAACCACTTAGGGCTTGCCACTTCCAGCTGATCAGCTGGTACTGTGTGGTTGTTGTTTTTTCAACCTCTGTTGTTGTTATATGCCTTCAAATTAGTTCCGACTCATGGCAACCCTAAGGTGAACCTATCACAGGGTTTTCTTGGCAAGTTTTGTTCAAAAGGGGTCTGCCTTTCCCCTTCTCTGAGCCTGAGAGAATGTGACTTGCCAAATGTCACCTAGTGGGTTTCCATGACAGAGTGAGGGGATTCAAATCCTGGTCTGCTGAGTACTAGTCCAATACTCAAACCAACTAAACCACCCTGGCTCTCTAAAGCAGATGATAAACACACTGAAATTGTAAAAGATTTTCTATACCTTAGCTCAGATATTAATCAAAGTGGAGATTCTAGTCAAGACAGAACTTGGAAGGGCAGCTAAAAAAAGAACTAGATCAGCGACTCACATGTAAAGATATATCATTTAATACCAAAATCAGAATCATCCATGGTATATAATTACCAATTTCGATGTTTGATTATGAACACTGGACAATGGGGAAAAAAACTGTCAGGAAGAAAATGTGCTCCAAGAGAAAATCACTCTGACAATCACTCTAATTCAAAGCAAAAATTACCTTACAGAGGCTATCATACTTTGGACATATCATGAGATGGAATGGCTCATTAGAAAAGGCAATAATGCTTGGTAAGGTTGAATGCAGTACAAAAAAAAGACAATCACAACATAGGACTCACTCAATCAAGGAAGCTACAGATCTGAGTTTTCAGTACTGTTAATAACAGGATGTCCTGGAAGTCTCTCATCTGTAGGGCAGCCATTAGTTGAAGCCAATATGACAGCAAGTAACAACAACAACACCACCCTGGCTTTTCTTATCATCCAGCCTGAATAAGAGTTTGGGAGAATTCAAAAGCTTACTCACCATTTTGTCCTATTAAGGATATCAACTAACTGTTCATTTTGACATTTTTCTTGTGGACAACATAATGGTTTAGATCCTGCATTGTGTTTGCATCATGTAATTCTATACTCACATAGTTACACAGTGGTTGTGCTATGCCTTCCTTCTGCTGAATACCCACATTGTGCAACCAATGGTATATCTACCAGTGTACTTGCTTGTGCTCCCATTGTGCATTGGATAAATTCACAGTGATTATTTCTGCAATCCGAGTGAATCAAGTCGTACATCAAAGGCACTTGTGAATAGTTATGCCACTATGTGGCTGGAATCCTGTTGGTTATTCCCAACTAAAAGAGACCCACTGTAAGTCAACACAAAACTAAATTCTATAGATTCAATGGCTTTACTTTAGTTTTAACTAATAGTACAATTTTAGCCCCACATGAAATGGCGACACTTGTAGAACTCCACTTACTCAATGAACTGGACACAAGTGTGTGACACTAACAGGATTTCAGCAATGGGCTTACTGTCTCCTGGGTATGAGAATTAAGGGGTTAAAGCCTTAACAATTGGGCTTAAAGGAGGTAGGGAGACCCACATAAGCACCAAGGACAACAGGGGAACATATTGGAAGACTTTTGGATGACTCTGGACCATAAAGCAGGAGGAGCAAAAGGTCAGAAACAGGAGTTTATTGGGATGTGCAGTATCTCCAGTCCTTTCCTTCTGTTTCCCAATAGCCTCCCTGTATTCATCAAGCTGCTGTGACTGCTGTTGTTGTCATCGCTTTTTGTTATTTGGGGGGGATGTCTCGCTCGCTGAGGGCTTCCTGCCAACAAGAGCAGAATGTCATTATGAGAGGAGGCTGCTGTGAGCTGCTACCATCGCCAGGAATTTATCACTGCTAGCATTGATTGTAATGGACTCCTTCACCAAATGACTTTGGACGAGCAGGACATTGGCAGTGGGCTTAAAGTCCTGCATGGCAATTATTATTAAACTGAGCGGCTGTGTAATAGAATTGGGATGAAAAAGGGAGAGTGAACATCACGTTGGAGCAAGCAGCAATTGCTCACAAAGCCCGACATGCCGAACTGCAGGATTTTTTTCAAGATGTCCAGACTGCTGGACAGGCAATTAGGGAGATAGGACACTCCCTAGCATAGCTAATCCAGTGGCCATGCCAGCAGGAGGTGTCGATATCATGGGAATTTGGCTTTAAAATAGTTGGAATGGATAGAAAATGGGGATCTTCATTGAACAGGTCCCAGAATAATTTGCACTTATCCTTCCCTGGTGGATCCAGCATATCTCCACCACCATGAAACATGCATGGTTGGATCCAGACACTGGGCTTTAGTTCCCTGAAGTCAGTGGGATAAGAGGCTAACTTAAACTCCATTGCTTTGAGGGGAACTAATGCATGAATGCCTCACTGCAGTAAGAGGAAGGCTGCATTACAGGCTGTAACACTTTGAAACTAATTGTGAGAAAGTTCTGGTATGAGTTTTCACAGACACACCTGAGGAATAAGATACATGTGAGAAGTAGACCATGGTGCATTTACACAGTTTGACACCACTTTAAGTGCTGTAGCTCCATCCTGTGAAATCCTGGGATTTGTACTTCTGCAAAGTCTTTCGCCTTCTCTGCCAAAGAGTACTGGTTCCTCTCCAAACTACAAATCCCAGGATTCTGTAGGATGGAGTGATGACAATTACAGTGGTGTCAAACTGCATTATTCTATAGTGTGGATGCACTCAAAGTCTATGAAAGCTCATGCCAAAACTTCTTTTGCACAGTTACTCAAAGGTGCTGCAAGATCTCTTTGCTTCCTGCTGTATAGAACATTTTGGACATGATCACCCATTTTAGCTGGAGAACAGTAAAAGGGGTGGTAATCTTGCAGATAGTAAATGTGACTCCATTAAGCATCTTAATTCATTTAGCATCTGTATCACAAAATGAAATGAGAGGAAGTATGTCTTTTAAAAAGCCACGAATGTCCTTCAGGTTACATTTGTACAGAAAGAATAAATGAATTTTCACAACTCACATGCAAGCCCATGTCATTGTAACCACATATGAGAGGAATGCAACCTGTTCCCTCCAGATACTTTGGCCACGATGTCTGGGACTGATGGGAACTGTAATCCCAAGCATTTTGAGAGTACCAGGTTGACTGTGTTGTACCATTCCATACATCCCATGGAATGGTACTTCTTCTGCCCAGGATTTTAAAGCCCTTCCTTGGGCTACATTTCTCTCCCTACTGAAATCCCAATCTTCCTGTCTGATGGATTCTTGCATTTTTGTAAATCTGACCTCATTCTAAAAGGTTGAAATGCACCTCCCAAGGTTCAGTTGTCTGGTAGGAAGAGATGTAAACTAAGATATTCCTATCATTTTGTCATAATCATCATCATCATCATCATCATCATCATCATCATTTATTTATACCCCACCCCTCTGAGCACACTCGGGGCAGCTAACAACATTCTTTGACCCCAACCATCAGTGAAAGATGGTCACTGAGGATTTATCTAAAACTAAATCTGGCCATTGGGCTGAGAAAAGTTCCCCATCCTTGCTATAAAGAGTTCTTTATGCCTTGTTACAAACTTGAATATTGGCACAAGCCTTACACTTAGATTCTTTAAGGATTCAAAAATACTGTGTTGTATCAATCCATTCTAAATTTTGCAAAATGCTGTTCTGGTTATGAAGACATTGTCTAGCTTCCTCACATTTTTGATTTTCCTAGAACACTCCATGCTACTTTTGATGCCTTGAAGCAAGAGATAAATTTCAGTGTCCAGACTCGAAACCATCCATCTTCTTGATGGGAATCTGTTCTAATGGCACACTATGGCACAGACCATTCATTATGCCCAGCCCATCCATCATGCCATATCAGGCAATGTGTTTGGCCATGATGACTGGATGACAAGTTTCCCAATCTACATAAGGTAACTATCTAGGTAATTGTTCATGTTTGCCCTAGAAGAGAGAGGAGGGGATGCCAGATCTCTTCACAAATACTATTGACTCTCATGAAGACATCAAGAATCAAGGCTGCTTTCTTATCAGAGACAAAGCTTGTCTGCCTTGATAAATATGAGGGAGGCTTCTAGGCTTGTAACCTGACAACTCACTCTTTCAGAAGATGTACAATGCAAACATGCTTCTTGAAATGAATTGCCAGGGGATTATCCAAAGTACACACAACAATTCAGAAGTGGAGACAACTCAAATCTCCATTGGCTTAGACTGCTGCTTGGTAGGGAGGGATGAGAATGTCATGAGGTGCATTCTTGTAAAGGAACAGTACAAAAGCCATACAATTCATCTTAAGATTGACAAAAGGAACTTGATAATTAAAAAAATAACAGTAAGATTGACAAATCCACTCATTGAAGCAGGGCATCTGATCTCCCTAATTCAGGGGTAGGCAATCTTTCCCCTTTAAGGGCCAAGGGACTTCAGCTCCCAGAAGCCTCAGCCATGTTGGTCAATAGTCCCATGTTGGCCAATAGCTCCTGGGATTCTGGCAGCATAAGATCAGGACCTCCCAGGTGAAGGAAGATCTTCACCACCCACGGCATAGACTTGAATTTGTAATTTTGTAATTTTTTATTGTAATTTAAAGATTCAATCATATTAATTATCACTGTTTTTTTACTATTTTATCACTTTTTATTATGCTGTGGTTTTATTGTTATGTTTTAGCTTTGCTGTATTTTTCTTTTTATTTTATCTTTGTGCTCCCACCTCGATCCTCAGGGAGATGCAGAAAATATTATTATTATTATTATTATTATTATCCCTAATTTTTATGTGGTGCTACTTGAGAGAAATACAATGAATAAGGTCCAGTTTAAAAGGTGTAGGAGCTCTACCATGGACAATATTCAAAGGCAATGTGATTATTGGAATGGTATAAATACTACCAGTGCAGACATTATCTTGCTGGGAAGCAGGATTTTCATAACAATTAATATGAATTAATAACAGTATTATTACAGTTGTAAAGTACAGTGGGCCCTTGGTATTCACTGAGATTTGTTCCCGGATCCTCTGTGGATGCCAAAATCCATGGGTGCTCCCATTATATACAAAGGCACAGTAAAATGTTGCCTCTTATATAAAACTGCAAAATCAAGGTTTGCTTTTTGGAATTTTTTAAAAAAAATATTTTTTTCAAGCTCTAGATGGTTGTATCCATGGATGCAGAATCCTGGCTATGGAGGGCCAACTGTACTAATGCATTTGTAATTTTTGTTTGTCTCATTATTGTAATATTATCCCAACATAATACCACAATCATCCTTAGCTCACCCCAAAAGGATAAGGAATTGAAGAGGCCACTCTGGGTCCTGCCACAACTGCTCAATGCATCCTGCAACCAGGAGAGAGCTGCCCCCATCATTTTCCAGTGTCTTGATCTGCCACACCTTGAAATCCCTTTGGCCAAGACACTGCCCTGCTGAAAAGGTTTTTCAGGTCATGTTTCATTGTTAATAACTGCAACCAAGAATTCCAAACGTTAGGAGATTGTACAACTGGCTTATGATCTTTTAACTGCTGAACAGTTATGTCCTTGGAAAAAGGTGGGGGGTTGTTTTGATAATATTAGGACCCAGGTTCTTTGAAAGAGTGATCCATGGGACAGAAAATAGTTAAGAAGAACTGTGATTGATCTACTAGCATTAACTGAGCCAGCATTGTGTAGTGCAAGGGTAGGCAACCTTTCCCCTTTAAGGGCCGAGGGACTTCAGCTCCCAGAAACCTCAGCCATGTTGGCCAATAGTCCCATGTTGGCCAATAGCTCCTGGGATTCTGGGAGCTGAAGTCCCTCGGCCCTTAAAGGGGAAAGGTTGCCTATCCCTGGTGTAGTGCAGGGATAGGCAACCTTTTTGATCTGGGGGCCAGTCCCCCGAAGTCGTCCTTCCAGCGGGGCGAAGGGGGGAAATGGCAGCACGCGTGCTCATGCGTGCGTGTGCAACACCCGTCACTGTGCACAACCCCCCCACACACGCTGCTGCCACCGCTGCCACTACCGCCATCGCTGCGCGCGCTGCCGCAACCACCTCTGTGCATGTCACAGCCGCCATTTTGTTCTCCAAAATGGTAGCTGTGATGCATTTGCACTTGCGCAGGAGTACTGCACATGTGCAAATGAGTCACAGCCACCATTTTGAGAACAAAATGGCGGCCGCCACTCGCGACTGCCATTTTGTTTTCCAAAATGGAGGTCGCAACATGCGTGGAGGCAGCAGTGGCAGTGTATGTGGCAGTGGCGGCAGTGACAGCAGTGGTGGCAGCATGCACGGGGGGGTCGCACACGGTGATGGGGTAAGCACGCACGCATGAGCACGCGTGCCGCCATTCCCCCCCGGCCCACCAGAAGGAAATCAAAATGGCGGTCACAGCGCAGTGGCAGGGGTCCGCCTGGGCTGGTAAGCGTGGGGCCCTGGGCCGGAACCGGCCCGCGGGCCGTAGGTTGCCGGCCCCTGGTGTAGTGGTTTGAATGTTGGACTACAGTTCTGAAGACCAGGGTTCAATTCTCTGCTCGGCCAAGAGATCCACTGGGTGACCTTGGGTAGCTCACACTCTCTTTCCCCCAGAAAATCCTGTGATAGGTTTGTCTTATGGGCACCATAAGTCAGAAATGACTTGAAGGCACACAACAACAACAACAACAACAACATACCGAGTGCTGGCTGTTGTCTCCCATGTCAGTGGGGTGCAGAATCCAGTCTGCTTTTCCATCTGAACTCTAAAGGAGCTGAGCAATTTGTTGAAACCTAGCCCCAAATTTGGTTCAGCACCTTGGACAGCTCTTTTAAAGCAGTAGGCGAAACAACAATAGGCTAGAAGCAGCATGCTCAGGTCTCAATGATTCCTTTTTTATATATTTTATTTATTTAAGTATTTATATTTATATCTCTCCTTCTTATGCCACAAAGTAGGACTTTCCCCAAAGACAGCTAACAATGGGCCTTTGCAGATTGCCAGAAATAGTGCAAATTGAATTCAGTTTAACTGCCCTGGCTCAGTGCTAGGGAATCATGGGAACTGTAGTTTATTGTGGCACCAGAGCTCTCTGACAGAGAAGGCTCAATGTCTCAGAAAAAAAATACAGTTCCCATGATTCCCTAGCACTGAGCCAGGACAGTTAAAGTGGACTCAATTTGCACTATTTCTGGCAGTCTGCAAAGGCCCAATGTTTCTTTATAAGTCATGGATGCTATGTTATGGGTGCAAAACATCCCAGGGCAGGAGGACACCACCCAAATTCATCCACCACCATTACACTATTTACCAACATGCTTTTTAAAAAAAATAATTACTTGATTAAGAAATATGTGTGCTCCCAAAGCTTTTTGGTTGGCCTATGATCATAACGCAGAATTTCAAATTTGTCTTGTGGTTCACACTATTTCTGCAGTTGACATAGTATGCCTAGATCTCCTACTGGAGAGTATTTACATCACCATCAGAAGGGATGAAAGTGACTCTCTTGTCCCCACTTCTTTCAGAGACAGTCAGGAGGCTTCCAGATGTAGCCCAGAGGTGGCCAGTGGTTCCATTGCTTTAGGGTGGTACATTCACACTGGGTTTTACAGGAATTACAGGAACTATTCTGGGTTTTGTAGGAGTTATCCCAAAATTAGGTGTGGCTTTATTGCCCCAACTACTGATTGGATGCAAAGTTGCTTAAAGATGCATTCTGGTTGCCTTTGGTAACCCAATAGAGAAGGAACAGATTCCTCCTCCAGCTTAAGATTGTTTTCTTTTCTTTTCTCTTCCTTCCTTTCATTCTTTCTTTCAGCCAGAACATGGCCTGGCATAGCCCTGCACCAGTCTGTAGCTGAGAGGATGGAGCTGTGCCTGGAAGCCCCCATATCTCCAGATAGTTTTGTGAACTGGAGGTGATGATATTTTGTGGGGAAGTACAAGATACGGCTGTGGGCAATATCATTCCAAGTATATACTCATATGACAGTATAACTCTTGGAATCTTGTTTATTTTGACCATCTGTGTTTGTCACTTTATTTATATTGTCTTGTTTTGATATTATATCTGGATTTTATGTTTGTATTGTAATGTTTTATATTTCCATTACTCCATCCTTCCCTTGTGTGTATACACATGTATATTTTAGATTGTATGCCTTTGTCAAAGCTGGGTGTTTTTTGTTGCTGTTTTACTTGTAACACACCATGTACATCAATGGTGCTATATAAATAAATAATTATCATCATCATCATCATCATCATCATCATCCTGTTGATATCTTCACACAGGTTTAAATTCCCCTATGGGAACGTTTGGATTTTTTCCCCTTCCAATCAGGAACATCCTCATTCAGTTCAAGCTTGCAGAAGTGGAGTTGTGCATACGATCCCATTGCAGATCCTTATGGGGATGTGCATGGATGCTGTTGTACCTCTGGTTGCACATTTGAGTGTGCATTCAGTTGTGCACTGCTGCCAATTCATCACATGCACAGAACTATAACTGCATACCTCTGCATACAGAGATTTATGCTATGCAAACCTGATGTATGCTCTTGGCCTCACACAACTCTTTCCCCACAGGCAACTGACTGTAAAACTGCCTGCTCTGGAACACTCCTTGTGTTGGCAAGAGGAGAAGCATGGAACTCAAATGCTGCAGTGAAGAGGAATGAATTGGGTTTGCTTTGTTTTGTTTTTTGTTTTTGGCTTGTTGTTGTTTTGAACAGCTTCAGAAGCATCTGTTTGGTTGGCCGGTCCCAATGAAAGCTATAGGAGTTGCCTAGACTACAGTCTCCAGCAACCTCCTTTGTCTATTTTAAATTTTCCAACCATGAGGCTACAGCACAATGAGGCATGTGAAATTGCCACCCTGGCTGCTTGAAAGGGTATCTGCATGGCAGTTGTTCTGTATGGCAACCTAGGTGCATGCATCATCTCAGCCCACATGCACCAGGTATTCATCAGACTTGGTTCCTTTCAAATGTGGGGAGAAGAATAACAGCTGAAGGTGGGTTTGAGATGAACCTGGCAGTTTCTGTCAGGATTTGTAGTTTGTTGTGGCACCAGAGCTCTCTGACAGAGAAGGCTAAATATTTCACAAAGCTACAAATCCCAGAATTCCAATCCATTGAGCCATCACAGTTAAAGTGGTGTCAAACTGCATTAATTCTCCAGTGTAGATGTAGCCCAAGACACCCAACAACAACAACGTTTTAGGTCAGTCTTCCAGATGTTTTGAACTACAAATCCCATCATTCTCAGACAGCATTGCCAATGGCTAGACACTTACTTACTGAAGGAACAGAACAACCACAAAATTACTGAGATGAGAATTTCTCAAAAGTGCAATTGTTTTCCTTGACAAGTTATGCCCTCTCCCATTGCTTGAAGTGCTGCATATAAATATGATTGCCAACACAAGGCTAGCCCTACCATTAGCCAGAGCATGGCAATACCTCTGGCAACAGATGATGAGGGATTGTCAACAGACCCTGGCTGTTCTCCTCTATTGGAAACTAGAGCTCTATGTTCCATGCAAGCTATTCTGTATCCCCTGAAAACAGCAGGCTGGTCAGCTTGTGTAGGTGAAATACAGGGAATCCATCTTATCCCCACCATCAGCAGTAGCATCACTAGGGATGCCAGGGGTGCAGACCACACCAGGTGACACCCTAAGAGGGGTGACACCACTGCTCCCCAAACATCTACCTTTGGGCAGAAATGGACTGTGGTGTTCTTTAAAATGCTGAGCTCTGCAGAAGAGATGGTGTGAGTTGGACAATGCTTAGTGAGAGGAGAAAGGAGCAGCCTCTGTATTGTTTTTTTAATTAAATTTTAAATTTTAAAATTAAATATTTTTTTAAAAAAATATTCTTTCTAAATTTTCTTTAAAACATTACATCTAACAGAATTTTCACTTTAACCATATGAAACTATGTATATGTAAAAACATTTGGGCTGTGCTTATGATATTGTAATTTAAAGTTATAATTTTTAATTTTGCTAATTGTTTATGTCACAACTATTGCCATTACATTCAGTGATATACAGGAATTACAATTTATGAGTAACATTAGTACAAAAAGCATTACTAAGGAATCTGTATGGTGTGGGAGATTGTCAAAGGGAAGGCTGACACCATGAGTTACCGGGTGATGCCAGCCCTAGTGATGGCACTGCCATCAAGCAAGAAAATATTATTATTATTATCACTTACAATTTATTTATAAGGCACTATTGATGTACATGGTGCTTTACAACAGAATAAAACATAACATGCTTCAGATGATAAATCAAGTAAATGTGATGGTCAGGAGTGCCTGTTACCAGCTTCAGCTGATGCGCCAGTTGCGCTCTTTCCTAGAAGCTGGGGACCTTGAAACTGTGGTGCATGTGCTGGCAACCTCTCATCTTGATTTCCGTAAAGCACTCTACATGGGGCTACCCTCGTACTTGGTCCGGAAACTTCAACTAGTACCGAATATGGCAGCCAGACTGGTCTCAGGAACATCGACAAGAGACCATATAACACCGATCTTAAGATCACTTCACTGTCTGCTTATTAGTTTCCAGGCACAGTACAAGGTGTTGGTTATCACCTTTAAAGCCCTAAATGGCTTGGGTCCAACCTGTCTTTGGGAACGCCTCCTCCTGTATAATCTTTCCATGCACTCAGGTCCTCTGGGCGGAATCTACTGCAGCCTATAAAAACTAGACTGTCTGCAACCGCCCAGAGGACCTTTTCGGCAACCGCTCCCAGATTATGGAATGGCCTGCCAGATGAGATCCGTCATATTACCACCTTAAACAGCTTTAAAAAGGCTGTTAAAATGGATCTCTTCTGGCAAGCCTTTCCTGAATAGATATCCCAGCCATGAAAAGACAGCCATCCTGCATATCCCTGATTCAGCTGTAGTTATTGTTATTTGTTTATTTGTGTATTGTGTTATTGTTTTGACTGTATTTTAAATAGTCATTGTTTAATAGTATTTTAAGGGGGGATCATGGGATATGAATGTATATTTTAATGTTGTAGGTTGCCCCGGTTCCATTACGCAGAGGGGCGGGGGATAGCCCTATATTCACTTTCTGTTATCTGGAATATTCGTGAAGCTTTTTCCTGGCATATCAACAAAGGGAAGAGGAAGGATTGATTCATTTGCCAAATCTCTTCATATGAAACAAGTACTGAGTGTAAGAAACAATGCTTTGAAACCAGAGAATCTCCAGGATAACAGCAAAGATTGGCAAGTGCAGCATCCGAGACATATTCTCATCACATGCAGCATGTGGGCTATATCGGATCAAATCTCTTTTTCTGTTTATACTGCTTTTTCAAAATCAGGAAATTCACTTCCACAATATGCCCTAGCACTGATAGGAAAATATGGATGCAATTGAGGGTTAATTGCTGGAACAGAGCAATTTGTGCTCTTGCTCATCCTTGTATGTTAAGAACTTTTTCTCAGACTTTGCAATATTTTTCACACCAGCTCTGAAATTTTAAAAGACACCTCACCATATTTGTATGGGAGGATGAAATACTTCAGAAACATACTTCATAATGACTCCAGTTTAATTTTGAAAATGTTGTTTTTATGGAATCAAAAATGTATCTCAGAAAAAGTTACTTTTTCTGCTGTCTGGGTTTAATGCATTTTAACTTCAGATCAAAACCTCCCAGGTGTATGCATGTAAAATGGACATTAATATCTTCTTAGCTCAGTTTCTGTATCAACGTGAAGCATTGGTTTATCACCTTATATCTCACATTTCTTCTATTGAGCTCAAGGTAGCAAATATTGGTCTTCTTTCCCCCACTTCACCCTCACACAACAACCTTGTGAGGTCAGGTAGGGCAGGCTGAGAGAGTGTGACTGGCCCAAATTCACCTAGTGAGTTTTATAGCTCATGTTTTTGTTTGCTCTTTTATATTTATTCAGGATATAGAAATTCCTCTTTGTGGACTTGCTATAATACTGAAGAATAGGACTAGAAACAAATGTCCATTTTGCTTTCTCTCACTTTCATATTTTTCCAGTTTTGAATTTGTTTCATCGTATTTGCACATTTTGTTCTAATTTCTGTTATTTCTATGCAATTTTAGCTAAGACACATGTTTTGCAAGACATTTATCCAATGCAAAAGGAGGAGCAGTCTGATTGACTTTGAACATTTTGCCAACTTTGCACATTTCTTCTTATTGAGGATAGAAAGAATTTGAAAGTGTTTTCTTTGTGGGTGGTTGGGTGGGAATATGAATATGAATGAAAGTGCAATAAACTTGATTCCCCTGTGCTTAGCAGAAACTGCTGTAGAGCCAGCCATGCAAATTCTTAACTACAGATTGGCATTAGAGAGATGATGTGATAATAATAATAATAATAAAATGTATTTCTATACCGCCCAATGGTTACCCAATCCGGGCAGTTTACAAATTAAAAACAGTACAATGACAAAGTATACCCCCCCTTAAAACAGGATTAAATAACAATATGATTAAAAATCAACAACAATAGTTAAAACATAACAGCTGTAGCATCTGTTCCCGTTGCTACTTCAAATGGGAACCGGATTTAAATGAAGAAGAGGTTTCCCAAAGCCGGGTGAATTAGTCTGGAAAGGCCTGCCGGAAGAGATCCGTCTTGACAGCTTTT
>CM034708.1:11867614-11900248 GCA_020142125.1 Phrynosoma platyrhinos | reverse complement strand
CAGCAAAGAAACAGGCCTGTAATTATTCATATCCAGGGGTTCCAGGGAGGGTTTTTTCAGAAGCTGCCTAACCGCCGCTTCCTTTAAGCAGGATGGAACATGTCCTTCCCTGAAGGATGCACCGATGATCTCCATAAGGGATCTCCTCAGCGCATCCCCCCCTGGACGGCCAGCCATGGTGGGCAAGGGTCGAGGGGACAGGTCGTCTTCCTCACCTTACCAAGCAGCTTGTCCACGTCCTCGGTACTCACAGATTGAAGCTGATCCAGTATAACTACATCGATAGAGCCATTGGACACCTCGCCTATAGACTCTGATTCAATGGTGGCGTCTAAGTTGGCTCTTATCTGAGAGATTTTATCTGCGAAGAAGTTATTAAATGCTTCACAGCAGGCCGTTGTCGGGTTAAGCAAGGGATTTGGGGCAGGAGGTACCTGCGTCATCTCCCTTACCACCTTAAACAGCTCTGCTGGACGCGACTCTGCAGACGCAATACGTGCAGAGGAGAAAGCTTTCTTCGCTGCAAGTATTGCCTCCCGATAGGAATGAAGGAAGTTAAGAGACGAGTCTTCTTCCACCTGTGCTCCAGTCGTTGTCCATGCCGCTTCATACTCCGCTGCTCCGGAGTATACCAAGGCTTACAGTTAGAAGCGGGATGGCAAGAACTCTTGGGAGCAATCGTGTCGATAGCCCTGGTAAAATTGATGTTCCAGATATTAACCAGGGTGTTGACAGGATCACTGGCATTTCCTACCATTGAACCCTCTAAGGCTCTCTGGAATCCAATAGGATCCATTAGCCTTCGAGGGCGGACCATTCTAATAGATCCCCCACCCCCGGTGGGGCAGATATTGGCTCTGAGTTCCATCTTGACCAGGAAATGATCCGTCCATGACAATGCGGAGGTACTTACCACCTCCGCCCATGGATATTCCTGTTCCGTACAAAAGACCGCATCGAGTGTATGACCTGCACAATGTGTGGGCCCATTGACCATCTGGGATAGGCCCATGTTTGTCATGGTATCCATGAACTCCCGAGCCGCACCTGTTAGGCTGGTCTCAAGCGGAATGTTGAAGTCCCCCAGAATTAAAAGTCTGGGAGTCTCCAACAACAGCTCAGAGACCAGCTGCGTCAGCTCGGTCAGGGAGTCTGCTAGACAACGGGGTGGTTGGTAGATTAGCAGGATCCCCAATCTCTCCCTGGTCTTCAGGCTGAGGTACATACACTTAAAGTGGGCTGTGTTCCGGACAGGTATCCTGGTCAAGGTCAAGATGTCTTTATGAACCAGAGCCACACCTCCCCCCCACCCACATCCCCTCACCTGCTCACTAACAGAGTACCAAGCTGGGAGGGCCTGCGCCCATATAGCAGCGCTGTCCTCTCCCAGCCAGGTCTCTGTAAAGCAAACCAGGTCGGCATCCTCATCCAGGAGCAAGTCCTGGATGATGTGAGTCTTATTTTTAACCGACCTGGCATTGCAAAGGAGCAGAGTGAGGTTCTGTGGAATGGTAGGTCTGCTCTCCAAGCCATTCTGAGAAACAGAGGGAACTGAAGGTGGGATAGCTACCAAATAGCGATCCCGTCTTCTTTTGTAACATCTGTTAGATGATGCAAATAATCATCCTCCACTACCTTGCTCTCACTCAACTTGAACCTAAAGGATAATTACTTTGCAGAATATTCTGAGATGCAGGCTAAAAAGTGAGTTGTGGTTGTGGTTGTTTTCCCCTTTGGCCTCCCTGGACCAAAAAAAAAGGAGCTCAGTCGGACCACATCCCAGCAGCGACGATGCCTCTGCTTTGTTTTCATGGCTACACAAGAAATGCAGCCTGACTAATAGGATCACAATATGTGAGATGCCAGAGTATTTCTGTGATTTACAATATGCCTAATGAGCAAATCCGATGAAGAGGTTTGTTGTCTACCATAAAACCAGATGGATGTAAGCAGTGATTAGAAGCAATTAACTCCATGCTACACTAAATAACTTTCCATCATTGAAGCACTCCCCAGCACCACCAGCAAAAACGCCACTGGAACACTCTGTGTGTGTGTGTTTTAGAATCCTTTGTTCTCTTTGACCACTCTGGTAAGGGGATTTTGAGATGTGTAGTCCAGCTAAGTAACTTTTCTGATCTCCAGACTAGATGATTTTTTGAAAAGGAAAAAAAAAAAAAAGACAGCCTGGGTAGGAGGGGCAGAAAGACCCTGAACCACTTGCCTGTCTTCTGTACTGCACACCATAACTGGGAAGGTGAGAAGCCACCTAAAGGATCATTGAAAAGAACTAGCCTTCACTAGACATAAACCCTTACTTCTTTAGCCAGTAGCTACAGTAGACCATTACAGCAGTGGGATAGCACCTTAATTGTCCTGGCATCATCCTATGCATTTTTGGGATTTGTAGTGTGGTGGAGTATTTAGGAATCTCTGAGTCTTATCACACAGGGGAAATCCCGTGCAGAAACAGGATTTAAAAGGTGAGGAAAACCCACAAAAGTGGGTGGATTTTCATACACACCGCTTTTAAAGTGTGCTTAACCTGAACGGAAAGTAGTCAAAAGCCACTTCTTTTTACTTTCAGGAAAGTAAAGAAGTGACTTTTGACTACTTTCTGTTTGAGTTAAGCACACTTTAAAAATGACATCGTCTGAAAATCTACCCGCTTTTGCAGCTTTTTTCCTATTTAAAACCCTGTTTCTGCATGTGATTTCCCTGTGTGACGAAGTCCTCTGTTAGAGATCATTAAGTTTAGTGGGTCAGCTTGAGTCTAATGATGAACATAATATTTTAAAGATCTTTTCTGCAGTGTTACAAATATGTTTGGTATTTGTAGTGTGTTATTACCAGTGTACCTGGGATTATTGTATTTGTTTGCATACATTTTCATTATAATTTTTCGGTTGTTTTTTAAAAAAATCCAAATTAAGGATATAAATAATATTTACAAATTTTCCTGTCCTCAAGAAAAGGTCATTTAACGCAATAAGATATCTCAGTGAGGAAATGATCCACTGCCATGAATTGTTGTTATTGCAGCACATTTGAAAAGATACTTTCTGCATACTATTTTCAGCACAAAAGCATTGTTTTTTGTGCAAAAAAAACAACTTTTTTGTGGGGGGTGAAAAGCATTTTTGTGTGCAAATAACTTTCCCTCCAAAAAAAAAAGTCCCAGTGTGCAAAAAAATATATTTTTAAAAAATTCAAGCACTCTCATTACCTCACCTAATGGGGAGGGGAGGAATAATGAGAATGATATTAGTAAAGATTCACATCTCAGGCTAAAACAAAGAATTCTTAACATTGTGGCTGTACACATGGTCCAAAAGCCCCATTCCATGGCCTCATCATGGCATCATTTTATTTAGATAATGCAGGCCAACAGTCTCAGGCTGGGATCAAGGAGACCAGACATCGATCTGGCAGATCTGGCTTGACCCTGACTCAACTGGCCCTTATCCCAGTCTAAAAAGACCATCTGTTTGCAGCAGAGTTTCCCAGAAACTATACCATGACAACCAGGAGATCAGATGGCTGTGTGACCCATTACCTGTCACCACTGCCACCGTTCTATGTAAAGGCCTCTGACACAGTATGTGATGTCAGAAAGGGGTGCCTGGCCATATGGGTGAAGTCAGGTGCCACTTTTCTGCCCTTGTGGGCCATGGCAGATGCCTCCGCAGAGAACGGCAGCAACAGTGATGGGCGAGATGATGGTGGTGGGTCCATGGAACAACAGTAGGTGAATGTTTGAACACCTGCCCACAGCCACAGCAGCCCAGGTAAGTGGCAGGGTTGGGAACAGGCTCTATCCATGGTCAGAATACCATGGCCTTAACCCGTGGTATTCTGACCATGAATTCTGCACCTTAGGCTGGTATTCTATCAGCTACTTTCACATTTGGCCCCAGCCATTACAGGTAGATCCCAAGGATAGTGTTGCAGTGATACATTTTGAAGTGTAGGACTACAACATGGCAGTTTCCATAGCCAAGCCTTCAAGTACCCAAAACTATGTCAATCCACATCTAGGTGTATTTGGATGGTACAAGCATATATTGACAGTGCAGTGTTGTGGTTTGAGTGTTGGACTAGGACTTGGAGACCACTGCTTCAACACTTGATCAGCCATAGAAACCCACTTGGTGACCTTAAAGAACTGATACACTCTCACCCAGAGAAGAAGACATGGACAACCTGCTCAAAATAAATCTTGTCAAGAAAATGGTCTGATAGTTGGAGTAGACCTGAAGGCTATAAGTTGCAGTAGACCTGAAGGCATGTACTATATGTAATATATATGAGGACTATCATCCTTTAAAAAAAGAGTCATTATGATACAATGGTATGGGTGCTGGACCAGGACCCTGAAAGACTAGGGTTCAAATCCCCATTCCACCATGGAAACCCATTGAACAAGTCACACTCTTAACCAAAAAGGAACATAATGGCAAACCCCTGTGAAGAAATCTTGCCAAGAAAATCCTATGAAAGAGTCAGCATAATCAGGAGTTGACTTGAAGGCACATAATCCTATGGTTTGCCACTTAGGAAGGGAGTATTTACAATTCTGAGCCAGAGAGTTCTGGTGCTTCACCAAAATACAAACCCCGGGAATTCCATAGGATGTTGCCAAGGCAGTTAAAGTAGAAGCATAGTGCTATAATTGTGTACTGTAAAAAGATCCTAAGATTTCAACAAATGCCATCCACCTGCTTGGTGGGTATTGTATCCCTGTGACCAACAAATTGTAGAATCCGTGGAGAAGGCTGTGTAGGAGATATGTCTATATTTTACTACTCATTGTATTCTTGGAGAATGTTTGTTCCCACATTTTGTGACACAATGTAATGGCTGGCCAACTCAGAAATTAGTAACCTATCTATTATCTGATGAGTACAAGTAAATATCTTGTCATTTTGTACTGTTTGCAAAAGTAGCAAAGAAATTTTGAATGAAACCCAAGTACCAAATTGCAAGAATGTTTCATTGCTTGAAAAGGCTCAACCTGGGAAAATTCACAAAGCATTTAGATGTGATGTTGAGTAGTGTGTTCTTCTATACTTTATTATTTCTTTATGCTATACATATCTGTGCCTTTGTCAATGGATTTTGCATTGAATTGTATCCTATGTTTGTTTGTTTGTTTGCAAAGGCATATAGCAAATAGTAATAATTGGATTGAATTGTTCTCTGAAGAAGAGATAGCGCATGTGGGGGAGCACTTTGTATAGTTTCTTCTTTGCTCCATTACCTACTGAATGGAGAATTCAGTTAGAATGTGGAATGCATTATAGATTGCAGAAATCATATGATTCCTGCAATAATCATGAGATTCACTCCCACTATCTTATCCCTTTATTCTTTGCAATGATTTCTGCATGGTTAAGAGGCTGCGTTTGCTTCCCATCAGAAACTCCAGTGACTTCTAGAAACCTTGGATGATGTTTGGAGGGTGCACATGGCATGAGGGGGGGGGGGGGTAGAGGGAAGACGGAGGAAGAGCATGTGGAGGTAGGAGAATGGTGAGAAGATTTGGACCGTGATGCTTTGAAGCATGGAAGATGTTATTAACTAATTTTATTTTTAATCTTCCCTTTTGCTGCGAAGTGAGCCATTCAGCCATCACATCTTCTGAATGTTCCTTGCTGTTTTCTGGGAAGCATACTGGGGCAGGGCACGCCAGCTGTCTGCTTCCTTTGCCTTCTGCTGTCATTATCCTAAGGCACCACCCCACCTTCTGGCCCTCCAGCTTGTGAGGGGGGTGGGGAGAGCGGGAGGGAGATCAGCTCCCTCTTAGACACATATCACACAGCAGGAAAGAGACTGGATTTAGTGATATGCTTCTGTAACAGAGGCATTCTATTCATCTTCACTTCCTTCATCCCTTTATTTATCCATACATAAGATTCTTCCTTTCCATTGCATGCTTGTTTTTCATCTAGTTCTTTTCCTTCATACAGTAGTGAATACCTGTCAACGTTAGATACTGAGGCAGACAGAGACATATTAAGATACAAAGCAAAGACGTAGATCTTTCTGAATGTCCAAAATCCACTAGATTGAGCAAAGGCATGGCAGTCTGCTGCAATCGGCTAACTTTTGAGAAAAATGTGGAAGAAAGAAAAACAGGACTTCCAATTATGTACATTTCTGAAGGGTGAGGGGAGAGTAGAAGGTGATTCCTTTGAGGTCTTGAAGCACAGAGTGCCTTTCTGTCTTGGAGCACAGAGCCATTTTGGTTGTAATGGCAAGTTATTGTTTCTGTCTTTGATGTGTAAATGATACAGTTTTACCAAGTATGTATAGAGTGCATTTCTCTTCTGATGGGGGGAAATAAAAATCAGCGTAACTATAGATTGCCCCAGGTGGGGAGATAATTTTAATCAACCTCATTTTCAAGCATGGAAACTGAAAAATACTAATATTTCTCCGCCCCCACTTCAGTTTTGCTTCATAACAAGCCAATAGCATACCAGCTGATTAACATTAATTTCCTCCCTCTCTTTCTCTCAATCACCCCACATACACACACACACACACACACACACACACATACACACACAATATCTACATATTAGGCAGCAATAAGTTCTGCCCTTTGCAAAAATGCATCCTTCAATTTTAAATATTTGTATGGAAAGTTCAGCATAAAGCTGAGATCCTACATCAAGTGGCTTTGTGCTGAAGGATCAATATAGTACTTACACAACATTGTATTATTAGTTAACTGCAGTACTACATGTTGCATGCACATCCAAATACGCATGAATGTACAACACACAATGTGCATCTTATGCAATGTATTTATGCACAATACAATTTGCAATGTGCAACCACACACCAAAGTGCAACATAAGTAGCTCTACTTCCACATCATTGATTAGGGTTTGATTCCAGCCATGGAAACCTGCTGTGTGACCTTGGACAAGTCAAAACCTCTCAACCCCAGAAATCCCTGTTATGAGTTCATCTTAAAGGTAAAGGTAAAGGTATTCCCCATTGACAAGGTTGTCAAGTCGTGTCCGACCATAGAGGGCAGTATTCATCTCTGTTACTAAGCCGAAGAGCCAGCGTTGTCAGAGACTACTCTGTGATCATGTAGCCAGCATGACTGCACAGAACGCTCTTTACCTTCCCACTGAAGTGGTACCTATTTATCCTCTTGCATTTGCACGCTTTCAAATTGCTAGGTTGGCAGAAACTGGGACTAGTGACAGGAGTTCACCCCATCATGTGGCACCTGGGCCTCGAACTGCCAACCTGCCAATCTTGCAATAAACAGAGTCAGCGTTTTAACCACTTAATCCACTGCATCCCTTATCTTAGGGTCACCATAAGTCAGAAACAACTTGAAGGCACACAATGGCAACAACAACAACAACAAATGGCCATTCTGTATCAGACAAAAATATCCAGCATTTTCCATAGGGGGCTTACACATGCATAAAACACCAACAGGATGTTTCTGTCCCATGCTAACCAGCTGGGTTAGGGAAACCTTTGGACTTCCAAAAGTTCCGGACTAAAGCTCTTATGCACCCTTACCATATTACCATATAATCCCATCCTGTTTGGAGCTTCAGTGAATTGAAATCCAAAACATGTGTGGCACCAAAGATTTCCCATCCCTGCTGCAAACTATATATTCAGACCACCTTTATTTGTACCCCCATTCATGATTTTCAGGTGTTGATAGTAAACTGCCTTCAAGGCAACCCCAATTGGTTCCAACACCAGTGCTATTGGAAGGGTGGGGATTAAACATAACCCTTTTTCTTAGAAGCAGGAATGCTATTGCACCACCACTCAGATTTGATGGTATGAATAGCAAGAGGGTACTGAGGAAATACAAATTCAGAGTGAAGCCATTTCTTGAATAAGAAGCATTGCTCTCATTCTGAACTGACATTATTTGCTCATTCAGAGTGAGGCCAAGTCCTAAAAAGAAAGCATTGCTCTCCCTCTGCACTGGCATTATTTGCTCATTCAGAGTGAGGCCAATTCCTGAATAGGAAGCAATTTTTTCACTCTGAACTGGTATTATTTGCTCATTCAGAGTGAGGCCAATTCCTGAATAGGAAGCATTGTTTTCACTCTGAACTGGTATTATTTGCTCATTCAGAGTGCAGCCAATTCCTGAATAGGAAGCATTGCTCTCGCTCTGAACAGGCATTTGCTCATTCAGAGTGAAGCCAATTCCTGAATAGGAAGCATTGTTTTCACTCTGAACTGGCATTATTTGTTCATTCAGAGTGCGGCCAATTCCTGAATAGGAAGCATTGCTCTCACTCTGAACTGGCATCATTTGCTCATTCAGAGTGAAGCCAATTCCTGAATAGGAAGCATTACTGTTTGGGTAAGTGTTGTTTTTCCAAAACAAATGGCACTGATGTTTCAGCCAATCAGGGCCATGAACATCAGCAACTTGGTAAGAAACAAGTGGAATTGAGAAGGAAAGTTGCAGAAAACCTTTTTCACTCCTCACCCCTCCCTTTTAATAATAAAATGATCACTGGAGAACATGTAGCTCCTTCCTTCTATACTCATACATATGAAAAGTATTATACTTCAAAAGTAAACTTTTGTTTCCATTGTCATCTCTAGAAAGAGCTAGTCATTAAAAACCACTCCACAGGCCTCTTTCTCCCTCTCAGGTCTCTGTAGTATTTTGATATGCAAAACCACAGCCAAATCGGTTGAGTCAGGCTTGGAATGGCAGCAGTTTCACGGCTTGTAGACTCCAAGTACTTACAGTAGCTTTCAAATGAAGTCCCACATGTCTTATACTGTATCTGTGTAGGTGTAACAATTTGCAAAATATACAGCACATCCAATGTATTGTGTCAACAGCAAGGCATCTACAGATGGAGTCAAAAGATGAACAATATTTCAGTAGTGTGTATTATTACTACCACATGCTCATTTCACATTCAAGGGAAAGGGATGCTGGGCTTTTTTGCAAAGGAATGAAAAATTGGATCAGCAATAACCAAGAAGTCCTCCAAAATGAGAGCCCAGCATCCTTAAAGCTCAGCCTTATAATCCGCAAAATCACATAAGGTAGTTTTCCTTGTAATATATAGTACTCCAGGCTCCAGATGCAGCTTTAATACTTTTAAAAAAATATTTCAAATAGAAATCTTAAAAGGCCAGGAGCAGATAGATGGAGGGGAAAAGCTGATTTAGCCCCAGGAATTCCTGGTTCGTTGAGAGAAACCTCTGACTGCACCACCAATGCCCACAATGGGCTGACAACTAACACACAGTCCACAGTGCCCCCCTCTCACTATGAGGAAGGATCCACCAAAATTGAGCATTTGCAGTTACAAGCCATCCCATTATTATTATTTTCTGTTCTACCCCATACACATGTGCACAAGTGCATGGACATGCTACCAGCAGCCACCAATTGCCTCCCTCATACCACCCAGCCACCAGCCTATTGGACTAGCCATGCAACCAGTCACTGGATTGTACAATCAATCAGCTGCCCATACAGCACATCAATGTGCCCAGTGATATGGAGCCCCTACCCTCCATATATAGCCCCTTTCTCCACCTTCCTGCTGTTGTACAAGCCAGTTTGTTAATGTTTTTATTAAATCCATTGTATTGTTGGTCTTGCATTATGGTCATTTCACTTCATGGGGTATTGATAGATTTTTTTTATATTTATTATTATTATTATTATTATTATTATTATTATTATTATTATTGAGATTCGTTAGAAAGCTCAGGAGAGATTGGTTTAATCTCACCAACAAAGTGATCACAGCATAAAGTGCATGAGCAGGAAAAACAAACTAGTACACTTTTAATCTCCAGCCCCCATGTGTCTTCCAATAAAGAACTAAGACAAATTAATATAAAAAGACAAATTTACTTACAAAATCATGTGTATATTCATACACAGGTAAAGGTTCATGTTGCAAAGAAAATGAGATAGAAAAGAGTCTATATGCTAGCAGAGAAAGTTTCTTATCAGCGTGCTAGAAAGTCATGCTGCTCCGGTCAAGTGTGCTCTCTTAGAGAAGGAGGAAATGAAGGGGTCATAAAACAATAAACTATCATAGACATGCATCTGTCTTCCTAGGAGTCAGCATGCTTAAGTTGCAGAATCCCCAACACCATAGCTTGCTGTTGTACAAGCCAGTTTGTTAATGTTTTTTATTAAATCCATTGTATTGTTGCTATTGCTTTATTGTCATTTCACTTCACGGAGTGTGCAATGGGTCGGTGGTGCAGCTGACCACTTGTGCACTTGTGTGATCGATTCATGGGTGGGAAACAACAAAAAATATGGCCAGCAATGGCACCCATGGTTTGCCTGGCCTAGGCTGCCCGCTCCTGATTGCATCTACCAGCTGCCTGGTCCCACGTGCCAGTGTGATAATTGGCTCTTCTTGGTTTGAACTGGAGCAAACCAGGATGTGTTTTTGCCCCATTGTTAAGCCCTGGAGTTCAGCTTCAGTTGTCCTCTCATTTCCACCATGCTCGTCATCCAAACAAGTATGTTTTGAGATGGGTTGGGGCCATTTCTTTTTGCTTGTACAGATAACCCCAAAGTCAGTGAGAAGCTTCTTCCCTGGCAGCTAGTTGTCTAGCTGCATCACATTTTTCATATGAGAACAATTCAAACATTCAGTCCCCATTAGATTCTAGCCTAGCTTCTTTTCTATGGATGTTCTCTGTACATCCTAGTTCCAGGTTTGGGGATGTTATTGGCAGGTCCTTTTTGCAGTCCATTGCCTCAGTGGACCATCAATATATCCACAATTGACTTAATAATAATAATAATAATAATAATAATAATAATAATAATAATAATAATAAATTTATTTATATCCCGCCCTTTGGTAACCCAATCAGGGTGGCTTATAGGCATAAAAAACAACAACATATACAATACCCAGTCCCAGAGACCCCTCCCCCCCTTAAAACAGTATTAAATCAATAAAGGTTAAACAAATAATTCAATTCAGTAAAACAATACAACCAATATATTGTTAAATACGTGCCCAGTTAACCATTGTTTGCTTTTTTGCCAATACCATTATAATATTCTTGATCTGCTTGCTTATCTATCAAAGTAAAACTGTGATTTCATATCAAGGGAAGAGAATGACAACTACATAGTTCCAATATTTCAGGTCTGTACATGTTAAAGAAATGGACAGGATCATAAGGTGTAAAGATATAACTCTGAACACTGAAGTGAGCATAGTGCAAGTCATTGCATTCCCCTTCACAATGTACAAATGCAAGAGCTGGACAGCGGATAAAGCTAATAGAAAGAAAACTTATTTGAGATGTAGTACTGGAGAAGAGTGATAAGGATACTGTGGATGACTAAGAAGACAAGCAAATGGGTGCTAGAACACATCAAGCCCAATTTATTGCTGAAAGCCAGAATGAAAATTAAGGCAGTTGTACTTTAGCCACATCACAAGGAGAAATGAATCATTAGAAAAGATAATGATGTTAAGAAAGATGGAGGGCAGTAGAAAGAAAGGAAGACCACATGTCAAATGACTAGACTCAATCAGGGAAGACACAGGCCTGGGAATTTAGGATCTGAGCAGAGAGGCTGAGAACAAGGGAGACTGGAGATGTTTCATCCACAGGGTTGCCATGGGTAGAAGTCAACTTGAGGGCAATTAACAACACGAACAAACATTTTGAACATCATTGGTTGCGAGACATGACATATGAGAGAAAACTATGAAAGATTGTTCATATTGTCCACGTTGTTGAAAATAACCAATAAATATTTTACACTCAATTCAGTAGACACTACCATCAATCATGCCTATTAGGAAGGTTAACCAGCTCTTGCCTTAATGCATGAGATGTGCATAAAAGAAGGAATTTAGTAGCCATCAAGAAGAATAACCATTCTTTTGGGTTTCTTTTAACCTTTTGACATGTAATGAGGAAGAAAGAAGAGAAGTCACATTTACATTTATGTAAAATCTAGTGTTCCATAACATAGCTGAAAAATAAAGCACACCCAATAAGCCAATAAATAACCAATAAAATCATGGAAGTGACATGAGGCCAAATTAAAAAAAAAATTCTAGTGCCCCTTTTCACCTTAGAAGACTTGCTTAGGATGATTGCTTTCATGAAAGTCCCTCGTGTCCTATTGGTGTTTTTTTTTAAGCCACCTTTCTTCCACATCTGTTTGTGGTCCAGGTGTCAATATTTGGTGTTAATATTTTCCCTCCTTTTCTTCTCCACACAGAACATTAGCCACACTCCAGTTGGACATTGCCTAAGTAGTCAAAATTCATTGCTTCTCTGGTATCCTCATGAAGCCATCTCAGAGCTAGGGCAGTACTTCTTACTGTCACTCTGGCAGTTTCAAGCAGAGAAGGAAAAGCAATATTGATCACCAGTACAGAGCAAGGTTGCCACCATCAGTAAGTGGGATGAACAGTTTGCCCCCAAATTGACAAATATGTAAAGTCAGATCTCTTTCCAGCTTGCAAAATGAGTAGCAAAGTGGGGAAACCATTTAGGTTCAGCCCTAAAAGAAACCTACATGTTCAAAGGCATTATATTTCCGAATAACAGACACATGGGAAAAGGAACCTGGAGATGTTAAAGAAATCTAGAGAAATCCAGACTTCGAAAATAATGAGTTGCCAGTGATGTAAATATCAGTAATAAGTAACCTTTTTGTAATAAGGACGAAATATTACTTTCCCAAAGTAATGCCATGAATGGGATTGATGTTATAATTTTGGGGAGGTTAACAAGTAATGTTTTGTTCTTTTTAAGTTACCTTCCCAGTTACACCATTTTAGAGACATTTGGGATAGAATGTTTCAAGTGTTATGCCATTTTTTATGGGAGTGGGAGGTTTTGAGTAACAGAAAAGTAAGAATTACTGCAAGCAACTAGGGCTTGGGAAAATTACTTGTGAGCATCATGCTGGTGGGAGGTTTTGAGTAACAGAAAAGTAAGGAGTACTTTAAGAAGTAACTAGGGCTTGGAAATTTACTTGTGAGCCTTCAGCATGCTGGTGGAGCAGTTTCTCAGAGCTGTAGTTGAAAAACATAACTCTACACATTCTGCAAATAACAGATAGAGCTACTTTTTAAAAATTGTCTAGATTAATTGCAGCAGATTATGACTGAAATACTATTGCTTTATCCCACCTAGAGCAGACTCAGTGGATCAATTGTTGGTGAGTCAACACATAGACTTTATCTGGGAGATCACGTGCCTGAATCTACAGGATTTGAGCAAAGCAATGGAGGATAGGGGAGCACTGATTCAATTGATTCAATAAGCCTGCTTCAACCAGTTGTTTCAATGAGCCTATTTAGTAAAAACCCAGAGTATAGCTTTGTTTTTAACTGCCCTTTAGTCAGTTAACTCATGGTGATCCTATGGATGAGACATCTCCATGCTCCCCTATCCTCCATTGCTCTGCTCAAATCCTGTAGATTCAGGCACATGATCTCCCAGATTAAGTCTATCCATCTGGCATGTGATCTTCCTCTCTTTCTACTGCTCTCCACTTTTCCAAGCATTAATATCTTTTTGAGTTGGTCACACCTTCACTTCTCATAATGAGGTCCAAAGTATAATAGCCTCAGATTCAACATCTTGGCTTCCAGGAAGACTTCTGGTTTGATCTCTTCAAGGACCCATTTATTTATCTTTTTGTCTGTCCATGGTATCCTCAACACCCTTCTCCAGCACCAGTATAGCTACAGGGGACAAAAAGTGGAAATTGCCCCCAAATAAGAATTCTAACTGCTACATTAAATTTCCTTCACTCCCCAAATTTCTAGCATTGCAGAGTGTGAAGCATAAAATATTTGCTGTCTCTGCATTCCCTTGGTAACTTTCCCTGCTCCTTTTCTCAGTTAAGTTTCTCAATGCTCAATGAAGTTTTAGGTTTCTACAAATCTAGAGATTTGGGGGCTGAAGAAAATCTCACTGGGGAACAGAATTATTATTTGGAGAGGCAATGTTCTCATTCATCTCCCTTCCTTCATAGCTTTACTTGTGATTAGGCCTGCATTTTTCACACACAAAAATTGAGGGAAAGGAGTGAATTACTTTTTAAAAAAGTAACTTTCCAAACTCTTTCCAAATCCTTCTTGTGCACTTGCTGGAGCCAACTACCTTCCACTGGAAGCCTCATGCCAGACTAAATAGATTCCTCTTCTGATGCAACAGAGTTTTTCTTCTAGGAGCAGAAACAAGAACTGGGCAAATACAACAACAGAGAGCAGGTCTGATAGCTGAGCAAAGCCAGGACCCGCTGCCACAATTGTGGCTGATTATTCAGCTGAAAGACAGTTGTAACATATGCAAATTTCTGTAGCACTGGGATGGAAAGGAAGAAAATAACGGATTGCTATTTAGACATCCTCATTAGAAACAGAAAGATAACGATGTCTCTGGAATAATTGGCAGTGTTGACTATCTGGGAGTTCAGAATTCCAATAAGTCAATTTGAAATTAAAAGATTTCAAGGGGAAAAAATGGCTTAATTTGAATGGTTCTATTGGGCTGCCACTAATTATGCTTTGACCCAGCTGATTCTTTGCCTTTGTGCACACCCGATTCTTCTCCTTTTATAAATGTTTGATTCTGGAAATTAACTTTGAAAGAGAGTCGCTGTAACGGCAAGCAAGTCGTCAGGAATAAAGGAGCCATTATTGTAATGAGATCCATTATAACCAGGAATAGTTTGGAAGGGAAATTATAAATGGCTACTAAGTGCCTAGCCAATAATTTGCATGTCACCAGTCTCTAGGTTTGGAACTAATCTATTGTTTTTGTTCAAGTGATGAAAGCGGACAGGAACAAACCTGCAGGAGAACCAGCATGCCAATGATTTCAATCTCCTGCTGTCCATCCAAAATCTTCAAAGTAGGATTTGACACTGACAGAATGCAAGGGATACACCCAGAATCATGCATGCAAAACAAATAAAATAATTAGCTCCAGTAGAAGGGAAGAGGGCAAATAATGCTCATTCCCACAGGCCAGCTGAAGTGACAGTGGGCATGTGGCAGCAGCAGTGGGTAAAAATGACAGCCAGCTAGAGCAAGCACTGGGTTTTTTTTGCTTGGCTCCTTGTCTGTCTGAGTCCTTCCCAAGAGCCAGCCTGAAATGTTAAGAATATGCTTCCTTCTATTAATATTTATACCATAAGCACCCTTGTGCACAGCTTTGTTTTTAATGCTACTTGATTTTCAAACCTGAAAATCAAGTTTATTAAATGCACGTAAGGGATATGGGTATGTACTTACATGCATAGCTGCTCTATGGGCATGTGAAATGGAGAGCTGTTCAGGAAGTTAAAATCTCTCAGTGTTTTGAGTTAAAATAGTAATCATCAGAGTTCTGACAAACCTTTAATCTGTATTTATCACATATGGGTGTGGCCCTTCCCAAAAAAATAATCCAGTCACTTGTGTGCCTTCAATCGATTTCTGACTTATGGTGATCCTAAGATGAACCTATCATGGGGTTTTCTTGGCAAGAGTTGTTCAGAGGAGATTTGTCATTGCCTTGCCTTAAGCATCTGAGCATGGGACTTGCCTAGTGGGATTCAGGTCCAAACTGGGAATCAAATGCCGGTCACCAGAGTTGTAGTCCAATACTCAAACCACTATGCCACACTGGCTCTCAGCTGCTTCTGTAGGTGAACCTGTGTATTCAAGCATGAATCAGGTGCTATATTAGGGTCCCTTGGTTGTTCCTTGTTCAACAAGTGACATTACTATGTAGGGGAGCCAGCAGAATGTCTGTTGCACTTGGGAACATTGCATAATGGGAGCTGAGGCATAATGCATAATGTACATTGAGCATTTCGAATGCGGGTGGAGGGATTGGGATATTGGATTGTCTTTTAATCATTGTATTTTAATTGTTGTAAGCCGCCCCGATTGCGCTGCAGAGGGGCGGGTTAAAAATAAAACTTATTATTATTATTTATTATTCTAATGCTGTTTGGGACACCAACTGCCAGTGCCCTGATATACATCTTTGCAATTTACTAGGAAGGTTTCTTAGTGCCTCTGGTATTTACATACCGTATTTTCCGGCATATAAGATGACTTTTTAACCCTGGAAAAGGATCTCAAAAGTCGGGGGTCGTCTTATACGCTGGGTAGAGAAGGAGGAGGAGGATGAAGGGAGAAAGAGAAGAGAGCCAGGAGAGAGGAGGAGGAGGAGGAGAATGAGGGGAGACGGAGAAGGAAGCCAGTTCTACAGTATGGATGCAGCCTTAATCTGCACTGCAGAAATAATGCAGTTTGACACCGCTTTAACTGCCATGGCTCTATCCTATGGACTCCTAGGATCCGCAGTTTGCTTTCTGGTACCAGAGCTGTCTGACAGAAAAGGCTAAATATCTCACAAAACTGCAAATCCCAGAATTCCATAGCCTTGAGCCAGGGCAGTTAAAGTGGTGTCAAACTGCTTTAATAAATTTCTGCAGTGCAAATGCAGCCAAAGTTGATGTGTTGCTTGGGCATGGCTTCTTTAACAAATAATTCTGCACAATGAGAGTGTGTGTGTGTGTGTGTGTGTGTGTTTGTGCCCTTGAAAATGTATCTAAAGAAGACCCAAGTTCCTTAACTTGGAGGTTATATGTGTATGTTGTGTGCCTTCAAATTGTTCCTGACTTATGGTGATCATGGGGTTTTCTTGGCAAGATTCGCTCAGAGGAGGTTTGCCATTGCCTTCCCCTGAGGCTGAGAGTGTGTGACTTGTCCAAGTTTGCCCAGTGGGTTTCATGGCAGAGTGGGGAATCAAGCCCAGGTTTCCAGAGTGGTAGTCCAACACTCAAACCACTACACCATGCTGGCTCCTGTTCCCATGTACTACCTATGAAACAATTGCAGACTTTTTTGTTGTTCTTGTGTGTCTTTAAGTCCTTTCGGACTTATGGCGACCCTAAGGCAACTTTATCATGGGGTTTTCTTGACATGTTTCTTCAAATGGGTGTTGCCATTACCATCCTCTGAGGCTGAGAGTGTGTGACATGCCCAGGGTCACTTACCTGGCCGCAAATTGTACATACCCCAGAATGCATTACCTTGTATATTGGCAGTCCTTCCCCCCAACACTTTCTCATTTCCCCCCAACCATCTCATAGCTGAGAGACGGAAATAATTTTTAAAGCAGCATTTAAATCTGGACTATTTTTAAAAAAATAAGGTCCAAAACACACTGCAGAAATAAATGCTAAGGAACATGGGAGCTGTAGTTTGTTGTGTTTATTAGTGACAGTTTTCCTGCTAAGTACCTGCATGTCATAAGCATTTGAATTAAAATTACCATATGGAAATAAAATCTGATTTTTTTTTTAATTTTTATTTGGTGTGCGTTGGAAGAGGGGTCGTCTTATACGGCAAGTATATCCCAAACTCTATATTTTAAATTGAAAAGTTGGGGGTTGTCTCATACGCCCAGTCATATTATATGCCGGAAAATACGGTATGTGTAAAGTTGTGCAATGTACACTGAGGGCTTGTCTACATGGCTTATTTACCCTGAATTCCCCCTGGACTCACTACGCCCTGTTTATATGACATAGGGCTAAAACCCTGAATTGGGTGTAGACTGTTTTCTTGACAATCACACCCAATTCCTCTCCCTAACTTGCTTTTAAATAACTCATCTTTTTCTGTGGGTTTTCAGCTCTCTTCACAAGATGGTGGTGGCTGCCTTCATTCACAGTCCCCACAAGCTTCCCGGAGCCACTGCTGTGGGCTTAAGTTCTCTAAGATCAGAATTGAGGTGCCCAGCATTGATAATATGGCCGGGTTCCTTGAACAGCAGTGCCCACCATTCACTGTGAGCCAAAAACCCACACAAAAGAGCAGGTAGGATGAACTGGAGGAAAATTGGGACCAGAATACTCTGGGCCATCACAGAGTATTCTGGCAAGTGAAGACGGGGCCTCAGATATAGAATCATGACAAGAGTTTAGGCATCCAAAGGAATAAAGCAAATATAAGAACTCTAGGAGTCCAAGTAGACAATAAGTTGAACATGAGTCAACAGTGCGATGCGGCAGCAAAAAAGGCCAATGCAATTTTAGGCTGCATCAATAAAAGTATAGTGTCTAGATCAAGAGAAGTAATAGTGCCACTGTATTCTGCTCTGGTCAGGCCCCACCTGGAATATTGTGTCCAGTTCTGGGCACCACAATTCAAAAAGGACATTGAGAAACTGGAGCGAGTCCAGAGGAGGGCGACTAAAATGGTGAAAGGTCTGGAAACCTTGCCCTACGAGGAACGACTTAGGGAGCTGGGGATGTTTAGCCTGGAGAAGAGAAGGTTAAGAGGTGATATGATAGCCCTGTTTAAATATTTGAAAGGATGTCATATTGAGGAGGGAGCAAGCTTGTTTTCTGCTGCTCGAGAGAACAGGACCCGGAACAATGGATGCAAGCTACAGGAAAAGAGTTTCCACCTCAACATTAGGAAGAACTTCCTGACAGTAAGGGCTGTTCGACAGTGGAACACACTCCCTCGGAATGTAGTGGATTCTCCTTCCTTGGAGGTCTTTAAGCAGAGGCTGGATGGCCATCTGTTGGGGATGCTTTGATTTGGATTTCCTGGATGGCCCGTGCGGTCTCTTCCAACTCTATGATTCTATGATTCTATGATTCTATGATTCTATGATTTTCGTTGTCTCACTCTCTGCAATGCTAGAAATTTGGGGACCAAAGAGAAATTTGATTTACGGAGCAGAATTCTTATTTGAGGAAATAATTCCCTTATCACTCACACACACAGCCATAGCTACACCCCAGTTTCTGTCTTTATGTTTTTCTTGGCAGGCACCTCATCTTTGACAGTTACATAGCCGGCAGGTATGTGATCCCCTCCATACTGTGAAAAATGCTCCTATGGAATTTGCCTGGTGCAGATGATTGAGAATTTTGTTTAGTTGGGTTGTTACAAGAACTTTCCAAAACAATCCACATTTCTTGATGAATTTAGCAGTAAGTACTTGAGATTTAGGAAATCTGAATGTGAGAGAAACCAAAATTGGCAGCTTTGTCCATTCCCAACTGAAAGGAATAAGAAAAGCTTGGAACATTCATTTTTCAAAGAAATATGTCAAGCATTACTCTTCACCACCACCCCCAAGTAGTGCACAAGCCATTGCTCATTCATGGAAGACTACTGTATTAGTAATGTGTTGATCTGACTTTTATTTTTGTTTTATTTTTTTACAAAAACACACTTAAATTCCCTCACAAATGAGCTCCAGACCCCAGTGTTTTAGAAATAATGAGCAAACATTGCTTGTGCCAAACAAAATAATCACAACATTACCAATTATTATGTTAATCCACAGAAAAAATGTTGCTATGGTCTCATTACCCCCATGAGTATTGTGTTATGAGTGAACCTCATGACCTGTTAATGTGGCTTCCACCTTGGTTGGGTTTCATTCTGAACTTTAAAGACTATATGCAAGATACTTGATCTAGGTATGCAAGTGGATACAGAACCTAGGATAGCTCTTTTAAAATTCCAACTAAAATCTGGAATCAATTCACATCACCCTACTGACATAAAAGCCACCAGCCACTATCAGAAACATCCTACTTGTAACTTCAAGGAAGAGAAAGTGATGGGTTTGAAATGGGGGAGGGAGTTGCCTTTTCCTACTGTGGTGCTTTCACTCTCATACATTGGGAAGCAGAGGCATGAGACTGCTGGTTTAAGTAAGGTGTGGTTAAATAGTGATCGCTTTGCAAAGTTTTGCAAGAAGTCTGAAGCAAGCAACCGACACCTTCAGATAGTTGTTGGAGTCCTTGTGTCCCACCAGGGCCACCAGGGTTATGTGCCCTGGACCCCCAGCCACTGGCTAAATTGGATACAGCAATGATGGGTACCCTACAATGACCTGGAACTCCACACATAGCAACTGCTGTTAAATTCCCTCATTGCCTGAGAACAAGACTACAGCTGTTATTTCAGGGAATTGTGGAAATTAAAATGGCCACCCACCACTGCTACTGGCAGACCTAGCTGAAACTGGGAGGTCTGGGAGAACTAATGTAGCTCACCACAGACACCTAGGCCAAGATCCCTCATTGAGGTTACACAGAGTAAATATCCACATGTGGAATTACACATTAATTGTGCTATGCTGCTCCTGTGTTGAGCAGCACTGTTGCACAACTGAACCAAGCCATCAGATGTGCAGCTGAATACACAACCAGATGAACATTGTGCACACAAGTGAAATGTGCATTACACACCCATGTGTAATGGAGAACCAGATGTATAAAGGCACCATATGCACAATGTTGTTCCTGCACCCTTGAACTAAATGCAAATATTCCACACTAAACAAAAATGTCTGACTACTTCCATGGATGAAATCACGCATATTTAAGATACAACAAGATTCTAGCTACAGACTCAAAAAACTGGAGCTTGTCATGGAATGTCAGGACTAGACATCAGGTCAAAGAGGAATCCCATTAACAAAGCTTCTGCTTTCACTATGAGCTCAGATAACACAGGTTCTAATGACGGCATGAACTAACAAACCAAGAGAATTGCCAGTGCTGGAAACAAGAGAGGGAAAGAATGGATTTTTCCACAGAGCCAGCTCTGTGGATGAAGTATCTTCTTCAGTGTTAAAATCCTTGTTAAATATTATTTGTTTCCAACATGGTGAAGCTGGATTTCTCTACACCAACACTGGGAATTATGCAGTCCCCTCATATGTTGTAGGTAACATCAGCTCCTAGCTTTCCTCACCCCTGGCTATTCTGGCTAGCCCCCAACATGTGTGGATTTTGAAATCCAACAACATCTGGAGGGCTACACAATTCCCAGCCTGTCTCAAACAAAAGTCAGGCTGTGGGGGGTGGGGAACACCCAAAATTGTTTTCTCTGTGATTCCCTATTTCCGTCCTTTGGCCACATTTCTTTATTACCATCTGTTTCTTTCTGGCTACTTACAATGGGCAAGCTACTGTAACTGCATGAGTATTAGGCTTAACATCTGCTCTCCAAATCAGAGTATGGACACCATTCGCCAAGGAAGTCCTTTTCTTGGTGCCAAACTACAACAGAAGGTGGGAGGTCCATGATCAGCTCTCCCAACATTTTCATTTTTTAAAAAACCTTTAAACCAACCACAGAAGTCAACCCAAGGCAGAAAAAAATATATAAGAACCAAAACACACTAAAGCTGGCATCCTGTTAGTGACTTATGTGCAAGTTCAGCTTACACACATGTAAGTCCTGCTTTGGATAGGGTGCAGAGGGCTATTTGCTTGCCTTTGCACACCATTCAAAGGCTTCCCATCACCTGGCAACTGTCAAACACTGGGATGATTTCCTACTGCTGTTGCTTACCAGTGGAGAAGGGAGAGAAGAGGATGGCAATTCAGACCATGAGGATCTGGCTTCTCTGAGCACCTGCAAATGTAAGTTTACTCCATTTGAGAGTAAACTTTCATTTCTTCACTCTCTCATGACCAAGCTAAGACCATCTGCTTCTCCATGATCTGAATTGCCTTCCTTCCCTCTCCTCCTCACTAGTAAGCAATAGCAGCAATGGTGAACCCCTAAAAGTACATGGAACTATGCATGTAGAGCTACATGCACATGTAGGATCTTAGCCTATAAGTGAAAAAACAGCCCAGAATCCTGTTAGCGGCATACTAATGTATAACTTCCTTTATATCTACAACTGTACTTTTTGGACCATTATACATCATACATATTCAGTTCATGGTTGCATAAGCAAAGCTCCACAAGTGTAACTATTTCACATAAAGCCTCAGTTTGATGGTTAGTCCCATTAAATAACTTGGCTTGATCTACAGGTTGACTCATTGTTTGTTGTTATTGTGTACCTTCAAGTCATTTCTGACTCATGGCAATCCTAAGGCAAATCTATCATGGGGCTTTCTTGGCAAATTTCATCAGAGTGGGTTTGCCATTGCCATCCTCTGAGGATGAGAGCATGTGACTTGCCCAAGGTCACCTAGTGGGTTTCATGGCCAAGCTCCAGAGATGTTCATCCAGGTCTCCAGAGTTGTAGTCCAATGCTCAAACCACTATACCATGCTGGCTATTCAATAATTGATTCTGCTCTAATTAGGACTAACCAACAGAATCCCAGGCATGCAGCTGAGCACTCTTGGATGGTGCATAACTATCTATCTACCTGCAAGTAGCCAGACACAGATGTAAAGAAAACCAAATCTGTAACTTTATTTACTTGCTTATAATTTCTGCAGGGAGGCAATGATTAACTGGGGACATCAAATGCCATCTTTCTCTGAGCTTAGCTTATGTGGCACTCAGGACGAGGCTTTCAGAATTGTGATCCCATGATGTGAGACAGAGAACAGGACTGAGATCTGTTTTCATGTAGTCAGCAGGTTAATGGTTTTGTCATAATCATCATCATCATCCATTTATTTCTATGCTGTCTTTCCAGACAATTGTGACCAAAGCAGCTTACATTATATCAAACACAGCAAATATCCAAAATATTCAGATTTAGATGTCAAATACTGTTAGTAAACAATGCTGCTGGCCTTAAGGAACAAATTATTAAAAGTAAACTAGAGGTCTAATGTAGTGTAGTGGTTTGAATGATGGATTGGGGCAATGGGTGACCAGTGCTGGAATCCCCCTTCAACCATGGAAACCCATTGTGTGACCTTCAGCAAGCCATTCTTTATCAGTTTCAAAGGAAGGCAAAGGCGAACTCCCTTTGAACAAATTCTGGCAAGAAAACCCCAAGATAGGTTCACCTTAGCCCGTAGGTCAGAAATGATTTGAAGGCACACAACAATAAGAGGTCCAGGATCAGATCGGATTCTTTTAAACCAAACTTCAGCCCTATTTTTGGTCCTCTGCTTGTTTCACTCTCTCAGACTTCTCAGACTGCTTTGCTCTTTGCTATTCATTCTCCTCGGATGCTCCCAATCTTTTTTCTTGGGTCTTTGCCTCCTCCTTTCTTTGATGCATCTATTTCTCCTCCATCATAGTTTGCCTGCCCTGGCCTTCTCTGACATCAGAGCAAGCCAGTCAATAGCAACCAGAGGCATTTTTCCCTATGTTATCACACTGTGGCATGAAGGTGCCTCAGCCAACCAGTGCTGGAGACTCCAAAGTGACAGCAACAACAATAAGTATGCCACACTGACTTCCTTTACATAAACTGAAGGGTATTCTAAAGCTTCATATACTTGTATCAGTAACAAGCACATTAAAATATGGAAAGAACTCAAGCATTTATAAAGGTAGCCAAGCAGCAACCTCAGTGCTTGAAAAAAAAAGCTTGTCCTTTTAACCATGTGCTCCTGGATCCTAGATACAACCAGGCAGTATCAAGCAAGATCTTCCCCATCCCCTTGTTAATGCAATATCATTACTGTTTTTTGCACTCTGAGGGCAATTGCTTTGCCAGGCATTAAAGGAAAATGCAAGATGGGTGAAGCATAACTTTCCCTCCCTTCAATGCATCAGCCTCTTTATTTCTTATTCGTCTTGAACTATATGAAATGTTGCTCATACAGTGGAGTTATTAAATGAGAGATGCAATGAAAGGCAAAGCAATGGACCATGATGTGCAGTTGTGCACTCTGTGCAAATTCTACCGGATGGGCAAAGCTGGCAAGGCGTATGAACACTGGGATGCTTGTTAGTCTGCCTTTGCTTTTATCTGAATAGAGAACTGTGTGCCAGCCTCACTCAACCTGGCCCAGTTTGAAGCCTTACTGAAAAGTGAACTGAATAATCTGGATCTCAGAAAAAAAATGCTCCAGAACAAATTTTGGGCTTAATTCACACTGCTCCAGAATTTTTCTCTGGCTACTTTACCTGCCATTTTGGTAAGAGGAGTGGTGCCAAGGACCAGATTTGACTGGCAAGGGTACCCATAAGAGATCATGTTCACATTATGAAAGGAGTCAAAGCTGTGCTGCCGGCCATGTCAGTAAGAAGTGAATTCGCTCCAGGTTTTAGTCCAAATTTTAAAGGAATTATCTGGTTTGTTGAACCAATGTGCTGATTGGGATCAGCATTTGGTTCTCTGAAAATTTGGACTAAAACCAGAGCAGAGTCACAACCTCACTGGCATGGGAGCTAAGACCCACTTCTTGTTATAATGTTCTTGTTATAATATTATACTGTTATAATGTTATAATGGGTAGGCAATCTCCAGAAAATTTTCCAAGACAAATTTTCATTGTCCTGGATCTGTTGCCAGAAGCATCACCCTCAAGAAACAAAACCAGAAGTGACCAGAAGGCTCCTTTTGCCTTTTTTAAATCACCACGGGAGGGGAAACAAGGCCTAAAAATAGTCTTTATCTTGTTTTGCGGGGATATTGGCACAACTAGGCTTCCATGAAAGCACTTGATATGTTTTCCACACTACTGGTACTTGCATTAAAGCACACACCTGGAAAAGGTGTTCACAAAGTCAGCCCAAATGATCAAGAAACAAGAACATCTCTCCTGTGTGGAAAAGTTGCAATATCTGAATCTCTTTAGCTTACAGGCAAAAGAAAGAAAAAATATTTTGGGGACCATGTAAAGAAATTATGCATGTCATGGGGAAAGGTGGATAGGGAGGAGTTTTATTCTTCCTTTGTCATAATACTACTACACAGAATCTTCCAGTGAAGCAAAATGGTGGTAGATTCAGGATGAATAAGAGGGTGTCCATCTTCACACAAGCACACAGATGAAATATAAAATTCATGTCCATGGGATGTAATGATGGTTGCCAACTTGGGTAGCTTAATAGGCAATTAGACTAATTTATGGAGATTAAGATGGCCAATGGTTATTAATCATGATGGTCATATGGACAGAGCCAAATAATCACAGCACACCCACCCCATGGGGATACAAATACAAAAACCAGAGGCTTGTCTGTAAAAGAAATGCAAAGTGGGTTTTAAGTAGATCTTTAAAAAACCAAGCATGTTTACTTAAATTAATATGACAAGAGGTACAGTACTATAGAGTGTCTATAGTTATAAAGTGGACTATGGCTATGAGGGGAATCTTCTGTCTTCAGCAGATATCTTTCCTGAATAGAAAATGTGAATCTGGTGGACCTTCAGTTTGACCATGTTCATATATGAACTGAATGAAGGGGAACCACATGATGGTTAGGTTGTCTCCTTCCCTGGCATGCAGTGTTGATTAACCAATACTATAATAGCTGGTATCGTGTTGGAAGGTTATATCATTGTAAATGCACCTACAACAGTGTAAAGTTGTATTGTGCCATTATACAATATTTATATTCTTAGGATGGGACGGAAGAATCTTATTGCACAACAGGAGCCCTTATACAAGAGGGCGTCTTGCACAGTGTCTCATTCTGCCCCATGTCAATTCATTAGCATGTCTGCATATCATGTCAATGGCATAGCTCCATTAGCTGGACCCTACTCATACTGCTGGGCACACCCTCGACCTTGTATTCTGTGCTGGATGGGGTGAGGGTGACCTTGGTGTGGAAGAACTTTCTGTAGTTCCATTTTCATGGACAGACCATTACCAGGTCAGATGTAGACCCACTGAGATTCAGAAACTCTGCAATGGTATGGAACCAATTATGGTGGTCTGCCCTAGGAGGAGGATGGATCTGGAGGGATTCTTGGCAGCTCTTAGGGATTTTCTTGTCACCTTGGTAGGTGATTCTGTTGAAGCTCTGACTGTCTTCTGGAAAGAGGAAATGACATGGGTGGTGGACGCGATTGTTCCTGAACAACCCCTCTTATGGAGTAGAGCCAACCCAGACCCCTGTTTTTCCAGGGATCTGGTGATGATGAAGTGAGTGAGATGGAAACCAGAGCAACATTGGTGTAAGACTCAGAATGAGTCTGACTGAACATCGGCTAGAGCTTATTTGAAAACCTACTCTGTGGCAGTGTGGACAGCAAATGAATAATTCTTTGCTGCTCCCATTGCATCTTCAAGGAGCCATCTGGTGGAGCTGTTTCAAGTGGCCAGATGCTTATTACACACTGGTCTGCAAGTAGATAGAGACCACTTGACTGCCCACTGTGAAGAATTTGCATACCATCTTGCAGATAAAAATGCTCAGATCTGCTTTGACTTGGATGCTGTGGTTGATACAAGTTCCAGGGGATGTAACCTATGCTCCTGTTTGTTTGATGTTATTGGATACTTTTCTGTTTGTGCAGCCTGAGAATGTGGGCTGGATCCTTGGAGAGGTGAGAGCCACCATGTATACTAGACCTTTGCCCTTCCTGGCTTATGAAACAGACTAAAGGGGAACTGGCTAAGTGGGTGAAGGGGGTAGTTAATGCCTCCTTACAACAAGGGAAAATTGTCTAAAGGAGGCAGTTGTGATACCTTTGTTGAAAAAAAAATCCCTGAATGCCTCTATACTGGATAATATCTGCCAATATCTAACATACCAGTCTTGGGTATTGGAATGTGTGGTGGCCTCCCAGCTCCAGGGGTATAGAACAGCTTTGATGACTTAGTGGATGACCTACGCCAAGAACTGGGCAGGAGGAATGTGTCCCTGTTGGTTCTGCTGAATCTCTCTTTTAATACCATCAACCATGGTATCCTTCTTAGCTACCTTACTGGGATGGGTCTTGGAGGCACTGTTCCTTCCTAGAGGGGTGAACTCAGAAGGTGGTGTTGGGCTACTCCTGTTGGACTCTTTGTCCATTGGCCTGTAGAGTCCTTCAAAGTTCTGTTTTGGATCCCATGCTGTTTACATGAAATCACTGGGAAAGGTAATCCACAGTTTTGGGATGTGGTGCCATATATATACAGATGACCCCCAACTTCACTACTCCTTTCTACCCAAATCAAAGAAGACTGTCTTGGTCCTGAAGCAGTGTCTGTCATCAGTAATAAATTGGATGAGGGTAAACAAACTGAAACTGAATCCAGACAAAAGAAGAGGTGCTACTGGTCAATTGAAAGGCAGATTAAGGAATAGAGATTCAGCCTGTGTTAGAGCGGGTTACACTCCCCCTGAAAAAACTGGTTCACAGTTGGGGGGAACCCTCAGACTCAGGTCTGAACCTGGAGGCCCGGGTGTCTACATTGTCCAGGAATGCTTTTGCCCATTTATATTATGTGCCAACTGCACCTATTCTTTGAGACACTGGATCTGGCTGGGGTGGTACAGGCCTTAGTTACATCCTGCTTGGACTACTGTAATGTACTATACATGTGACTGCTTTTGAAGAGTGTTTAGAAACCTCAGTTAGTACAAACAGTTTCAGCCAGAGTGTTAACCAAAGTATTTACTCACCAGTTAAAACTTTGGAAGTTTGTTTCTGGGCACAACTCAAAATGCTGATTAGTATAGATAAAGCCCCATATGGCTCAAGTCAAGGCTAACTGGCAGAGTGTGTCTCCATATAGAAGCCTGCCCGGTCCCTAAAATCATCAGAAGAGACCCTTCTCTCAGTCTCACCAACATCACAAGCACAGTTGGTGGGGACATGAGACAGGACCTTCTCAGTGGCTGCCTCTGGTCTAGAATTCCTTTTTCTAGGGAAGCCAGAATAGACCCTTCCCTGCTGTCCTTCCATTGGCAGGCAAATACCTTTTTATTTTGGCAGGCTTTTAAAATACAAAGCTTTTAAAGAATTCACTAAGGGTGCTGTATTGCTGAAGACAGTACTTTTAAAAACCTTTTTATCATTTAATGGTATTTTATCTTTTTAAATGTAGTTTTAAATCATTTTAACATTGTCAAAAATTTTACTGGTCCCCCCTTATTTTTGCATTTTTAAAGCTGAACTGTGTTGTTGGGTTTTTTTTAACTTCTGAGCTGACTTGGGTCCCAATTTTAGGAAAAAGGTAGAATTGTTGTTGTTGTTGTTGTTGTTGTTGTTGTTGTTGTTGTTGTTGTTGTTGCAAAACAACATAGCCCTCTGATGCAGCATCTCAGCTAATGTGTGTAAATGTAGCTGCAAATGCGTATTTACTCCCTTTTTCCACTTCAGTGCAAATATCACTGTGCAAACCTCTCCTCACAAACCATTGAAATGAAAAAATGGGCACCCAGTAACAATTTCACTTCAAATACCTTGATGAATGTGACCCCAGTGATATAATATTACACATTCAGATGACAATCACTGAGAGCACAGCAATCAAGGGAAGGAGAGAAAAGTGCAACACACCCATGCATGTGTGAGCCAGCCAGCCCACAGAGAGAGAGTGCCGCGCATACAAATATACCCTCTCCCATTTCTACATCCAAGCAGACTGCAATCTGAAAGCCCAAAGAACTTTGGCACAATATGAAGAGGTGGCTGTGAATATAAGCAGATGGTAAAAGAACTGGGCAAACTCTGCTAGTTCTCTTAAATGGAGATGGGCGGGAGGAGGATGCCTGTCTTCTAAAATGCCATCCTCTGATAGCCAGCATCCAGACAAGATGAAACATGTAGTCAGGTTTTCGCCAGGCTTTTTCTTCCTCTTCTTCTCTTAAACAACAAACCTAAATGCCACAGATGGATATGTTTGGAACCTTCTGCTGAATCCTTCAGGCAGGTTGGTTCCCCTAGTGTTCCAAAATGAACAAAAATATCAGCTTGGATCCCAAAAAGGGTGCTTCTCACACTAAATGTCCGGAAAGGCCAGCAGCCTGTCCTTTGTTCCTTTCACATTCTTTGTGGATAACTGCTGCTGAAACTGAGGGGAGTTTTCACAATTAAAGATTTGTTGTTGTTTTTTAAAACACCAACCTGGCATGATGTTTACCAGGTAGTTAATCCTGTAATGGTGTTTTCAGAAAGCAATAGTTTTATCTGGCAAATTCTTTGGTAATCGCACTAGCTTGCAAATTATTATTAGTATTAGTAGAAGTAGAAGTATTCCCCATCAGTTGTGGGGGAAACGTGGCTACCAACTGCATGCATACCTTCCAACATTTCACAGATGAAAACTAGGACTCATGTGGCCAAGCAACAGCAGAGTGTATTCAAGATGAGGAAAGTTATCCATGAGAAAAGACATGCAAGCGAGGAGAGGCTGCAGTAGTTTGCTTTTGGCTGAGCCAACTGGGAAGGGCAAGTATCTTATCCCCTCCTTTTCTCTCCCTTCTGCTGAGTTAACTAGTGCAAACTACTTTTGCACTTTGAACTCACTGTGCAATAGCTGAAGTAAGCTGAGGACAAAAGGGGAAAATGGGACAAAGAGAGAGGAAGCAGGACATTTTAAAAGCAGCTGAAAAAGTGGGATGCCAGAGGATCAATCAGGACTGTTCCTGACAAAAAAGGACAAGTGGTGGGTATGGTAAACCCTCCCCAACAAAACTCTTTTTTAAAATCAAGAATGACCCCCATGCCTTATTATAAAGTGCGAGGACAATTTTGTGACATTCTTCCCTGTGGTCATTAAGACCCAGGAAAGTGCTTTTTAATCCTAGAAAGTCAGTCCACTGGAAATTGACTTCTCATTGACTTCCCATTTCAAAGGCATCTCCTCTGCCTCAAACAGCCCAGAGAAAGCCAAAAAATGTGGTGAAATCCCTCCCCAACCTCCCCATGATGTGGTAGGGCAAGAAAAAACGACAAAGGTTTTAAAATTTCAGCAATAGGGTTGTGGCAGTGGGATTGTGGAGCCACCAATCCACCTCCGACAATTGCTCACCAATATATTTTTTTAAAGGATTTAATCATTCTAAAGCTACTGGTGGTGGGGGGGGGTGTCACTTTTTGCAGCCCTCCATCAGCCCTCCATCAGCAGCAGCGTCTCTGAGAAAAATACAGTTCAAGATGCACACAGGAAGACCAGCTTCCTGCTTGTCTTTTATGGATCATTATTGCAGAGCTGCAATTAAAACCAGTGGCCCTGAAGCGCTCCATACACCGCAGTCCTAGACATGTGCTTAACAAAGCTAATCAGAAATACGGTAATAATACTCACTGAATTGTTCACTGGATAACGTCCATTTCTTTGGAATGAAAAAGTGGGGGAGAGGTTTGAAATGGCCTTGTTAGTAGAGATGTTCTCACCAGTCACCGATGACATTTCTTTGCTGGCTGCAGTCCAAAGCCTAATGTGAGTTTTCCAGCTTGTCTCTTTATAGATTTACATCTCACCTACATTTTCACATTGCGATATAGTTCTAAGACATACTTCTTTAATTTAAAAGACATACTTCTTTCCAAGTCATAGTTCTCTCCAAGTCATACTTCTTTATAGAGCTTGGCAATGCTCCGTTTTAGATTACAAGTCTCAGAATCTCCCAGAGGTTCTCCAGTCTAAAAATAACTTTTCCAAACTGTGATTTTACATTTATCCATTGCCTGTCCAGGATAGCATCCTGCCCATAAAATACATGTAAAATGCAATTAAATTACACCAAAGTGAGAGTGGGGGCAGAAATCATAAGAATATTGAAATATTCAGAAAAAAATTCAACCCATAGCTCAAAAATTAATATAAAAAATTATTTTTCCAGACTCCCAATAAAAATTCAAATGGCCTCTTCCACAATGAAATTAAAAGAGGACTCCGTAGTATACAATTATACTACAGCTGGCCATCCCACATTTGTGAATTCGACTTTTGTGGATTTGTTTATTTGCAGTTTTGATTCATATGTTCTCTCTAGGAATCTCTAATCCTCCAGCGCAACTCTGTCAGAAGTTGATCATAGAGTTGTGCTGGAGAGCCTAGAAGTTCCTAGAGAAAACACTTCTCTAGGCATTTGTAGGTCCTCCAGCATGATTCTATGATCAACTTCTGGCAGATGTTGACCATAGAGTTGCACTGGAGGACCTGGAGATGACTAGAGAGGTGTTCTCTAAGGTCAAAAGAATAGTGTTTTTTATTTGTGATTTTTCTACATTCATGGGGGTCCTTCACCCCTTATCTCAGGGAATGTGGAGGGACCACATTATTTGATTCCATTTTGATTCCATTTTTTCTGCAGTGGCTAAATCCCATGGAATCCAGGGTCTTTTTCACACTACACAGTTATAGCACTATGATTCTACTTTAATCGCCATGATTCCATCCTATAAAATCCTGGGATTTGCAGTTTAGGGAGAGGCATTTAGAAGTCTCACCTAGAAAGCTCTAGTGCTTTACCAAATCACAGATCCCAGGATTCCATAGGATGCAGCCATGGCTAAAGTGGAATCATAGTGTAATAATTGTGTAGCGTGAAAGGTTCCCAGGGATTTGTAGTTATATGTATTACTTAGATTTCTCTGTTGAAGGAAATGCCATAGAAACAAGCATTAATATACATATACTAAAGACTCCACCACTTTTGTTGGAGGTCTTTAAGCAGAGGTTAGATGGCCATATCTCGAGAGTGTTTTAGATGTGTGTTCTTGCAGGGCAGAAGGTTTAAACTAAATTACCATTGGGATCCCTTCCAACTCTATGGAATTTATCACATGGAGCTTACTGTGCTAAAACATGGCTAAATCATCTGAAAACCACGATGATGTGATCGCCAGTTGTGCTTGTTTCCTGTCATTAAATCGTCATGGAGGTGTCCCACTCTCCTTCCATCATCAAAGCATTCATGCAGCAGCCATTTCTCCAATATCAGAAGTTCCCATTATTGGAGAAATGGCTGCTACACAAATGCTTTGATGACAGGAGAAGAGTGGGATGCCTCCATGACAATTTCATCACGGGGAAAAAAACACGACTGGCAATCACACCATCGTGGTTTTTGGACAATTTAGCCATGTTTTAGCGACAGTAAGCCTCCATGTGATAATCTCCTATGAGTCAATGATATCATCATCACCACCATCATCATCATCCTCTTTATTTATATCCTGCCTTTACCTCCAGATTAGGACTCAAGGCACTTTACAAATTAAGATGAAATTAAGATTATACTTTAAAACATATTTAAAAGTCAACATTAAAATATAATAAAATTATTAACAATATTAAAACAATTTAAAACATACTGTTTAAAAAGGTTTTTTTTAAAAAAAAAGCACAATTTAAAACAATACAGCGCCCTCTTCAAGCTCTTTCCTTAAAATTTTCAGTTCTAAAAGTTTGTCAGAAAAAAAATAAGTATTTGTCTGCCATTGAAGGACACCAATGAGGGTGTCATTCTGAACTCCCTACGGAAGAGTTCTGGACAACAGCTCCCAGAATCCTCTGGTCAAAATGACCCATGGCCATGTTAGCTGGAGGATTTTAGGAAGCAATTTATCCAAGCTGTGGTCCTTCCTTCCTTGGTCAATGGATGGAGCCAATGAGTGCTTCCCTTTGGCTCTGCAGTCCCAGGACAACTGTCATTTGGAGCAGAGTGTTCTTTCTGTAATAGAAAAAAGCAAGTTGTCTGCAACTCCTCCTTCCTTTGGTTGATAAATGTCAGTGTGTGGATGTTGGGTGTTGCAGTGATGCTCTTAGACACCCAGCAGAGTCTGCAGGACAAGCTGGCTGCTGTGATCCACAGCCACTTTGTATCTCTTATCATCAAATAGCTCAGCTTCTCTTCTCCAGGCAATCCTGTCTTCCTCAGTCAAGAAGACACATTGTAAAGTCCAAAAGTATAGTTTATTAATGCATATAAAAGAAAATAAGTTAACTAAGTAAAAATCCATTGTGATGAACTTATCCAGTTCAGCCATGAGTGATTACAT
>CM034708.1:11798918-11834915 GCA_020142125.1 Phrynosoma platyrhinos | reverse complement strand
ATGGTGTGCTGTGCTATTTTGTTTATTTTTATATTGCATGTTAGCAGATTTTAATTATTTTAACTCTATTGATTGTTCCCCTGAGTTTCATCATGGGGGGGAAAGATGGAATGTAAATTAATAAAATGATAATAGTAGCAACAACAACATAGCTTTTAAAATTTGAATATAAAATGAAAATCAAGTTTCTAGCCCCCCATGATGGAAGAAATGGGGAAAGATGGGAGCATCCACTGATTTTGCTATCCACGAAGGGTTCAGGAACCAAACCTCAGTGAATACCAAGGGCCCACTGTATGTTGTTAGCCACATTGGGTCTTATTATTAAAAGAAAGGCAGGATATAAATTAATAATAATAACAATAATTAAATGATAATGATGATGATACTGGGTTGAGGAAGCCTGGCTTCAAGTCTCTCACAGCTACAAAACCTAGTGTCCTACTGTCACTTCAGCTTTCTAGTCATTACAGAATTACAGACTACACCTTCAGTCATTGTCTATGTCATTTCCACATCCAAATATGTGTGCATTGAAAGAAATGCACATGAAAATATGTGAAGTATGTCCTGGCAACTGCTGTTGAAATGGGACAAAAGTGAATTTAAGGAAAGAAAAATGAGAAACTGGTTGAAGCAAAGAGATATTTCCATTGCTATGCACAGTCACTGGCAGCTGGTAGGGCACTGAATCCACTGCAGGCTCTAGCCTGAACTTTAAACAAGCTATCCAAGGTGCAGAGCCCTATCTCCCAAATCAGATCCTTAGGTTTGAACTAAAAACCAGATCACAATTCACCACCCTGTTGAAACAAGATTCTTCTGACCATCTACACAGTTTCTGTGCAAGAACTGGGGAAGAGATAGGAAGCTGTTGATGTTGTTAACTTCCTTTGAGTCAACCCTGACTCATGGCAAACCCATGGATGAAACATCTCCAAGACCCCCTATCCTCTACTGCTCAGGTCCTGCAGACTCAGTCTATTCTAGTCTGATTGAGTCTATCCATCTGGTGTGCAGTCTCCCTCTCCTTCTGCTGCCTTCCACCTTCCCCAGCATCATTGTCTTTTCTAATGATTAGTCATGCCTTCCCATGATATGGCCAGAGTATGACAGCCTCAGTTCTGTCATCTTAGCTTCCAGGCTTAATCTATTCGAGGACCATTTATTTGTCTTTTTGGCTGTCCACAGTATCCTCAGCAGTCTTCTCCAACACCACATCTCAAATGATTTTTCTTCCTGTCTGCCTTCTTCACTGTCCAGTTCTCACATCCGTACATAGTAATGGGGAATACAATGGCTTGGGCAATTCTAACTTTAGGGTTCCATTGTATATCTTTGCACTTTAGGATCTTATCTAGTTCTTTCAAAGCTCTACTGTGCCTCAGTCAACAAAATATCTTGGGCCATCCAAGACAGACAGGAAGGATCTTGGTATCTGGATTCCTCACCATGGATTATCTGATGGAGGGGGGCATCGGTAAGAAATATGATCTAAGGGTGAGTACCATGAAACAGAAGGTGAAATGTTGAAACTATTATTTCTCCAAGGACCTTCCCTGGAAACTCTTACATTAAAAAGATTGGATAATCATCTACTGAAGATCTGTTGTGTAAATAATCTCCATTAAGTTCCAAGTAGTGTGATTTTTATGGACTGATTCACACAAGCTTTTTCAGAGCTCGGAAAAGTAGCTTTTTTGAAATACAATACCCAGAATCCTTATATTCATGACTTCCATGCACAGCTATTTATCTTGCTATCTAGGGTGTTCTGGGGGTTGTAATTCAAACAAGTAAGATTTCCAGACTCTGAGCATGTTAATGTCTGCAGCATTTAGTGGATGATCTGTATGCATGAATTGGCCACCACAGATGTAATGCCGTGGATGTGACTTTTAGGTTCCATCACATCACCTCAAAAAGGCCATTTTTCAAAAGAGTTCACACATTTCACCTACCAGCCTCAAGTATGCAATCAAACTTAGAAAATTAATGCATGTGTGAAATTGTTTCCTCTGTTTCCTTTTGGTGTTTGTTTTGTTGCCTGCTTTTCTTTTTCCTTTTTCAGTGAGGAAACCATCTTGCCAACATAGAAACATCCTCAGCACAGATCCATTTCCAAGACTAAACCACATCAGATATTTTAAGGAGACAAATTACAAATGGGTGACATGAATTCAGGGCCATGATTTAGGAAAAGATGGCATTGTCCATGTTGACCCCAAAGGCCAATGAACCTTTCATGGAAAGAAGCAAAGAAAACTCTCTATGGAAAAGAGAAGCCATAAATATAGACTCGTCCAGCTCTTTCAGGAGGGCTGAAATGGCCATTTGCTGGAGGGTGCAGACAAGAACTCCGACACCTGCCGGACCTAATGGACTCTGAAATGTTGTTCCAGAATTAATCAAGTCATTTAAAACCATGGCCGTCATCCTTCCATTCACGACTCTCCCCTACATAGATGTGCTGATCCTCATACTAATCCATGTCGGGTGACTTCAGCAGTATATCACTATAATTGCTGTTTGAGGGCTGCAAATTGGAGCTAAAATAACCAGATGCAAAAGAGACGGCCATCTCAGACTCTCAAGATGGATCTTCAAAGTTCAAGGAGAGTTCAAGCATGGAAGAGGCAATAGAAAAGGGTCAAGTGTAAGGAGATTGTTCACGTTCAGGAGGAATTAACTTTACAAATATATTGTTTCAGGAGGTGGTAATTGTCCCATCTTCCAGCTATTCATACCTCATTGAATCTTCGCATTTCTTTCCAGGCATTAGAGTGAGTCTCCCTCATTGAAATAAATTTGATTTTGACAAAATATTCAGGTTTGAAGCTCACAAGCTAATTTCTCTGGTGCTTTAAATAATCCTCTTGAAAGTCAAAAGGAGGCTGGTCTCAGGCTTGAGATCTTTAGCAGGGTGGGCATCATTTCTTCAGGCTACATCAGCGTTCCATGATGGGTTGAATTACTGCTCCCATCTTCCCTGAGACAATCAGAACATGGATGCCTTTCTTCACTGTAGAGAAGCCCTCTTTAACCTGCTGCCACCCCATAATCTTAGCTGGTGGTCTAAAAATTATAATCCAACCTATTGGAGGGCATCAGGTTGGAGACAGCTAGCCTACACGGTGGCACTTTGGGTGAAAAGGAGAAGATGACACTAAGGAAGTAGTCACTGGAAAGCATTTTTGGCAATAGAGTGATGGAGTGTGCTTATAGGAACTATGGATTGTGCTTATAGGAACTATGCACCACATATGAGATTCCACCTAAACGTTAGGAAGAACTTCCTGACAGTAAGAGCTGTTTACCAGTAGAATATATTGCCTTGGAGCATAGTGGAGTCTTGTTCTTTGGAGGTTTTAAAACAGAGACCGGATGGCCATGTTTCAGGAGAGCTTTAATTGTGTGTTCCTGCATGGCAGGGGGTTGGTCTTGATGTCCCTTCTGGTCTCTTCCAAATCTATGATTCCATGTTTTATGTGTAATTCACATTGCAAAGTAAAGTACAAGATCAACAGATTGTTTGTTTCAAACTAACGCTGTTCAGTATTTTCCCTCCAGATCATAAAATCCATGCTGGATCAGACTAAAGACCTAGTCAATCCAGCATTTTGTTTAAACAGTGGCAATGAGAAGCCCATAGGACTTAAATATATGGAAGGATTTTGATCTCTCTGCAAAATGAATCTTGTTATTGATGATACAGAAGTTTTTGAACCAATGAATGGAGGGAGGCCACATAAGGATTTATCCAGTATGCCACCACTAAGCTCTGTTTAACCACAAAGATACCTCCATTCGATGCCTTTCTGTTCATTCCCCTCCACTACTCTTGCTCAAGTCTGAAAGCCAGGTTTGAGCCATCAAAAGGTGGTGGTCTTGGAGTCAAAATATTGAAGAAATAGAGGAGGAATGGGGGAACGTTTTGCCTTCTCAATATCTTTGACTTCAACTGCCTGGCCATCCAAGTGAAATGGTCAATGGTAACAAATTGTGTGAGTTTTAATCCCAAAGAGATATATCTGCACTACACAGCTTGATGTCATTTTGTCATGACTCCATGCTAAGGAATCTGGAGATTTGTGGTGAGGCCACAATTCATGTGTAACCTACAGAACTAACTGATTGAATCCTCAGTCAGGACATCTTGGAAACTGTAGTTTGGGAGAGCGGACTAGAGATCTCTAGCTAACAGTTCTAAGTACCCCCAAAAAAATATAAATCCCAGGATCCTTTAGGAAGGAGCAAAGGCTACCAAGATTGGTGAGCTTAGCAGGCTCCAAAACAATGGCTTTGTCCTGGACTATGGCCAACACCAGTCCAAACAAACGCTGATTAGAATAGTTTAGCAAGAAAGGAGCTAAAAGGCAGGCTACAGACCTTTCTGTTAGTTCCCAAGAAGCACACCAGTACCAAAGCCAGGGTCAGGATTCCAGAGTACACAGTAGTCAGTTCAGTCTAAGGTCGGGGCAGCCAGAAGGTAACAAGCGTCCAGTTCGTTCTGAAGTCAAAGGTTCACGGCACACAAGGGTTCCAGAGAGCCAGTGCTGACAGTAATCACACATGGAAACTGCAATAAGCTCTGGCACTGAGTGGTCATCTCCCAGGTGATTAAGTAGGAGATTCCCTCCTCCGTGCCAGCTGAGGCTTGTTAGTCAATTGCCTCTCTGCAAGCCTCCTTGACCGACGCACGCAAGCACTCTCTGCCCTGCGTTGTCTGAAGGAAGGCACTTCCACACTTGTTTCTTCCTGATCCTTACCACTAGGCTGCTGTGCCTCCATAGGGATCCTACTAGTGCTAGGACCTGGCTGCTCTTCCTCCTCTGGGGCTGGGAGGACAGGGCTGGGATTTAGCAGGGCAGGATTAGGACCTGGTAGAGCCTCCCTTTCCTCCTGTACTGGAGTAGGCTCATCCTCCTCCTCATCCTCCGAGTCCAGCTCCTGACTGACCATGACAGGCTTGGACGTAACAGACGTAAGATCACACCAGTGGTAGCTGACAACTCCCATGTCAGTAGGTTGCTGACTCCACTCTAGCTTTTACTCTGAACCCCAAAAACTATCAAAGCTGCAGCAAGTTTTTTCAGAGGGGGTTTGCCATTGCCATCCTCTGAGGCTGAGAGAGTGTGACTTGTCCAAGGTCACCCAGGGTGGTTTTATGCTCAAGCAGGGATTCAAACCTTTGTCTCCCAGAGTTGTAGTCCAATGCTGAAACCACTACACCACACTAGCTCACTGCATCTAACAAAATCCCAGGGTTTGTAGCTTGATGAGGCACTAGGGCACTCAGACAAAGAATTCCAAATACCTCAAGTAACTATAAATCCCAGGATCCCAAAGGAGGGAGCCATGACAGTTAACGTGGTATCAATCACAGTATGATAGTTGTATAATGTCTAGGTGATCCTGGAAGAAATTTGCCACCCCATGTGGCTTTCTCAGTTGTGTTTGTGGTTCCCTAAGCTCTGTTAGTTTTACAGCCTTTTTACAGAGCTGGGAATGAGTGAAGAGAAATTCTATAACTGCATCTTTTAAAAAAAAAATCTTCTGTAAACCGTTACTTGCAAAATTGTAATTTGCGCCTTCACACATTTCACTTTTTGTAACTGCCACCCAGAACATGACTCCTTTCTCACTCCAGACTCTTTTTCTCTTTCTTTCTCTCTCTCTGTCTTTCTTTCTTTCTCTGGTGCACACGCACACACATCTCCTTTCCTCTTTCACTCCTCTTTCTCTCTCTCTCTCTCTCTCTCTTTCTTATTCAGGATATCAGGCAGATAAGAGTTATCAGAAAAGGTCATTCTCAATTTCTGTACAGAAATTATCTGTCTCCAGTACGTAATAAACATTTATCCATGCCTTTATTAGCTATATTGGATCTGACAGTTCTGTTAAACCATTTTCTTTCATTTTGCTAGGTCATGATGGTTAATGCCGCTAAAAAATCTCATCATTGCTTTGATCACTGTATTGTCTTCCCTGCATAACTGGGATTTTGTAAAGGTAAGCAGAGACTGCAATTACCTATTACAGTTACAGCCCGTTGAGCTCTTTCTGCCTAGGCTTCCCTCCCTCTTCCTTTCATCATCACAAGAAAGAAAAAGAAAGAAAGAAAGCATAGGACCACAAGGCATAAATTCTACTTTTGGGGATATATTTAGTTGGGCAACTGACATTTCATTGAGCAGTTGCATTAAGACCACTCAGCATTGGCATCACTCCATCTTTTTCACATCCATGAGCTTCCAAAATTACTGCTGGAAGCCATGCCAAAGAAAATGAGCCCCATTAATGAGGATGTATACCCAGCGATGATGACGTGTCACCAAGAGGCATGCTAGGAAAGGCAACTGAGGTTTGTGCATGCGTGTGTGTTCTTGTGTTAGGGAAAATCTTCAAGTTTTTTATTCTGAAATCCAAGAATAACAGATATATAGAAAAAACTCTCCTTGATGCCCTGATGGTGCAGTGGTTAAATGCCTGTACTGCAGCCACTCACTCACAAATGGTAAGGTTGTGAGTTCAATCCCAGCCAGGGGCTCAAGGTTGACTCAGCCTTGCATCCTTCCAAGGTGGCTAAAATGAATACCCATCTTGTTGGGGGCAGTTAGCTTACAGTTGTAAACCACTTAGAGACTGCATAGCATGGTATGAAATTGTATATAAATGAAGGTGATATTGCTGCTGGGAATTTTTAGAAACTTTTTTTTTTTTGGCATTGTAGATTATATTTTTTGCAAAATTTTCATTTGCAAAAAAAAATTGCTTTAAAAAATGTTTGGAGCAAAAGAAATATACCCTAACATGTATCAACGGAATACAATAGTTTTTTCCATTAAAAAAAAAAAACTTTGGAAGTCATAGCGCTCCTGGTGAAATTTTCATTAAAAACTCCCAAAATTGTTTTAAATTGGTTAAACAGATTTTTATGGTATGCCATGACATAGGATTGGAAAGAGAGGGAGGGAAAAATGGAGGGAAAGATGTGAAAAATCTCATCATAGACATTTTTTTTTTCCAATGTGGTGCCTCAGTATGTCAAAACATCCTTTCTCATAGTAATGAGAAAATTTGAAAAAACATCCTGTGAGAGAGATGAGAATGCTGTAAAGATGTTTAGTCTCCATTCAGTCTCTCACTGGCTATTAAAATGGTTATGACAGTTATAATTTGGAGCCCTTTCACACTACAAAGGTATGGTGCTATGAATTCACTATAAATGTCATGGCAACATCCTGGGATTTGCAATCTTGGGAGGGGCATTTAGGCTTCTGCCACACTGCAGAATTAATGCAGTTTAACACCGCTTTAACTGTCATGGCTCCATCCTATAGAATCATTATGATGTGAATGTGGAATGCAAAAGTGCACCGTAACACTTAAAAGCTGGAAGATGTCACCCAAGATCCCATTATTTCTGATTATTAGAAGCATACAAAAATAAATGTTTGCACCACACCTTTAATGGGCAACCCAAAATATAATCTACAGATGTCCCAGATGGCTGGAAATGGTTACACATGTGGTTCAACAAAGATTATTTGAATTATGCAGAAAGTCTGATCAAGAAAAAACAAGAGTCTGGTAGTCCTTTTAAGACTAACATGTTTTATTTGACATGTGACATTGCAAACTGAAGGCCATTTCAGTCTATGAAAGTTTCTGCCAAATAAAACATGTTAGCCCTAAAGGGTGCCATAAGAGTCTTCATTGTTATTACAAATCCTTTGTAAATTTGCATCACAAAATGGGGAGGGAGAAGGATGTTTTCAGCAGGATGGTTAAGCTACTTCCACAGCATCAATAAAGCTTGGATTTGATGTGTAGCTTGTATGGGGAGACTATCCAGACTCTTTCAGGAGACGCATTGCATATGGATCTAGCCTCTAAGTAGATCTTCTACCATCCTGCCTTCAAGTTCCTCTGCTATTGGATGGCAGGGTGAGAGACCGACAGCACCATGGATCTTTCTCTGGGAAGTGGGACATCTCTTTAGAGTTGTCAGTTTAGGATCATCCCAAGCCCTCAGGTTTCTAGGCCAAAAAACTGAAATCTAAAGTCAGTCTCTGGTGATGTTATTAGGTGTTATCCATTAAGGTCCAGCCACAGTTGCTCACAGCTTGTAATTCAGACACACACATATCCAACAAAAAAGAGAACATAGGGGCTCTGCAGGCTGCCCCTACTAGCCGCGAATCGAGGCCATGGCAACCACGCGTCCTCCCTTTTGCCTGATCCTCCCTTTTGCCGCTGTGCTGGGAGGACGTCCTGACGCCATGTGTAATGGCGCACGGCATCAGGACGTCATCGAGCTGGGGTTGGGCCGGCTGGCATGCAGCTGCCCTTCCCCATCTCTGCCTCCAGGCTGGCCTTTTGGGCCAGTCTGTAGAGGCCTATAGTTTCCTGTTTGCAAATCAAGACAGAAAACTTAACTGAAGGGGCTCTTTCCAGATCAAGGTGAAATGAGGGGATTATTCATTCTCAGGGGCTGTACAGATCAGCCAAAAGGGCTGGCCTGGGGTGGAGTAGGAGCGTGGTAACCGTTCCCTGGCCTCCCCAACTCCACCCCGATGCCGTCATCATGCCACCCACCCAAACAGATGGCGGGAGGCATCAGGGTACTCCCTTGACACAGCATTCACACACACTGTGTCAAAGGAGCGCCAAAAAGCCGCCATCATGGTGACAAGTGTGGCTAAAAATCAGCAGCATTTGCCAGCTCCTTTTAGAGCAGCAAAGTACCAGATCGGGGCCATGGCATGCAATTGCTGCGGCCCTGATCTGACAAGGAAAGGGGTGGCGGGACGCTGCCTCTTAAGTCCTGTCTGTACAACCCCTCACTTAAGAAAATGGGATAGAGAACATTCCATTTAGCATGCTTACTTCTAGCTAGAAGGTGGATGGAGACTAGAGGGAAAACCCTGGGAGGGCAGGTGGAAATTAAGTCAATACATAGACACACACCTTAGAGACTCTTTGTGAGTTGAAAAGACAAATCAATTAAGCCTTGCAAATTGTAGCAAGCTGCACTGGAGATTTGCACACATTCCTTCCCTTTTGCTCAGAGCTGAGCCCACCAAAACTGGGGAATGTGCACCCTTGCCTCTCACCTGGAGAGGTTCAGAGAAAACTGAATGTCCTCATGGGCAAGCAACCCTGAGATCTGGTAACTTTAAATGTAGTAATCCATCTACCCTTTTCAATTCCCTGTTTGTGCAACTGTGGAAAGGCCCTGTTAAACAAGGTTCTCAACCAACCACACTGACCAAATCCCACAGGTTACAGCTGTTCTCATTATGGATGAAATCATATTGTACCTATGTGTCAATTGTATCTATGTATCAAAAACAATGAGCCTACAAGGAAAAATGTGGTAATTTTAGGTTAACGCCACAAACATGGTTGAATGTGTAGAGATTTAATAATGGAACACTCAAAACTTATGTTGGATAGGCAAATCTATCCATCATTCTTTCTCCCATATTCGATTTCTTTAAATTTCAGGTTCCATTCCACAGTATGGGTGAAGAATTTTGTGGATTTGGGGCAGTTTTTCTTTAAAAATGAACCAAACATCTTTCCTTCTTTGTTCGTTTCAAATGTTTGTTCACTAGGGGATTTTTCACTAGCAGCCATGCATAGGAGTGCATGAAGAATACAAGCTTCATTTACTTGTAGTGAAGCTTGGAGAAATTTATTTGCTGGAAATTGCAACCCTGAGTACCCATTGGTTCACTGTTGCCTTGGAAGATTCCTGCTTTGTCCTTTCAGCAAAATCCCACCAGTTCCAACAAAGGAAGATCAAGGGTGTGTAACCTTGATGCCCTGATTAACCCACCTAACCTACACATCCCTCCTTGTACCCATGTTTGGAGAAATGAGCCTTTTCTGTGGGTCCAACTGACCACCCGGCATCACCGTCACTCCATCATAATTCATCTTTAGCTCTCCAATGGCTCGGCTCAGAGGTGGAGGCTGGTTCCAACACCATGATCCTTTTCATCCCAAATGCCATTACAATCTGCAGAACAAAAGATCCACAGACCCCAATGCCTGCACTCTGACCTTGATTTTGCAGGACAGCAGGCAGTTCAACAAGAGGCAAGGCCCTATGGTCATGGGAATCTCCAGCTTACATTTAAAACAGGCACTTAATGCAGCAGATGATGCAAACTGGGCTTAAATGAGCAGGAAACATTTTCTCAGGTGAACTGCTAATACAAACAGAGCTTGGAAATGTAACTTTTTTAAAAACTACAACTCCAAACAGTGTACAAATCCAAAACATTACTTTCTCAAGCTCTAAATTTACAAAGAGAGCCACCATGGTGTCGTAGTTTGAACATTAGACTTTAGAGAGCAGGGTTTGAGTCCCACTGGGTGATCTTGGCCAAGTCACAGTCTCTCAGCCTCAGATGATGGCAATGGCAAACCCCCTTTGAAGAAACATGCCAAGAAAACCCTGTGATAGCTTTGCCTTAGGGTCACTATAAGTCAGAAATTAGTTGAAGGCACTGCAACAACAAATTTACAAAATCCGTAGTCTCAATAGCTACTTAGATTCAGTCAATGAAATATCCCCCTTTCTGTTATGCAAAACATGGGGAAATTACTTTTTGGACTACCACTCCCAGAACCCCAGATTCCCACAGCAAGTATGGCCACTGATTGTACTGGCCCAGAAATTCTAGGAAATGAACTTTTGCAAGCTCTGATAATCTGTATTATGAAACTTGAAGACAAACTTTAAAAGACCTTTTTTCACGGCTGCATCTGCACTGAAGAAATAATGCAGTTTGATGCCGCTTTAACTTCCATGGCTCAATGCTATGGAATCTTGGGATTTGCAGTTTGTTGTGGCATCAGAGCTCTCTGACAGAGAAGACAATGTCTAACAAAACCAAAAATCCCAGAATTCCATAGCATTGAGCCATAACAGTTAAAGAGGCATCAAACTGCATTATTTCTGCAGTGCATATTAGACCATCATCAGTGGTAGGGAATTCTTGGAGCTGCAGTTCCACAACATCTGGAGAGCCAAAGGAATCCCATCCCTGTTCTAACCACTGCAACACACTGGCTGTCTTAATACACATCTGTTCCCAAAGAGAGAAAGGTCAATTAAAGATGTTATGTCTATTTGGCCACCAGCATTCCACCCCTCCTTTCTTCCTCTTTCTCAGAGTATCTCGTTTTTATTTTTATTTTTAAAAATATGAGCTAGATCATATTCCCTGCTGCCCGCCCCCCTCTCATTTTGAAGGCATCTTTTCAGGGAAGAGCTGGTGTCTTTGAAAAAGAAAACTGCTGGTGAAACATCCCTGCTATTATCTTGACAATCATCCTGTTATCAAAGTGGGCAAATATTAGGCTTGACAATAAATGCCCACAGCAGGGGAAAGCACAGCCTGGCTAGAAGTGGGAAGGGGTCGCTAACTATTGAGCCCCCTGTTGTAAAAACCATCAGAACTTCATCCTCTTCTCTATTTTCCTTGGCCTGTATGTGACCATTTTGTGTTTCCCTCCCTCTTTCGCCAAACCGCAAGGGTCGTTTTGCTGAACATTTTGTGAGACTTCAAACTACAGGTCCCGCTGTGCACTGCCTAAGGGCAGGATTTCCACTTTGCTGGAGAGTGAATGGTTTCACTATTAAACTGAGCAGTGCCTTGTGGCCTTTGAAAGGAATTAGTTTCAAGGTTGCAACATGATCAATAGTAACTTCTCTTCCCAGCTAAAATATAAAAGACAAATCAGTGACTTCAGAGCCTCAAAAGGCTCAACTGTTGGATAGGTCATTATATTGGTCTCTGGATATTCCTCTTCTCTGGAAGGGCACCCAACAGCACGGATATGGCTCAGCTGCAATTGGGTCACATAGTTTGGACCCTGTCTTAGTTTACCCTACAAATGTCCCATTTCGGCAGGGTGACCAGATGTCCTCACCACCAAGAAGAGCAAGACATCACAAAATGTAGGCCATTCAAGAAAAACAGAGGACATTACCAAATAAAAATGAAATCCCCTAATATAAATATAAACTCATGCTTCTTAGTCATGCTCAAAATGGAGGACATTTTTTTAATTCCTCTAGGACAGAAGGATGAAATGAAAGAAATGTCCAGGGAAAGGTGGACCTCTGGTTGCCCTGGGACAGTCCTGATTAGTCCTCTGCCATGCCACTTTCTCAGGTGCTGTCATGCCCAGCCTGGCTGAGGACACAGAGGATGAGTGGGATGAGTCACAGCCTACTTTGGGACCTAAGCCTGAAGGTGTTGGTCCTGAGCCTGGCCCTAGTTCTGTTTTGCCAGCTCCAGCAGAGCCTGTGGTCTCCCAGGGGGCTCCGCAGCCAAGCCTCCTGGCAGCAGAACCTTCAGACATAGAGGAGGATCAAGGGGCAGCAGAACCTTCAGCCAGCGTCGAGTGGAAACGGCAGGCCTTCAGTATTCAAGGAGACTTTATGAAAAACGCCCAAGTAATCAGCATCAGCTGAGTTCCTGCAGGTTGGTAATTTAAGCAGGTGCCGAAGGTCTGCCTTAGTACCAGAGATTATCTGAGCTTCCTAGCGAAAGCCTCTGTCTCTGTCTACTTGTTCCTTGGCCTGAAACCTTGACTCTCGGACTGCTGACTTATCTTGAATTTGTGGAACCCTTCACCTTCAGACTGCCTTGTTGCTCTCCCTCTCTGGAATCCTAGATCTTCAGACTCCTTGACCATTCTGTGGCTGGACCTTTGGACTGGTAATACGGATCTTTGCTTTCTTTCTTTGTATTAGAAAAAGACTTTTGTTTCCCTTCAACTCTCACAAGAAGCTGCTATCAGCACTCCTGGTGGCTTTCCTGGACAGGTGCTTTTACAATGTCCCAGTTTCTCTCTCCCTCCTCCCACCTTTTCCCTTTAAGATTACTTCAGTTGCTGCAAACCGAGTTCAAAATAGCAATGTAGTAGGCACTCATTCAATCCAGCAGGGAGGAGAGGAAAGGAGAGGGGAAAGAATCTTGTCCTTCCTCCAGGCTTAGGCAAAAGCAAATTGTGGCAAACTCTCTTAGCTTGTGTGTTCTTCATTAATAATTTTTACCAACTTGACCACACTCTGATGTTACTAGGCCACATGTGTCCCAGCTTTCATCTGTGAAGTGTGGGAGGATATGAACTGCAACACTAGTTTCACAAGCTGGTAATTCACCAGATTCTAAACTAAAGAGTGAAAAATAACAGACTGTGTCCACTACAGAAGAGATGGTGGCACTGATTAATTTATATTTTCTGGCATGAATTTTCTCCCTCAACCTAATACATTTTGTAGCAAGTCATCATATGGCACCATTTTACTTTATTCAAAAATGCCTTAAGTAGGTTTGCTAAGTTAGTACCATCCCAGAACCTAAGATTTCAGGGCTAAAACCAAGGGGCAGCCCTTGCAGGAACAGGCTATGGCAGTGTCATTAAGCATTATACATTAAGCATCAACAACAGTTGTTTGGAATATACCATTCATTTTTGCAAGTGAAAAAAGGAGAATATGTACACTATGAGCACACACTGCATATCCCACACTGTATTTTGGGGTCCCCATATTTCATATCTCATATCTGGAGACAGCATGTTCTTAAGAGATTTATGACCTTTCAGGAACACTGGTTCTGGTTCCTAGGGGAAAGGAAGTGTGTCCTGAGGCATGTGCTCATCCAGCAATAGCAATAGCATTTACATTTCTGTACTGCTTAATAGTGAACTCAGCACTCTCTAAGCAGTTTTCAATCTGTAAGCCAATTGCCCCCAACAAACTGGGTACTCATTTTACCAACCTACGAAAGGATGGACGGCTGAGTCAACCTTGGAGCCCTAGGATCAAACTCACAATGTTGTGGCTACAGTACTGGCATTTAACCACTGTTCCACCAGGGCTCCTTGTAATTGTCCAGGTAATAAGACAATAGAATCCAAATGGGGGTACTGAGTGCTCCTTCCTTCCCCCAAGTGATCTGCATTTTCTCTTGCACCTTAAGACAAAGGATCTCCTTGTACCCAAAGTAGTAAACTTGTCACACTCTCTCAGTAGTGCAAAAGCAGTGTAACTGTTGGGCATTGATGGGTTTTGCCCATCAATGGAAAGGAGCAGCAGTGGATGACTATGGCCAGCTACTGGACAGACACAGTGGCATCCCCACTCAGGGTATCACCTGGTGTAGGGAGGTGGGGCTTCTGGGGGGGCTTCCAGGAAGGACTTCCAGTGCAGCTTCCGGGGTGGAGTCACACGGAAATGGCCGTGACGGCTGAGAAAATGGCTGCGCCAACTGGAAAAAGGCCATGCCAGCCAGGTGAAGACCTCAATAGCCGGGGGAAGGCTACACCAGCCAAGAGAAGGCCACACCAGTTGGTAAAACGACCATGCTGGCTGGGAGAAGCCTGCGCTGGCTGTAAAACAGTCACGCTGGCTGGGAGAAATGGTCGCCTGCCACCCACTTGGACCAGAGACCCCTTCCCAATGCCTGGAGACACCCACAAGGCTCAGAGCAGCACCTGCTTGGCCCTAGGGGGCACCCACATGGTTCCCAAGGAGCGCTTGTGGGAGCTGGGGGGCTGACCGGGTGTTACGCCCTTCTGGGTGTCACCTGGTGCAGCCTGCCCCCCTCCCCATGATGTTAATGGACAGACACAGTGTCATACAGCCACAGATGCCATTGTACTGTTCTCATTCCACTTTTTAAGCCTGGTGTGATCAGGGTGACCAAAGGTCCTCTTTTTCCAGGACATGTCCTACATTTCAACCTTCTGTCCAGGAGGAATTCCAAAATATCCTCCATTTTCAGTGTGACTAAGAAGCACATTGAGTAATTTGCTAAGAAGCACTATTTGCTTTTCCCCTTCAAGAAATGTATCTATTTGGCAGCCTGTCCTCAGTGCAAATAGTGGGATAGGATAGATCCGTCTAAAGTTCCTTTTTCATTGGAGCAGCAGGAGACAAAATGTGCCTCCAAAACTCAGGGCATGTTTGTTTCTCAGAGGGGGAAAGGACAGCAAATGTGTTAGGGCAATGGACTGTTTGAGGACATAATGCAAATGTTGAAAGGGTTTTTGTCTTAATTTCAACAGGATGAACAAATAAAAGGAATAATTTAAATGTAGATTCAGACATGGGTTTGTTGGTAGTAAATTACAATTTTAAGCATTTATCTTGCTCTGAGTTCTATAAGTATATTATAGCAAGCTTACAAGTCATTTTAAGGAAGCAAAGTTGATCATAAAAAATACAGTTGAATCCATAATAAAATACAGTATATGCAATATAACTGTACATAAACCATGTGAAATTAATTTATATTTATATGAGTTTTTTTAGCTTTTATTTGGTAATGTTCTACATTTTTCTTGAATGTCCTACATTTTACAGTGCCTTGTTCTTTTTGTGGTTAGGACATCTGGTCACTCTGGCTGTGATAAGTTTTAAGATGATGCCAGCTATACGTTCAGCTCAGGATTCATGGCTAACATGTTTAAAAGTCTTTCAATGCATTAGGGATGTAATTCTTCACTAATTTTCTTCCCAAAACAAGAAAGTGTTCAAAACTACACAGCTTTTGAAGACTATTCACAATTTGGTACCTTTTGGCCAAAATTCACACTTGACTGTGAAAAGGCTGTTTCCTGTGCAAACAACCACATTGAAACTTTTGAATTGCAAAGATTATCACCAGTTTAGGATTCTCCTTGGCAGAGTTTCCTGACACAGAAAAAAAAACACTATGTTTTGATTATTTTAAATAAAATATTTTCAACTAGTCTTTCCCTCCATTCCATACAAATTTTAGGGAGCTTTGGGAAGTCCTTATTCTAATACCCAACCAGTCTGATCTCAAGAGAAAAATTACAATAGAAAAGATGAAGGAATGGGAAAAGAAAGCAAAATCTAGTTATTATATTCTCTCTCTTTCATCTTTTTTTTTTCAGGATAGGGGTAAGAGAGTAATTTAAATAGACAATCTAAACTTCCTCCTGACATTTTAAACAGCACTTGCCCTGGTAGCAAAGCGCAAAGGCAACCACTGTGAGATTATCATGCGCTGTTAAATTATTTGCTTGCCTCCTTGTGTAGACACAGAAAGGAAGGCATGTGACAATACATAAAATAAATCTACTCCCTTTTAGTTGTCCCCAGCTCCCCCTTGCTTCTTTTCATGAATGTGATTCCATTCAGCAGCTCAAATGAGGAGGGTGTAATGTGATTTTCTTTTCTATATCTCTTTAAGGAATAGAATACAAGCATATCTCAGCGAACAATGTCTCTAATAAAGAAGTTCCTTTTTACAAAGTCTTTTTATAGGAGCCCAAGCCTCTCCTTTTCTTGCCTTTTGCCTAAATGGAAGTTTTTTCTTTGCAGCAGTGATACTGTGAGGATGGTAAAGGAGACAGACAGACTTTCAGTGTTGTTTTGCAGCAGTGTGTCTGCAGTAAACAATGCACTAAAGCTTGAGCTGGGAAAGAATTGGATCTACTCTAGGTGAGTAGAGTCTATAGAAAGAATAGTCCATGGACAGTAGTGCAGCTATGGAGGGAGCAGTTAAAAAAAAATCATAGCTCACCAAATAAGAATTCTGCCCCCCCCCATGAAATTTTCCTTCAGTCCCCAAATTTATAGCATTACAACTTAACATTTCAGTTGAGTACTTAGAAATAAGAGTTTAGGCCTCCAAAGAAAAAGGACAGACAAAGTGACCAGGGGAATATAAACACAGCAAATATCAGAGGTATGGGTCTGAACAGTTTTCAGGTTCCTATTCTCTGAAATGCTAGAAATCTGGGGACATTGGAGGACAAAAATCTTATCTGGGGAGCAAGGCTGTCATTTTTCCCTCTCCCAGTGTAGCTACACTCCTGTCCAAGGAGCCCTCTTGGGTCAAGAATCACAAAAAGCCTTAAGGACCACATGTTTGCCCACCCAAGATTTCCTTGTTGTAACTATGCCATTTGGGATGGTGATCTCTTTAAATCTGAGTTATCTCGGTCTAGTTTTCCATATGAAAACCTGTCTACTCCTATATAATGAAAACAAACCACAAAATGAAATTCTCCTGCCCAGCTGCTGCATCTTCTACTTCTGTTCTATGTTATAGTTAAAAGATCAGGACTCTCTCTCTATCTTTTTTCAGTTCTCTCTCGCTCTCTTTTCTTCTTTTACACCAGTTATAACATTTTTCTCCTTTCATTTCACAGGTGTAACAGCAGCCCCCCAAAGCTGTAAGGAAAAGGAGAAAGTAGGCCAGCTGTGCACACAATTGCACAAACAGATGGAGATGGCATACGGGTCTCTCTGAATATATTTCCCTTAAGCTCTAAATTCTCCATGGTAGGTGACATGGTAGTTCGGAGGAATGATGGCTGCCTCGGTCGTTACAGCTGAGGGAAGAATTGAGTGAACGTCATTGGAGTAAAATGAAAGACTTCAGCTTCAAACACATACATACACACACATATGGGGATAGGGAGGGGAGAAGGCAGACAACCTTTCAGGCCACCCATTAGAAAGGGCATCTATGATATCTAAAATATTTTTCCCATGCACAATAACACTGTAGGTAAAATTGCATTGTTAACAAATTACAAACAATAAGCAGATACACAACAATAAAGAACAAAAAACTACAAAAAATAACAAGGGATGCTGGATTTCTCATGCATGGCAATCATAGTTTGAGAGTTATTTTGTTTGCTTGAAACACAAGTTCTTGAATTCCTGAACCAACATGGGCAGTGGCTGCAGTCCAAAAAGGAATGTATTCAATTCTAAGATAAACCATAAACAATAGAACTAACTGTATTAGTTCTTAATTCAGAGATATAGTCATTTTCGTCTGGAATATCAGTATGCAGAGATCTTGTAGCACCTTTGAGACTGAGTGAAATATTTTGTAGAAGAAGCTCTTGTAGATTTGGTCTACTGCCATGCATAGATCAAGTCTACAGAAGCTTGTATGAGTTATTGGGGGTCTGTCAATTACTTGGGCACTGGAGGTGATATGCTATGTGTGATCCCTATCAGGAAAAGACAGTGAACTTCTGAAGTTGCCGTTTACTGTTGGTCCATCTAGCTCAATAACATCTACTCCGGGGTTGGGAAATGTGTAGCCCAGTCAGCCTCAAACTTTTTTGGGCTGCTTCCCTCTTCCCTCTTGGACAACAACTGAACACTCTCCATGCCTATTTCTTGATATTGTGTCTACTGTTCCACTACAAATTCAAAACAACCAATCTAGCACTATAAAGTTAAACAAGTATATATATTTCATAAATTAAACTTGACTTTGTAAAACAATTTATTTAATGTTTTTATCAATTTGAAAAATAAATGTATGTCTCTTCTGTAAAACGTTGCCTTCCTTTGTAGTTTTAATGGGATAGATGTGCTTGGTGTAGCGATATTTTTCAACATCAAGCTGGAAGACACTGAGAAGTCTTAGATCCCCACATTCCATATTTTTTAGTACATTTCTTTCGAATTACTGCACTGAAGTCTCAGTCTACTAAGTATGATGTTGAGAAGGCAATAAAGTACATCTTGACTCAGTTATACAGGCAGATTTTTTTTATAACCAAAAATCTTGGTATGATTTTTTTGAAATTTGGCCTCAACTCAGAGTCATTTTGGAGTGACATCAGTTCTTCCTCCACCATTCCTGTTTCCTCATTGGTAATATCACCCAGTCTGGTATTTTAAGCAAAATATATTCTTAAATCAAACTTCCCTTTGTTTAGGGACAGCAAGCCCTACAGAGCTATCTAAAGCCCATGCCATAATTTTTAACAGAAAACACACACACACCTGTTTTCCTATTCGTAGAAGGAATCAGGTACTTGAAACAGCATTTTCCAAAGTGGAAAAATGCAGGTACCTTTTTAATCTGGCTTACAGTCACCCAAAGGGCTGGCTGATGGGGCTGCAGGTAAGAGGGGTGGGGGTCTCCAGGTGGCATTAAAGTGTCTTCAAATGGCGGCCTAAATCAGCAGTAACATGGATGAATATTCAGGGCTGAATACACAGATGTTTAAGAGTCAAGCCTTCAAATGCTTGGGCTGGCTGGATTTTTTTTTTAAATCAACCTTTTTCCATCTCAGACAGGAATAAGTTTGTAAATGTTGGTAAACCCCTATCAGAAGTAAAGTGAAACTGAATTCTCACCTAACCCTAGTGGTGACAGTTCAGATGCTTTCCAATAAGCATTGGACCTCCAGTCTTGTTTTTGAGATTCCCAGAGGTGTCTGGAAGTCACTAGCTGTTACAGACTGGATACTGGACAGATTGGATACAGATTGATCCATCCAGGCTCTAATTTATGGGAAACTGGCATGTCTGAACCCTAGCACAAACCAGTGCGTTTGTTGCCTGAGCAGCTTACAAAGTATAGTTCCCTGCCCTTGGGTGTACAATCTAAATAACCCCCTAAGCAGACAGCTTAAAAGGCCATCTTGGGGGCAGGGAAGGGGAGGGGCAGCCACACGATCAGCGCCCCAACCCCTTCCTGAGGTCGTCCTCGGAGCAGCCGGCCCTCCGCATGGCCAACGCTCCAAGGAGGACCTCCCGCCGCAGCGTTTCCACGTGCTGCGGCGGAAAAGTCGATGAAGGTGTGCCACAGCCTTTTGCGGTGCACCTTCATCGACTTGTGAAAGGAGCACTGATTTAGCGCTCCTTTCAGGGGCGGCGAAGCTGCGCCGTGGGATCGAGGCGTGGGGATGCCTAGGTCCCGCGGCGCAGCTTCCCAGGGCGGCCCATGGCTGCTCGTACAGAGCACACAAGGAAAAGGGGATGTGGGGGGTTAAGTCAAGCAAATGGTGGCTGCTTTTCTCTCCCTCAGAGGTCAGAGCAATGGTATTTGGAATATAGAGGGAGCGTGTTGGGCCATGGCATGATGGAGGTATGCCTGTCTGCTCTTCTCTCCCTCAAGAGAGAGGGAAAATGGTGGCTGGAAAATGGTGGCTGGAAAAAAAGGTAAGGGCTCTTTCCAGCTTCTAGGGCCAAGGCATGATGGAGTTGTGTGTTGCTGCTCTTCTCTCCCTCAAAGGCCACAGCAGTAGTGGTTCTTTCCAGCTTCTGGAGCAAAGGCATGATGGAGGCCTTTCTGCTCTTCTGTCCTTAGGAGGCCAGAAGAATAGTATTTGGAACATGGAGGGAGGGTGCTGGACCATGGCATGATGGAGCTGTGGCTGTCTGCTTTTCTCCCCCTCAAAGGTCGCAGCAATGGTAGTTGGAAAGAAGGTAGGGGTTCTTTCCAGTTTCTGGGGCCAGGGCATGATGGAGATATGCCTGTCTGCTCTTCTTTCCTTAGGAAGCCAGAAAAATAGCAGTTTGAACATGGAGGGAGGGCATTTAACCAGCTGCTCAGACCAAGGCACCACAGAGCTGGACACAAACAGCCAATTCCAAGAGAGAAAGGAAAAAGAAATTCAAAGGCATAGCCATGCTTGCCTGTTTCAGCAGACTTTTACGCACAGGGGAAAAAAGAACACAGAGAGAGGGGGAGAAAAAGAATGTTTCCACTTCTCCTTGTCCCTGCTTAGATTAGCATTTGGCATCCGTTCATCTGCCATTCACTGTCCTTGAGGAGCCGCTCGCTAAGGACTCTTCCATCCCACCAGGAGGCAATCCAATCTGTTCAGTGACAAATAAGAAAAAGTACATAAAGGACTTCCACCGAGGGTTTGAACAAAAACAGAAGCACAAGATCTACCGTCGGCTGTCTTTTATTGTTTTGTTTTGTCAATCTCTCCAGAACATTTTTTTAAAACACAGCATTTGGGGGTGGGATGGAAGGTTCTCTACAGCCATTGCACACTGCTGGCCATGGTGTATTTCCAAGAGTGCTCCAATGCATCTCTCTCTTTCTCTCTCCCTAGATCTCTGTTTCCCATTGAACCTGAAACTAGCCATCCTTCTCCTCCGAGAGGTGCAATATGGGAGAGGGAAGAAGAGAGGCAGAGGAAGGAAAGGGAGGGGACCCTTTTTCTTTGCACTTGTGTGGGCAGCTTTGAATGTGGACCATCTGTGCCCCCAGCTGGAATGCCGTAGATGGTCTGGCACTTGAACCACACCATATTTACAGATCTAAACACAAATGGCTGCTGCCTGATTGTTTCATGATTCATTAGGCAGACAAGCTCTCCTCTCCCGCCAGCACAGCTGTTACAGAGTAAACCTTTGTCACTTAATAGGCCTGATTATTACTTTCCATCAAAGGTATTGATCTGTGTCAGCTCTGCTTAAGAGAGGAAAGGGGGAGAAAGAGGAAGAGGGGAAGGAAAAGGGGGGGAAATGGGGCACCAAAATGTGCCAGAAGATCCAGCAAGAGAATGGCGGGTGGAGTGAGGGATAAACAATGTCATTAGTTGCTGCAAGTAGTTCTGGTCAGTCCTTTTAATCTCCACTGGATGTAGTGTATTCATTTACTTTGACAGTCGGGTCTTGCTCCTAGAGACAGAACATCATGCATGCATGATGCAGCAATTTTGGTGGGTACAAGTTTTGCTCCAGCTAGCCATATAATGCAGCCACAGATGGGACTGGACACTGCGGCAGCTGAAAGATGCAAAGAGGACTTTAATTATTATTAATAATTTTCCCTCCTTCCCACAGTGCCAAGCTTTAGACAGCAAGCACAGGGAGGGAGGATTAGAAAAATAAAAGATGGAATCCAAAGCAGAATGGAAACATGTGCAAATACACTGATTTAAGATGAAAATGGATGATGTCGCATTTGTAGAGCAGCGGGGCTGAACTTGGAAAAACCCTCTCAACAGTCATTACAAATGCTTTCCAAGGTCCATTTCTGGTGGGGGAAAGCATTCTGCAATTTGCATTAAATGCCAGCAATGCACAACAACAATTGGCTAGCACCCATAAAGTCTACATGACATCTCTCTCTGAATCTAGTTTTGCTAAAAAAAAAAAAAAAAAACTTTCCTGGTTATTTTAATAAAGTAAATTAAAGAATTAAAATATAAAAAAGAATTATGTCTTTTATTTTTTTCTAAAAGTCTATCTGAAGCATCTAGGAGTGGGAGGAGGCAAGACTGTTTTTATTATTATTATTATTATTATTATTATTATTATTATTATTATTATTATTATTATTATTAATTAAATAGTTTATTGGTTAAAAACAACAAATACAGACATAACTAACACCCACAAAAAAAACATAGTACTCTAAAAACATACAAACCAATATGACAACAAAACCAACAAGAAACCAACAAAAACATAAAGGGGAAAAAAAGGAAAAGGGAAAAAGGAAAAAGGAAAAAAAGAAGAAACAAAAACACCAACATTAAAATAACTTCCTAAAGCTTGACATGATCCGCTATTTAGCCCAGTTTTCACTACTTCTTAAAAATCCATCACGTAGTCATGAAATAGATGGATTTTTAAGAGGAGGCAAGACTGTTGATGCAATATATGATTAGAATCTACATCTGTCATCCAAACTATTTGATTAGAATCTGTCATTCAACCTATATTTGCTATCCAAATTATTTGATAAGAATCTATATCCATCGTCCAAATCTATGTCTGTCATCCAAGGCTGGACTCACTCCGTGGGAGAAGAAAGAAGGTCCAGTGGCTTCTTTTTACACCAGAGCTGGGGAAAGTGCAGCCTATGGGGTCCATGCAGTTCCTATAAAAGGCAATAGAGATGAGTGAGGATGAAGAAAACTGATTAATAGTTAGGCAAGTTAGCCATCCATGATTCAGCTCCATGACACTGTAGTCAACTTGGCCAATCTTCACACAGATCTCTTCAATGTTTTTGCAAACTATTGGCTCTGGATGTTTAGCCCCAGTATAACATCTTTATTTGTTTTAAGGAGCACTGTCCTAAAAACCATAATATAAGGAAGGAATGTCTGTTGTGCCCACTTCCTGAAGCAAGGAGGAGGTATGTCCAAGGAACACAGTATGAACTGGGCATATCAAACTATACAGTCCCTTGGGATTTATTTATTTATTTATTTTTGCAAAATGTCTTGGATTCTTTTCTGTTTCTTCATGACATGCAATTGTATTTTTAGAAAACAAAGCTCAGGCTCCTGCACTGAAGTGTCTGTAGCAGAAATGTCCTCATGCAGAATTATTCTTTCATTGTGCTATACAGCCCTTGGTTGAATAGCAATGTTGCACAATGCAACCAAGATGTCAAATGCACAACAGAATGCACAACCAAATATGCAGGCATATCCATGTCTGGTTCAGGATATTCATCCATGCATAATGTGATTATGGCATTCATGAACAGTACCTTGGCAGGAAGGATGGGAGGGCTTTGGTCACCCATGAAATGCCTCTGGAACATATGCTGTCTGTTCCCTCTGTTGTTATACTTATGATTAGGGCAAAGATGTAGACTTTTTGTAGATCAATTCACTTGGATTCAGACTTAAGTCACTTCAGTGATTCGACTTGGACTTGACTTGGCAATAAATGATGTATTTACAGACTGCCTGAAATAATCCAGCTTGAAGCCACTTTAACTGTCCTGGCTCAGTGTTAGGGAATCATGGGAATTGTATTTTTTCCTGGGACATTGAGCCTTCTCTGTCAGAGAGCTCTGGCGCCACAATAAACTACAGTTCCCATGATTCCTTAGCACTGAGCCAGGACAGTTAAAGTGGCTTCAAGCTGCATTATTTCTGGCAGTCTGTAAAGGCCCTGATCTGACTTGATTCAAGTCTTGTGTATTTTTAGATCTCCTTGCTGATCCAGAAACTGCAAACGGTCCCTTCCCCCCAACACACACACACAAAAAAAACTTGATTTCACTATTTTATATAAGGAGCACCATTTCACTACACCACTGAAATTAATGGGACTTAAGCATCCACAGATGTTGGTATCCATGGGGGGTCCTGGAACCAAACCTCAGCAGATACCAAGGACCCACTTTAAAAGGTATAATTTGCTAGTTGTTTATGTCACAACTACAGCCATTACATTCAGTGATATTTGGGAATTATGATTTATGAGTAACATTAATATTGTGGGCCCTTGGTATCCACGGGGATTGGTTTCAGGATGCCCTGTGAATACCAAAATCGGTGGGTGCTCAGGTCCAAATAAATACAATGGTGTAATAAAATGGTGTACCCTATATAAAATGACAAAATCAAGGTTTACTCTTTGGAATTTAATTTTTTTTGGAATATTTTCAAGCCCTGGATGATTGAATCCATGGATAAAGAATCTGTGAATACAGAGGGCTGGCTGTAGAAAAAACATTACTAAGGATTCTGTATGATGTGGTATGGGAGGAGGTTAATGCAGGGGTAACACCATGAATTAATACACCGGGTGATGCCAATATTAGTGATGCCATTGGTTATGATGATGCTGAAAGAACAATAGCAGTGGATCATTCTCTGCCTACAGAGCTCCCTCCCAACAGACAAAGAGGGAATTCCATTCTATTTTATGGTCCCTAAAATGCACTCACAAAGATCCTAAAATTGCCCCCTAACATGGAAGGAGATGGAAGGGAGAAGAGAGGAGAAAGGAAGGAAAGAAATAAGGAATAAGGAGAGAAGGGAGGAGGATAGAAGCACAAATTAGGAAAGGGAGAACAAGTGAAGAAGGAATGAAGGAAAGGAAGAGGGAAAGAAGGAAGGGAAAGAGGGGAAGAAGGAAAGACAGAGGAGGAGGAGCAAGAAAAGAAATTGATTGTAGAGAGCAAGAGAGAGTTTGTAAATTGCAGATTGTGAAATTGCAAAGTTAGGGTAAATTGGAATAAATTAGGATAGATTAAGTGTTATGTTATGTATGTTTCGTCTAGGTGTTATGTGTTATGAACAGTAAGATTACATGTGTTATGTGTGTTATGAGTGATATGATTTTATATGACCAATAAAATGTATTAAACAAAAATTTTTAAAAAATGCCTCCTAAGTTGTTTGCTGTCTCGTCTCTAAATATTGTACAGTTGCCCTTCCTAATTTGTGGAGGATCTGTTCTGGCGGGGGGGGGGAAACCTGTGAAAATGGCGGCTCACAAATATTCGAGCCCAATTGAAACTAATGGTATGCATGCCCATGGTGCATGCTCATCCATTTTATGTATAGCCGCTTGTCCTTCCCCACAAAGTGCAAGACCGCAGACTTGAAGTCCGCGAACAGGGAGGGACAACTGTATATTGAGTCCAGCATACTGAAATATTTTTCTCAATAGGATCATTCCCATTGAGCAGTAAAAGCAAATACCCAATTAATCAAAACAATAATACACAATCAATTAAGCAAAAGAAAAACACAAACAAAATGAATCAGCTGAATGAACTTTAATTAGATGAGAGCTCCTCTTTTTTTTTTCTTTCTTCAAATTGGGTTTTCATTTCATTAAGAGGCTTCTGAAATACTAATTTGCCATTGTGTAGACATAAGAGAACTCCCTTCATGCGGGCTGTCATTATGCAAAGCATTTGAATCCTCCATCTGCCTCCATAGAAGGCTCCTGCCATGATAATACTATGTAAATAGCAACCCAGAATTCCAATTTTTGTGTTTTCTACACTGTATGGAACTAAAGTTACAATCTGTCTGTTTTTAACTTAGATACTGTGAATATTTAGGTGTTTTTTTACACAAGTACTGTCAGTCCTCCATATCTATGGAATTTTTCATGGATCATCCATGGAGATGGAGGGCTGATATCATGGGTATCCATGGATTTTTTTCATGGACCATCCATGGATTGAAAATATTCCAAAAAATAAACTTTGATTTTACCATTTTATAGAAGGGACACTGTTGTACTATGCCATTGTATTTAATGAGACTTCAGCATCCATGGATTTTGGTATCCATGGAGGGTCCTAGAACCAAACCCCAGCGGATACCAAGGGCCCACTGTACAGGCATAACTCTTCTCATTTCCTCTTCTTTTCAGTCTTCTGCTCCCTCTCTTTCTCTGCCTCTGATTTATTAAACCACAAGAATGGAGACTTTTCCAAATGATGAGACTGACGGGCCCTTAATGGTGGCATCACCAGACGCAATGTCGTGGTCTACCCCGAATAATATTTCTAAATCTGCCGTAATGCTGGAAATTACCGCTCATTAACATTGTAAGAAAGGGGTGATTAAACTAATAGTTACTGAGAGGCATTTGCGGTGACAGGAGGCAGTGATTAGAATAAACTGACTTCAATATACATTTAAGCTGGGGAATAATAGGATGTGGCAGGAAGCCAATAAGAGAACATGGCCCTCAGCTCAAATCAATGAATTACTTTCCCCCCCAGCCCAACAACCCTCCCCATCTTTACAGCTGTACATGGTCGCCTAATGAAAAATCAATAGCCCTCTGTAATTCCAAATTGTACTCAATCGTTTGACCTGACAATTTCTTTTCTGTCTTTCTCCCCCTCCGCTGCTCCCTGGACCCTTCACCGCACAATCACATGCTGTGACTTTTTTTATTCCCTTTCTTAGGGAGGATACAGTTCAGTTGCAGAGAGCAGTACTTCACAAGGCATACAGGAAGAATCTGCCACCAGCTCAGCCCAATTTATCCCCACCGTGGAACGGAAATGAGGGAACCGTGCAGAAGAAATTCTACAAGGCCTTGTGGAAAGAAGAAGAGATGAAACAGAGGCCAGAGCTTCACTTCACATCAAGCTGAGTCTACAACTACGCAAAGTGAGATGGCTGATTCAGGCGGCAGATGCTGAGAGGTGGCATCAAGATGATGCAGGAGAAAACTGTGTGCCATAGCACCTGCCCAGCATCCCGTCCCCAGAAGCCCTGCTGCATTTAGGGGTTGTGCAATATATTCTCCTCTTACCAACATTATGGAAACATTCAGTTGCTTTCAAGGAGATGGCATCATTTATTTATTTACTTAGAACAGAATGATAATTATTCCACATAGTAGAATAAAATAATCTAAGGGGGATTGCAGACTGCCAGAAATAGTGCAAATTGAGACCACTTTTAGGGTTACGGTTAGTGCTAGGGAATCATGGGAATTGTTGTTGTTTTTTCTGAGACATTGAGCCTTCTCTGTCAGAGAGCTCTGGTACCACAATAAAATACAGTTCCCATGATTCCCTAACCCTAACCCTAACCCTTAAAGTGGACTCAATTTGCACTATTTCTGGAAGTCTGCAACCCCCCTAAGTAGATTATTCTATTACAATATTCCTACATAATTGCATGCATACATTAATATGTACGTATATGTATACATTGCATACAATATAAAACATAGAATCGAATACAATTATTATACTATTCTGCTTAGAATAGAATAGGAGCAATGGATAAAAACTTCAGGAAAAGAGATTCCACCTCAACATTAGGAAGAATTTCCTGACAGTATCATGTGAAATTGCATTCCTCTAAGACTGAGAGAGTGTGACTTGCCCAAGGTCACCCTCTCTGTGTTTCCACAGCTGTCCAATGGATTTCTACTTCAAGCATGTGAGGAAGTAGACTCAAGTCTACAAAAGCTCATGTTACCAGCTTCTTTCTTTCAGCTAGTCTCAAAGGTGCCACCAGATCTCTTTGCAACCGAATAGATTGTGAAACTAACAACAGTAACAACATGTCACATTATTTGATGATCTGTCACTGATTTCATCACTGATGGGCCAAAATGCCACTTATTAACATCTGGTCGACTATGGGGGGAAGCAGACAGAGGTGCCGGAGACGCCGCTGGACGGAGCGCCACGGGAGCGCAGCCTCCGCACCGCTGCGCTCCGGCGGTGTCCCTGGAAGGAGCGCTAAATCAGCGCTCCTTCCACAAGACAGGGAAAGTGTGCCCTAAAAGCGTAGGGTGCACTTTCCCTGCCTTTTCCGCCGCAGCGCGTGCGGACGCTGCGGCGGGAGGTTGTCCCCAGAGCGCCGGCCTTGCGGAGGGCCGGCGGCTCTGAGGACGACCTCAGGAAGAGGAAGGGGCGCCGCGCGTGCGGCTGCCCCTCCTCTTCCTTGCTTCGAAGACGACTCAATCAGTCGTCTGCCGAGGCCCAATGAAACCAAGTGTCTAACTTTGTGCATCTGAATATACAAACAAATGCATACCCTCCAACATTTCACAGATGAAAACCAGGATTCGTGTTGCCAAATGGCATCAGAGTGGCAAAAACTATTAATGAAGAAGCTAAGAAAGGCTGCAGCAGTTTGTGTTTGCCTGAGTCTACAGGGATGTGTATGATTCTGTTTCCTCCTTTGCTGAGTTGAATACGAATTACTTTTGTACTTTGAACTGAGTTTGTAGCAAATGAAGTAAGCTGAGGACAAAGGAAGAAAGTGGAACATTTCAAAAGCAGCTGACAAAGTGGAATGACAGATTATTAATTGGGACTGTCCCTGATCCCAAATCAGGATAAGCAAAAGCAAACTGTTGCAGCCTCTTCTAGCTTCTGTATTCTTTCTCATTAATAGCTTTTACCATCTTGACCACACTGTGATACACCGAATTGCATTGAATGTAACGTGTAATTCAAAGAAAAGACAGAAACTATACATAGTATGAAGAAAAAAAATGTCTGAGAGAGACTTATTTCTTCAGGTAGCTGTACACACACTAGATTTCCTGTATATTTAGTATGATCCCTTATATGTCTATTTGTGACTGAATGGTGAGATTCCCTCTCTGCATGTTCCAAGTCCCATTGCTCTGGCCTCTGAGGGAGAGGAGAGCAGCCAGCATCCACTCCCATTCCCTTTTCCTTATGTGTCATGTCTTATTGAGATTGTAAGCCTGAGGGCAAGGAACTGTCAAATTTATGATTTGTAAGCTGCCTGGGGAGCCTTTTGGGCTGAAGGGTAGCGTATAAATATTCTACACAAATAACTAAATATTCTTTTTTTTTCCTCCCACCAAATTCTGCTGAAACCAAAATGTGAGGCAAACTGGGAGGTTCTTCCTTAGACTCATAGAGCTGGAAGAGACCCCCAAGGAGCATCCAGTCCAACCCCCTGCCATGCAGGAACTCACAATCAAAGCATCCCTGACAGATGGCCATCCAGCCTCTGTTTCAAAACCTCCAAAGAAGGACTCCACCACACTCTGAGGGAGTGTTTTCTACTGCATCTGAGCTGCTTGCAGAAACCTCTTCACTGGTTCACTTCCACCACCACCCCCTCGGTCCATGTTCTAAAAGGGAATTCTTTGGTTTTTGCCTTAGTCAGCTACCAACTTTCTTGCTTGGAGCTCAAAATGATCTTACAGGCTGTTCATCCCCCTGTTTCATCCTCCTTGCCTTGAACATACCCACACTCACTATCGCACAATAACATCAGCTCCAGGGCCTTGACTGCCCAAGGCAAACTGGGGAACTGTTGAACCCACTACACAGGATATTTTTGCTGCCTGAGGCATCCTCCTGTTCTCCTTGTGTGATAGAACAGGCTGCCATCCCCTCCCCTCTGAAATTTATTAGTGCCACCTGCTAAATCGGAGCACTAAATAGAAGAACATCACTCCGGAGTGTTGGTGTCCTTTCTGAACGGAGACTTTTCAGAAACATTGTGGACATGCTGTCATAGATGTAGATGGTTCTTGAGGGCAAATAAGTGATGGGTTTGGGTGGGTGTCTTCTTTAATGGACTTCCAACTGCAAGGAAGAAAACTGCAAGCACAACAGGCACAGACGTGTAGGGAACCGAAACTGAAGAGACAAGCAAAGGGAGGGGGAAATCCCTGCAGATTCTTTTAAATAGGTTGTGAAACCACCTCCTTCCCAACTCAGCACTTTCCATGATAAGAAAAACAGACCTAAAAGCAAAAAGTCAATACATTTAGGCTGTGCATGTGATATTGTAACTTAAAGGTATGGTTTTAATTTTGCAAGTTGTTTATGCCACAGCTATTGTCATTATATTCACTGATGCATGGGAATTATGATTTATGAGTAACATTACTATGAAAAACATTACTAAGGATTCCGTATGGGAGGAAGTCAATGGGGGTGGTGGCACCATGAGTTACCACACTGGGTGACACCAACCCTAGTGATGCTACTGAATCAAGGTCCTTCTACCCTCTCCTGTCATTGATCACACAAGAACTCTGTTCTACCCTTAGCAGAAGAGACAGCAGCCAGACAGCCTTTCCATGGAGCTGGCAAGGAAGCAACGATGGTGGTGGCTCCATAAGGGACAAGCCAGCAGAGTTAATGTGGTGTCAGTCCGGCTGGCCCATGTAGATGCCACTTTGCCGTCACACCAGGTTTGGTCTGGTGCCTGTGGCTCTTGTTTTGGCTGATCCAGATCCAGTACCAAGCATAATGCTCCAGACTGCCCCAGACCTTCGGCCAGTATAGACAAGCCTCAAGAAACCAGGAAAGCAGAAGATTAACTGCAGCCATCCTGGCCGTTCTGTGGCACCTGGAGACTATGTGCCTGCCCTGCAAATTTGTTTAATTTATCTCAGAACACTAAAAAGTTATTTAACAGCACTAAAAATAAAGCTGCTCTTTATATAGTGTGTAATAAATAAACAGGGAATTCACCATCACCTGGTGTGGTGATATAGATCCCGCATAGATATCAAATGAAGGATTAGATCAGGGGTTCCCACATTTTGGTCCTCCAGATGTTTTGGACTTCAGCTCCCAGATGTCCTTACTGCTGGCCAAGTTGGCTAGGGCTTTTAGGAGCTGAAGTCAAAAAGGCCAATGTTTGGAAATCACTGGATTAGATAAACTCTACTTGGATAGGTCTGTCGGCCCCTATATCAAGAATGATAATTGCATGGCTCTCCAGAGGTGGTTGGACTGCAACTCCCAGCAGCCTTAGGCAGTTATAAGGAATGTTAGGAACACACTCTCGAAAATTTCACAGGTAAAAATTGGGATACATGAGGCCAAGGAACATCAGAGTGCGATCAAGATGGCAAAAATTATTAATAAGGAAGAACACATGAGCTAGAAGAGTCCACTATGAAGGGCAGGATTCCACCTCCTTCTCTCCTCTCCTCTCCTGCTTTATTGAGTCCAAACTACTTTTGCACATTGAAGTTGCAGCAATTGAAGTAAATTAGGGACAAAGGGGAAGTGTGTAAGGAGTACAGAAAAACTAGGACATTTGAAAAGCAACTGAAAAAGTGAGAGGACAGAGGATTAATGAGGACTGTCTCTGCCAAATCATGACAGTTAGGCAACAAAATCATGACAGTCATGACAGTGTGTTGGAGCCACAGTCCAATAATACCAGGAGAGCATGGTGATTCCCACCTATAATCAGTGCATGAACAAGTTATCTTTTTGGGGCTGCAACTCCTGGAACCCACAGTGAGCAAGGCCATTGGAGCTGGAGTCCAAATGTAGTAAGGAGCTGGGCTTAAAAAGGGTAACTTCTCTCAGCAGGTTGGGCTCACCACACTCAGTGTGTGCATACCTCCCAAAATGAGAGGCCAACATTACTGCCTTCATGCTTCACCTGTGGGATTTCCAGATGCCTCTGAGCCAAAAACAGAATGCTGGAACAGAGAAGCATTTTGGTGTGATCTGTTCAGGCTGCTCTTCCGTATTAACGTTCTGCACAGCTATTTCCCACAGTGCTCAAGCACCATTGCACTCACATAAATATGCAAGCATTTGTTCAAAGAGAAACTGCTTAAATAAAGAGCTGTAAATATAAATTCAACAGCTGTTGTCCCTTATATTCAGCACACAAAAGTAAAAAGAGATGATATAAATTTTACCTGAGCAAGCAAGAGAAGCCAACAGGGCCTCGTATTTTACTGGGTGCCCTGAGCAATGCTCATATATCTTACCACCATTCTGAGCTCAACATCAAATGCTTCAAATGATAAAACATCAATGGTAAGGAGGATCAGCCTTGTGGAGGGAAAAACACACCTTTTTTATTCTCTGCACAACTGGTGGTGGTTAATGTAGGGGGGTTGCAGACTGCCAGAAATAGCGCAAATTGAGTCCACTTTTAGGGTTAGGGTTAGGGTTAGGGAATCATGGGAACTGTACTTTATTGTAGCACCAGAGCTCTCTGACAAAGAAGGCTCAATGTCTCAGAAAAAAAAACAATTCCCAGGATTCCCTAGCACTAACCCTAACCCTAAAAGTGGACTCAATTTGCACTATTTCTGGCAGTCTGTAACCCTAGGTAGATGCCCAACATAAGCCAAATGCTGGTTTTTCTTTGGCCAAGATCCTTCGTCACATCATCACAGAATAAATATCAACTGACTAAGTTATTTATTTGTTCATTTATTTTATTTTATTTTTATTTTTATCCCACCTTTCTCCCAAAATGGGATCCAAGGCGGCTAACAACAGATATAAAACACATTAAAACAGCAATGAAAATAGTACAATTAAAACTGTAAAAAATATAAAAATTACAAATATAAAATTTAAAAGAGAGTTAAAAATAATTACTATATCATATTAAGCAATTCCTATATCAGCGAGGTGTAGGGGTTTGAGCACTGAGCTATGACTCTGGAGACCAGAGTTCATATTCCAGCATGGCCTTAGAAACAACTGGGTTACCTTGAGCAAGTCACACACTCTCAACCTCAGGGGATGCCAATGGCTTTCAAAGAAAACTTTCCAAGAAAACTCCATGATAGGGTCTCCTTAGGGCCACCATACGTCGGAAATGACTTGATGCAACACACAAACAAACAAAAACCCTGCATATCACTATAGGGCAACATATGTGGATCAATGGTAAATGTGCATAGCTGAGAATTTATAACACAACTGCAATGCACAATATGCAAAGGCAATGAATAAAGTCAAGGTGCATTCACATGCTACTCTGTGTGCATTAATAGGCTACTACATGTGCAGTGGTTTCTCATGCACAATTCTGCACAACCTATCATCAATTGGATGTTATTGTGTAAAACATTTGGACATTGTCCGGAAAAATCACTCTGCACATGTAGTACTGCAACTTATGCCTGCATATGTCACTAACAGGGTCCTAGTCTTTCATGTTCCCTTTCCCTTCCCTGTTGGAACCTGCCCTAATAATTATAGACCACATCCAATAGAACATAACTTTAATCCATCAAATGTTGTTCTGATTCCAACTTACCTTCTACTGAAGTTGAGATTTCTCTGCATTACTTGAATGCCCTCAATTACACATGCATGCAAACTTACAGGATAAATGCAGCATGGATGTCATGTCCAAGAAGGAGCCATTCTGTTTTCTGCTGCACCAGAGACTCGGACACAAACCAGTGGATTCAAATGATAAGAAATTCCACCAAAACATTACTTTTTAACTGTAAGAGCTAGCCAACAGTGGAATAGACTGCCTTGGAGGGTAATAGATCCATTGCCTTTGGAGGTCTTTAAATAGAGATTGGGATGGGCATCTTTCAGGAGTGCTTTAGTTGTATGTTCCTGCATGGCTGGGAGTTGGACAAGATGACCCTAGTGGCCTCTTCCAACTCTAGGAATCTATGGGGCTGTAGAGACTGCCCCAAAGGAGTAGTGGCAAGCCGCCTCTTTCCTCCCTGGATCGGGACCATGGCAACTGCATGCCACAGCTCTGATCTGGCCTTTCCGCAGCACAAAAAAAGCTGCAAACAGCAACTTCCTTTGGCACCATGGAAAGGGCACTCTAGCTGCTGCCACCACCGCTCTTTGGTGGCTCTTCTGTGCAGCACACCTGAACGCTGCACTGAAGACATGCCCTTTTGCCACCCGTCATGCGGTTGCTTGGGCGGCATGATGCTGGCCTGGGGATGGAGTCGGGGCGGCAGGCGTGCAGTTGCCACACACCCCCTCTGCCCCCAGGCCAGCTCTTTATGCTGGTTTGTACAGCCCCTATGTTTCTATGGGTATGATCCACCCATAATGTAGGGATCTTTTCCAAGATGTTATAGACTTCCATGACAGATTTGTGGTGGGAATAATGCAGCCCTCCTGATGCTGTCAGACTAGAACTCCCATTATCCCTTACCATTGGCTATGCTTTCTAACTATTGGAACACAATATTATAACACCTGGAGGGTTGTATAAAACCCCTAAGGCAGTGGTAGGTGACTGTGAATGGTTAGAAGGATACAATATCCCTTGAAAAATTGCCCCCTTACATCCTAAGGGATGTGGGGGCAATTTTACCATATCTTTGGCCCTCTCTGGATCAATTTCCAATGCAAAAAGACCCCTTATTTCCTCTTGGGAAAAAGGCTTTACATGGCCTGGTATGGGGTAGAAGATGCCAAAATTGTCTCCTGCACCATGTTTGACAGAAAAAAAATAAACAGCTCTAGATGCACATGTAGTCTGTGGATTCCCTACCCTTTTTACAAGAATTAAGGAAGAGGGTGGGAAGGCTACTAACTGATGCACACAAAGCACTTCTCGAGTGGCTAGAATTTCTCCCAGGGCTACTGGGTGCCAATCTGTGTGCCCTTTCAGCTGATGTTGGACTGCACCTCACAGCACCTGTAGCACACACACCCCAACTGTCCTGATTTGGCAGGGACAATCTCAATTAATCTTCTGTCATCCTATTTTTCAGTTGCTTTTAAAATATCCCAGTTTCATTCTCCTCCTCCCATTCCCCTACTTTGTCCTCAGCTTACTTCAGTTGCTGCAATTGGACTTCAAAATCTAAAGTAGTTTACACTCTGAGGAAGGGGGAGGAAAGGGCAGAATCTTGCCCTACCCAGTAGGCTCAGGCAAAAGCAAACTGCTGCAGCCTCTCCTATTTTGTGTCTTCCTCCTCATTTATAACCTTTCCCATTTTGACCACACTCTGATATTGCTTGGCCACATGCATCCCAGTTTTCATCTGTGATATGTTGGAGGGTGTGCTAGGAAGCATTGTGAAGGCAAGGAATGCTGGTATCGGCAGTCCAGGAATGTCTGGAGGATCACATAATTCCCATCCCTGCCCTAGACTATTTCAGGAGCTTGCAGAAATTGCTCTGTGCATGCTCAATGTATAATTTCGGCCATTATATTGTTGTTATTGTCATCCTTATTCTCCTCCTGCTAGCCAACCATTGTTAATTCACTACTTGTTTTTCAGTGTTATCCCAGTAGCAACATTTATTTATTTATTGGTTTGGTTTTTAATATTTAATATTAATATGCAGTGGCTCAAGCAGTTAAGACGCTGACTCTGTTGATTGCAAGATCAGCAGGTTTGCAGTTTGAGGCCCGGGTGCTGGATGATGGGGTGAGCTCCTGTCATTAGTCCCAGTTTGAAAGCATGCAAATGCAAGTAGATAGATAAGTACCACTTCTCAGTGGGAAGGTAAACAATGTTCTGTGCAATCATGCTGGCCATATGATCACAGTGTAGTCCTCAGACAACGCTGGCTCTTCGGCTTAGAAATGGAGATGAGCATTGTTCCCTATGGTCGGACACGACTTGACAACCTTGTCAACAGGGAATACCTTTACCTTTATCTTTCAAAACCAACAGGGCATTTGATTCTTCAGGGTTGTTATGCCTGATGACATCCATTGCTAAGGCTGCACCTGTGGGAGCAAAAATCAACAAACCAAACTGAACAAGAGGTGGAACAAGATGCAGTCAATGAAGCCATCAACTCCCACACACACTCGCTTGGGATTCAAACATGGGTTTCTCAATTGATCATGTGTCGAAAGCAATTTGCTAAAAACAAGCCCCAGCATGATCAGACACAGCAAGTGGGCTGACAATTGATGGATACATGACCTTACTGAGTCTATTTAGGGGGGTTGCCTGCCTTTAATCTGTCTCCTCTGATGAAAGAAGGCAACTTGCCTTCACAGAAAAGTTCACAAGTGTCAACTGAGAGATTGCATACCTTCCCTATGTGTGTGACAATTCATCATCACCAGCCATTCAGTTGGTCAAAAGGAAGGTAGTGGTTGGTCTTGTACACAAACACAAAGGATTAATACTCTGGGGTATTATTTGCAACTCTGGAGACCAGGGTTCAATTCCCATCTTGGCCATGAAACCCAATGGGTAATCTTAGGCAATTCACACTCTCTCAGTCTCAGGACGTTATCACACTTGCA
>CM034708.1:11783501-11798818 GCA_020142125.1 Phrynosoma platyrhinos | reverse complement strand
TTGCCAGCCCTGAAAGGAGCGCTAAAATGCCACTCCTTCCAGAGCCAGAAAATAGGGCACCCAAAGAGACGCCGCGTGGCTCTTTTGCACCTCTTCCCGTGCAACGTGTAAAAGCGCTGCACCGGGAGGACGTCCTGACGGCGCACACCATGCGTAGTGGCGCATGTTGTGATGACATCCTCGGGAAGGGGTTGGGCCGACTGGCGTGTGGCTGCCCCTCCCCTTCCCTGCCTCCAAGACGGCGCAAAGTACCATCTATAGAGGCCCTAAGACATGGGAAATCATTCACACCTGGAACGCTTTTATTTACTGTGTTCACATTCCCCTTCTAACTTTGCCTGCCCATTTTTTTTTGGAGGCCTAACCTATTTCAAAATGCTTAACTGGTTATTGCAATAGTAGAAAAGCTGAGGACTGGTGGAAAAATTCATATGGGGAGATTCTTATTAGTGAGTCAATGCCCTCATTCTGCTCCCCTCCCCTGGTAGCTATTCTTCTGTTTAAATCTAAAACCATCTCATTTAGCCTTTGAAAACAAAAGTAAACACTGAGTCTACAAATATATTTACCATATTCTAAAAAAGTGTAGATTTCAGTGAAACAAAAAGCACATCCGAAATGTGCATGGGTACACACAGGAAGACACTAGTTTCTGATTCTCACAGCACCATAAAACAGCTGGCTACAGTTCCTTCAAAAAGATTTATACATTGAGCTGCCTGTAAAATCCCATTTGTTGAAACTTCAGCATTTTATCTTTTGCTAAAGTCTCTTTTTTTAGGACTGATTTGCATATAGTTTGTTAGAAGTCCAAATCTAGTTAGAAATGCAGCTGGGCAATAAAATGGTGATAGGCAACACTCAAATGCCTCCAACTTGCAAAATTTCAAGAACAGTCTTTGTAGTTCTGCCTACCATTTCAGCAGGGTGGTGAGAGCAGGTAACAAGGGCTCAAATCCTCATTCAGTTAGCTATATAAGCAGCCGGTAGGCTAATTTAAATCCATGGAATAAATTTAATGTCAATACCAACCATAATAGACCCACTGAAATCAATGGGACTTGTGTAAGACTTCCTGTGTTGTTCAATCTTACAGGGCACAAGCACATGCAAAGTGTTACACTTGAATTTCCCATACTGTTGCCCTCCAGATGTTTTGGATCCCAGCAGTTTTCAACCCAGAAAGCCTAGCTGATGGTCAGGAGTTTTGAGAACTGCAGTCCAAAGCATCTGAAAGATAGTAGATTGGGGGGAGATCCCAAAGCAGAACTGGAAAGTAACATAAATTTGAGTTACTTGTAATCAATTTCTTTTTTAATAACTAAAGCAAAAGTAATTTACATTTTCATTGTAACAAAAAGAAGCTTCACTCTGTCTGCAGTGTACAGTTGGCCTTCATATCCATGGATTCTTTATCCATAGATTCATGGCTTGAAAGTATTCCCACAAAAAGCAAACCTGGATTTTGCCATTTTATATAAGGGATGACATTTTGCTGCACCACTGTATTTAATAGAACTTGAGCATCCACAGATTTTGGTATCCACAACGGGCTGGAACCAAACCTCAGAGGATACCAAGGGCCCATTGTAACTATAACTAGTTTTCAGCTCCCCATATTTTACAAGATATGGAGTGGCCTCACAAATTTGGGATGCTTAGAAACAAACTAAAAAATGTGACTTCCTGCACCAATAGCCTAACTTCATTCTCACTTGTTGGCTTAGTTTTGAAATGTAACTTCTTTGCAAAAGCCTGATTAGATAAAACAGAATAAATGACATATGCATCTGAGAAAGCAGACTGAAGTCTACGAAAGCTCATGCTGCCAACTTCTTTCTTTCAATGCTACAAGATCTCTTTGCATACTGATTCTACAGACTAACACAGCTCTATTGCTGAATTCTATGCAGAATAAATATGTTGCTGCTGAAATGTCGGTTCATCAGCCCTTGTTGCCAAAAACTTGTGCCGCATCATTTCCAAGCTCTGGGATGGTTGCAGCAAAACGTAACCCAAGCAGATCCTGCCATGCTTTTCCACCTTCTCTTGTACCGATGCTTTCATTGCCTTCTCCTCTCCTGCTGGCCCCCAACTTGAAAAGAAAAACCCCTTTCCAGCCTGTAATTCCTTGCTAATCAGCTGTCAGCCACGTCGCTGGCGCAATGACGAGAGGTGGTTCATCTCTCACGGCAGCAGCTAATGGCCTTAAAAGTCACCGAGTCAATGTCAACGGGAAGTCTCCGATTCAATCAGGGGGCCGGATGAGGGATGGCCCCTGCTGACATTAGCACTCATTTTGAGTTCAAGCATCTGGGGCCTAGTAAATAACCATCAGTGGGTGGGTCCAGGGGACAGGTCATTAGCCCCGCAAAAAATAAATATCGCTTCCCTTGATGGCTGCGAGTAATTTAGCTCAGACGAGGAAATTTCACCCTAGATTAAGTATGATGAGGCAGTATCAGTCAGTGGAGGCCAAACAGTGAGGGCTTGATGAGTTCGGGGGAAAATTTATATGCAGCCGGCTGAATGCAAGATGAGTTTAAAAGAAATGATGGACCTCTTTCTCCCAGTCTTTAGCCGTGGAAAGGAGCCAGCCCTCATCTTCTCCTTCCATCTCTGAAGCTGCCTTTCCTCCTCTTTTCTCACCCTCTCCCTCTGCCCAGCATCCATCCACTGCGCGCCAGCTCCTTTTTAAATAGTTCAATAGCAAGATAGTCCTGGGCCTGAGAAAGTGCAAGACTCAGGGTGACCTACCAATGTGATCCTTTTGCAGCTCATCTCATGCATGTGAGGGTTGGTTGTGGTTACTGGATTTGCAAGACGAAAGGATTCTGCACATGTTCAGAGGCACCCTTGTTCTCCAGCTACAACTTTGCCAGAGAAAACCTGTCACAAGCTGGAAGAGAATACCTACATGCACTTTTCTTGCCTTATGGTGAACAAAGGTAAAAGTCATAACCCTAATTCTAACCACTGCTTATCTCTGACCCCTTCTACTTTTGGCTTTAACCACAACCACTGCTGGACTACAACCACCTCCACCCCCAGGGGTGGAGTATATACATCAGGGGTAGGCAACCTGTCCCCTTTAAGGGCCGAGGGACTTCAGCTCCCAGAAGCCTAAGCCATATTGGCCAATAGTCCCATGTTGGCCAATAGCTCCTGGGATTCTGGGAGCTGAAGTCCCTCGGCCCTTGAAGGGGAAAGGTTGCCTACCCCTGATACACATGGTAGAAATAATGTAGTTTGATGTCACTATCTTAGCTCCATCCTGTGGAATCCTGGGATTTGTAGTTGTACAAGGTCTTTAGCCTTCTCTGCCAAAGAGTTTTGGTGTCTCACAAAACTACAAATCCCAGGATCCTGTAGGATGGAGCAATGGCAGTTAAAGTGGCCTCAAATTGCATTATTTCTTCAGTGTAGATGCACCCTCAGACAACACAGAGGTTTTAACTGAGATAACAGTGACCTCAACAGAAAAGATTCCCCTGATTATGCTGTAATAGTCAAGTATTAGAAGATCATCTGGGATGTGGTGGCTTAGCGGTTAAGATGCCAATTCTAATGATTGAAAGATCAGAAGGTTGGCAGTTCGAGGCCCAGATGCTGTATGATGGGGTGAGCTCCTGTCACTAGTCCCAGCTTCTGCCAACCTAGCAGTTCAAAAGCATGCAAATGCAAGTAGATAAATAGGTACCACTTCAGTGGGAAGGTAAACAGCATTCTGTGTAATCACGCTGACCACATGACCACCAGATTCGTCTTCGGACAATGCTGGCTCTTCAGCTTATTAATGGAGATGAGCACAGCCCCCTACAGTCAGTTACAACTAGACATTCATGTCAAGGGACTATCTTTACTGTTTACAAGAAGATCAACCATGTGGAAGAAAAGAAGTTTTGTTACTGTGCTCATGTTAGTTATTTGAAACACCATTCATTTCACTATTCATTTATTTTTTTAAAAAAATCACATTTGTTTGCTTACAGAAATGGAATCATCTTACATTAGTAACCCTTGAGTCACACTCAGATCTGAGATCCCTGTGTAGGAGTTATTCTTTGCTTCTTTCAGATTCTGATTCAAGTCCTTCCAAACTAGGAAGCCAGTTTAGAAGACTGAGTAGCAAACAGTATTAATTCAAGTTTACAGACAACAAATTATAGATAGAGATAAGACAAATTAAGTACAAGTAGTTATTAGTTTAATGTTTTCCACGCTATTTATATGTCTATAAGTTCTAAGGTAAATCTTTGTCTTTTATCCTTTCTCCCAATTAGTCAAGGTTGCATCCAACATGTATGAACCCTGCGTGTGGTCCTGAAAAAGAAGTTTGACAGCATGACAACAGGTTGCAGCAGCAACTGAGGTTCATTGCAATGAAGATTCCAACCAGCAAATGGCAACAAGAAAGTCTAGATCAGGGGTAGGCAACCTGTCCCCTTTAAGGGCTGAGGGACTTCAGCTCCCAGAATCCCAGGAGCTATTGACCAACATGGGACTATTGGCCAACATGGCTGAGGCTACTGGGAGCGAAGTCCCTTGGCCCTTAAAGGGGAAAGGTTGCCTACCCCGGTCTAGATACAGGATTTCAGCATGCTGCATTATCTTGGGCCAGTAGGTGGCAGCAGATAGGTGCACTGCAGTAAGGATTCCCAACCAGTAGGTGGAGCTCTGCAAGTCCTTTCTGCCTTCTTAGCCAATAAGAATGTGCCCTAGTAATGATTTCAGCCTAGGAGGCCAGATTCTCTATTAGTTTTTCCAGCGAGTAGTGACTAAGCCTAACATTACTATGGCCAGCAATCCCCTATCAATAAGAATAGTGCAACTGTCTCTCTCTTCCCTCTTCTCAGGGGAGTAGTTCTCAGCCCCTTCCTCTTTTTCTGCAGTGTTTACAGGCACAAGATCTACAATACCTTATTATCACCACCAACCGAAACTGTCTCTGAGTTTTTTCCTGGCCAGATCTATGGCTGCTGTTCATCCATGTTTACTAGTGGTTATGTGGAATGGACATGAAGCAGCTTGCTAATTATTATTGTTTGTAAATGGAGCCAGCACTACCATTAGAGAGACTGAGGAAAGGCCTATGACTACAGATACAGAGGGAACAAACATTGCAGCCACATACCCATTCCTGTAGCCATTCCTCTGTCTTGACTCTTAAGTATCACTCAGCTATCTATTCCCTCTAAATTAGTCTGCAGTTGGAGAACACTTTTCCCAAGGGTTGAATCATGCATCCCTCCAAATGGCAACTCCCATCAGCCTTAGCTAATGATGAGGAATGATGAAAGATACAGTCCAAAAATCTCTGGAGGCCTCCGTCATGGATCCCATTCCTACCTTATTTCATTGTCATTGCGGAAGAGAGTTTTGATTATGATTCTTCTCCGTTTTTCTATCTACAGTGGAGTTGGGATACTAACTCCACCTTTGCTCAGGCAGCAAAATGTCCTGGGTTGGCCTTGGGGGTTGTTTGTTTTGTCTTCCTATGTGTTGGAATTATTTGCTAAATACACAATTGTTTTCTGCAATGAGAAAACTTGGGATTAAAGGGCATTTAGCTTAGATTTTATTTATTTATTTATTTATTTATTTATTTATTTAATCAATCTGTTTCAGTAGTTATACCCCACCTTTCCACTTCAAACCTGAGGTGCTTCAGGCAGCCTCACATCAAAAAATAAACAGAAAAATAAAAACAAATTGGAACAAATCAATTCAAAAGCTCAACAGCTTTTTAAAAAAGAACCACACAGATATTAGTCTGCTGCAACAGTACTTAAATATTCAATGGTCTTTAAAAGGCTTTCTCTACATGTTCAGAAACACTCTTGTAATACATAAAGGTTGAGCTGATATACACTCTAAAGATGGCCAGAGCTAGGCCTCAATGGCCCCCAATTAAAATTATGCTAGAATGGGCAGAATGGGTTCCTTTGGAGGACCAATGCTTCTTACAGTCTTTCTGCCAGTGTGGCCAATGATCATGTTGACTGGGGGATTCTGGGACTCATCATGGAAAAAGTAAAATTTCTGCAATGGCTCAGTCTGTAGCATGCTTATTTAAAGACTCAATGACTTTGGCCAACATGACAAGCTTGGGACAGAACGTTCATCATCCTTCCTTGTAGCATCACAGAGCTTCTACAGCAACCAAATCTATTTATTTGTGGAAATAGCTGAACACGTCATTGATCTGGGGAAATTTACCCCCACCCATCCTTTCTGGCTGTACACAATTGATGTAATAAACTGCCTGTTGTACATCATCTCTGTTTTTTATTCACCTCATCCATTTTACCTGGCAGGCACACAGGTGTCAATTAATGTCGCCTGAGAGTCATTGCAGTTCCCTAGTGGGGATATAGTAGTTCATATCCAGTGGAGAGTATAGAAATAGCAATAGCAACTTCATTTATATACCACTTCATACCTCACTAAGCAGTCTCTAAGCGGTTCACAACTATAAGTTAATTGCCCCCAACAATCTAGGTACTCATTTTAGCAACCTCAGAAGGATACTAGTCTGAGTTGTTCCTGAGGCCCTGGATGGGATTGAACTCACAACTTGTGGTTTGCGAGTGAGTGGCTGCAGTACAGGCATTTAACCATTGCTCCACCAGGGCTCCTATGTGATGTTCTCCCTAGGAAATCCTATAGCTCTTTGTCCTGCAAAAAAAACATGGAAGCTTCTGTAACATGGTCAGATGAAAAGGATGGCAGGAATGCCCAGATCTTCAACAGATGTTCCTACAAGACTGAGAAAGCCGGCATGGCATAGTGGTTTGAGCGTTGGACAACAACTCTGGAGATCAGGGTTTGATTCACTGCTTGAGCATAAGAACCCACTGGGTGACCTGAGCAAGCCACTTTCTCTCAACTTTATAGGAGGGCAATGGCAAATCCCCTCTGAAGAAATATGCCAAGAAAACCATATGATAGGTTTGCCTTAAGTCACCATGAGTCAAAAATGGCTTGGAGCAACAATAAAACTCAACTCCTTCCTCACAGGTGGGTCTTTATGTAGGCAAAATGACACCACCAACTCATAAAAGAGTGGCAGATTTGGAGGAAAGAAAAAGAAATCCTTCCTCACATTTCACCTAGTTAAAATGACATTCACCATCCCAAAATGTAGTGATGGTGGCCAAAATGGATGATTTTTAAAGAGGATTAAACTGTGGCCATCAATTAGTACTAGTCAGGATGGTTGTAGATCAATGCACCATCAGAGGCAGAGTACGTCTCTATATATCATATGCTGGAGAAAGCAAGGTGAACAGTGAGGCAATTGAACATTGGTGTCACTAGTCTTAGAAGGTCTATTCTGCTCAATTGCAGACAAGCTGAGTAGCACACTATGGCAAAGATTAATCTCTCTTTCCCCATTATTTGCAATCTATCTTATTTGTTACTTTAAACTTGGAAAGACTTTTCAAGAGACCTCCATTCATATTCAGAAACCTTTTTTTGAACTGAGTAACAATGAGAAACAGGGGTTTTTTCATCTGTTTCTCTAGGCACTGATTGCCATGAAGTTACACTCATCTTCATGATAACATGCCCTTGATCTCTCTCTCTCTCTCTCTCTCTCTCATCTATCAGTCTATCTCTGTCTATCTCTATCTCTCTTGATTGTCCAGCTTTCACAACCATACATAGAAATGGGAAATACAATGGCATGTACAATTTTAATTTTAGTGTTCAGTTACGTATCTTTACCCTTCAGGATCTTGTCTAATTCCTTCATTGCTCCCCTTCCAAGTAGTAGTCTTCTTCTGATTTCTTGACTGCAGTTTCCATTCTGATTAATAATTGAGCCAAGGTATGGGAAATCTTGAACTACTTTAATATCTCCATAGTCTCCTTTAAAGTGATTTAAATTATCTGTGATCATTACTTTTGTTTTCATAACATTCAACTGTAAAGCTGCCTTTGTACTTTCTTCCTTTACTTTCTTCAATAATCATTCCAAGTCTTTGCTCTTATTTTTGCCAGTAGTATGGTGTCAACTGTGTATCTTAGATTGTTGATGCTCTTTCCTCCAATTTTCATGCCTCCATCCTCCAAATCTAATCCTGCTTTACATATGAAATTATCAGTATACAAGTTAAACAGATAGATTGATAAAATGCAGCCTTGTCTGACCTTCTTGCCAACTGAAAACTGTTCCATTTCTCTTTATTCTGTCTTAACAGTAACCTCTTGTCCCAAGTACAGGTTACATGTAAATGTTGTTGCACACCCATTTCTTTAAGAATGATCCATAATTTTTCATGATCTATGCGATCAAAGGCTTTGCTATAATCTATAAAGCACAGGCTGGTTTTCTTTTGACATTCTTTAGTCTGCTTCATTATGCAGTGTATGTTTGCAATATGGTCCCTAGTGCCTCCTTCCTGAACCCAGCTTGGATATCTGGCATTTATGAGTCAGACTTTGCATCATATCTTTTGGCTGCTTTTGTTACATCTCTCCTTACTATAATGCCAGCCCATTTCTTCTTAGATTTTTCATCTCCTGAGTAAAACAGTGTGTAATGATCTGTCTCATAATGTCCCGTTCCTGTCCATTCTAGCTCACTCACCCCAAGTATTGCAATGTTTATATGTTCTATTGCTTTTTTTTACTATGTCTAGCTTCCCCTGATTCATGTTTCTCACACTCCTTGTCCCTATAATATGTGTAGTGCAGCTTCAGACTTTCCTTTCACTTCTGAACATATCAACAACTGAATGTCCTTTTGAGTTGTGTTGAGTTATGTCATTTGCCACAGCACTACTCACATTTGTCCTCTGCTCTTCCCCAGTAGCTCCTTGAGTGCCTTCCAACCTTGAAGCCTTATTTTCTGGCACAATCTCTTGTTTCCTTTTGGATCATCTCATTATAGGATTATCATGGCAAAAGATCATCCAAAGAAGGTTTACCAGTGCCTCCCACTGCACAGTACTAACAAGCATTAGCTATAGTCCCACTGCCATTATTTCTGAGAGATTCTCCACCAGTCTCACCCTCCAATACTGCTGTTGCAAAGTAGCTGTTTGGCACATTCTGGCTCCTCAGCCAAAGCCTACCAACAGCACTACTGCCATCAGGATAGCTTTTTTACCTTTTTTGCCACCAGCAATCCTACCACCATGGAAAGGTGGACAATGTAATCCTTATGTAAGGGGAGATGCAGACCAGCACGTTAGGCCAGCCTGGGGGTGGAATTGGGGCAGGGTGACCACAATCTGGCCACCCCGACAATGCCCCAATGATGGCCCAACGGCACGCACCTGTCCACATGGCACACACCATCAGGGCACCCCGTTGGCACAGCATGTGCACATGCTGCACCAAAGGGGTGCAAAAGAACCACAGCGGTGGCTCTAGGGGCAGCTTTTTGCCACCCCCAAAAGGAGTGGCATTCGCCTGCTCTTTGCGGGGTGGCAAAAAGGAGGATGGGGCCGCGGTGTGTGGTTGCTGTGGCCCTGATCTACCACTCCAAGGAGCAACACAGAGCTGCCCCTTTTGGGCCATCTGCATCAGCTCTAAATTTCATGTATTCAGTGGATCTACTCAGGTAGGGAGTGACAATGTAGGCCTTTAAGTCTTGGGAGAATATACCAATGTATTGAAATTTGCTATTGAAATCAATAAGGATATGCTGCTCATGATAAGAAGTTGCACAACAGAGATCACTGGTTCAGGTTCTGGCCAAACAATCTCTTGTGCAATCCAACATAACTGCATATGTTTCAGCTATACTCAAGCTGAGTACAAGCTTAGCAAATATCTGTTGTAGTCTCAACTGCTGAAGGGGGGCTCCATTGGATTTTAATGTAATGGTTTATATATGTTTTTCAACATAGTGCTTGCTTGTACAAAGCTATTGGGATGATGTGAGTAATAATTTTAAGCGCATCAAGAGAGTGACTTTGTAGGGATATGAATAGTGTCTGTATGTCACTTCTTTATGAGCCTTCAGGTTCAAATAGCGATATGTCATTTGAACAGCAAGCCTTCTGTGGAAGTATACTCACTACATTTTTTTAAAAATGTGGCACTACTTCTGCAGGACTGCAGGAGTTCAGGGCTGACCAGTTCTCAGTGTTTGCAATAGAACGAAACAGTGTTGACAATTTTGATTGGCCAGACATGACATATATACTCCAGTTGTCTCGATCTGGCAGGAACAGTCCCAATTAATCTTCTCTCATCCCACTTTTTTAGATGCTTTTAAAAGTCCCAGATTCTCCTCCCACTTTCCCCCTTTGTCCTCAGCTTACTGCAATTGCTGAAAATTACTGAGTTCAAAGTACAAAAGTAGTTTGTGCTCAATTAACTCACCATGGGGAAAGGAGAGGGTGGAATCTTGCCCTTTTGTTTAAGCAAAAACAAACTGCTGCAGCTCCTCCTAACTTGTGTGTTCTTTTTCATTAATACCTTTTGCCATCTTGACTCTGAAGCTGCTTGGCCACACATATCCTGAGTTTCATCTGTGAAATGTTGGAGGGAATTTAGCTTCTTGTACTGCTTTATAAACATACTGCAGCAGTGAATAGTGTGAGTATGCACACATCACTCAGGCATGGTAGAAATGCTAATGGTCTTGCAAACTTCATTTTCAGTGAGAGGGAATCTGGATGGAAGAAGCAGATTGAGTTAAGTAAGGTGGAAGTGGAGTACTACCACTTTGGAGGACATTGTGTGCTTTTAAGAAGGATCTCAAAATCAAGATTTCATTCTTCAAATTAGCCTTCCACTATCTGGCACCCACCAAACATATTGGCCACATCACTAGTGTTGAACTCCACGTGTAGAGTTAAGCATTGCTTATGCCATGCAAACCTGGTCCCAAAGGGCAAAGTTGTACAACTGAATGCATTACCAAATGTGCAACCCAGTGTGCAACTGAATGTGTATGTGCACCCACAAATGCATATGCACATAGGTGCATGCACAACTCCACTTCTGCATCCTTGAACTGAACTTGGATGTTATGCACATAAACAGGATTCCACCTAATGAATGACACCTCCCATTATCTGGTGGTCATGCGAACTGGTGAAAGATGGAAGTTGTAGTTCACCATGGGTAGTGGGTGCAAGGTTAGGAAAGGCTACCTGAGATTGATTCTATAGTAACATAAATGTAAACCCTGTTTCTGAAAAATATAAAATAAAAATCATAGGTTGGGGAAAATCAGTCCTTATTGGATGGCACACCCATTGGCCTTGTCCTGGCAAAAAAATTGTGTCTGTTTCTTTCTCACTCCCATCAAGATCAACAGGTGGAACTGACCAAGCTATGATGACATTATTCATGACTTGTGGCTTAGTATGAATTTTATTTATAAAAATAATATTTATTTAAATTTTGAAACTTAAAATGCACAAAGCAAATAAAACAGTCTGAATTTTAATGGAGCTGTCCAATGTGCTGAACCCTGTCCCTAATACTACTACTACTACTACTACTACTACTATTATTATTCAAACAAAAATCCATCAGTGATACCTTTATTGACTGGCCAAAATGCACAATGTACTTATTGCAAGCTTTCGAAGCTCCATGGGCTTCTTCATCAGGCAAAAGGGGTCCCTGTTGAGATGCAAATGGATTTTAAATTTCCTGTACTTTGCAAATCTCCCTATAGCCACATGGCCAGAAGGATGAGGAGGATCCTGCCTACAAAAGATATCCTCCCCACCATATACTGTCTTAACTAACAACATGTAGGCATCTGACAAACATCTCCAATTTCTTTTTTTCTGTTTGGTTTGTAACATCTTGCCTGATGAAGAAGCCCATGGAGCTTTGAAAGCTTGCAACAATTATATTGTGCATTTTGGTTGGCCAATAAAGGTATCACTGATGGATTTTTGTTTGAATTTGCTAAATGACCAACCCCATAATAATAATAATAATAATAATAATAATAATAATAATAATAATAATAATAGCCCACTTTCCCCTTAAAATTGAAAGTCAAAGCTGCTCACAATTTAAGAGAACAATACAATTAAAACCATACAAAAAGTGAGCATTAAAATAGAATTAATCTATTACAGCATTAAAATACATTGCACACTGAAAGAATAAAATGTAATTAATAAAGATGAAAGCACTTAAAAACTGTATACTTAAAACAGAGCAGCACCCCCAGACCAATCTTTTTAAAACTTTCTGTTTTAAAAGCCTATCTGAGTAAAAGAGTTTTAGCCTGCTGATGGAAGAACAACAAGGAGGGGGCCATTCAGGCTTCCTCTGGGAAGGAAGTTCCAGAGTCTAGGGGCAGCCACCAAGAAGGCCTACTCTCTTCTCCTCACCATTGCACTCATGTTGGAATAAGAGAAGGGCCTCTCCTGATGCTCTCATCACCTGAACCAACTTATACAGCTTTATAAATCGGGAGACACCAATTTATGCTGATCCTAAGGTGATCGATCCTATCATGGTGTTTTCTTGGCAAGATTTGTTCAGAGGAGGTTTGTCCTTGCCTTCCCCTGAGGCTGAGAGAATGTGACTCATAGGTGTGCAGGGAATCGAACCCTGGTCTCCAGAGTCATAGTCCAGCTCTCAAACCACTATGCCACACTGGCTCACATTACCTTGGATATCTCCTTTCAAACCAGAAGTGGATCCACCTTCCCACAGACATGGAAGCCATCAACCATGACTGTATAATACCAAGATATTCCATATTTCCTTTGCCCACCATGGTACGATTGATCATCATGGTATAAGAAAGTCCTATCTGATGATGTAGAGTGGGAGAGGGGAGCTAGATAGGTAGCTAATATTAATGACAACAGAAACATTTTTAAAAATCACCTTTACGGTGGGACATACAATGCTGCCAGACATCCGAGTGCCCAAAAGTTTTAACCCAGTAAAAAGAAAGAAAGAATCCTTCCTGTTCCTACTGTAACCTGGCATAATTCAAAAGCATAATGAAATTCCAGGGAACATCAGATGCTGAAGTACATGCAGATAATTTTGTTTTTATAACCAATTTCAGACAGATAAATACCAGCCTCCTTTCCAATTTCCCCCCCATTAAACTGAAGTGTCAGTGAAATTTACAGTCCCCTCAAGTTCTCTTTTCATAGGAACATTCATTTACATAAACAGATAATCCAAGATAAAAATTTCCATTAGACAAAGGTGAAATGGATCAATTTTCTCTGCCAAGGCAAATCTTAAATCTTGAACAGATAGGGTCATTATTACACACCAGCCCCATTTCAGAAATAATGTAGTATGTGTGTGTGTGTTTTTTTTAAAAAAAAAATATCCATCCGATAGCAGCCATTTCCAGCTTTCCAATTATCTTTAAGAAAAGCTTATTCTGTGGACAATAAAGCACATTACGGCACAATATGATACAGTCCATAAAGATCACAACGTTTTATGAAAGGTTAAAAAGAAAGCTCAGCATATCTAGGAGGGAATGTCATCACCCAGAAAGACTTTCAAGACTTCAGCAAAGGTGCGTGTCAGCTGTGCAAATATTGCAGTGAGGAAAATGCGGTTTTGAGTGTCAAGCACACCATGGCCAAAACCATATGCCAAAGCAACTCTGCCAGGAAAGTGGGTCCTTTGTGAGCTTAAGGGACAAAAAGCAATGAAGACAGCAGCTACTCCAGATACCAATTCAGGAGTGCCTTGGTCTCAGCATCAATACGGACAAGCTGGAAGACTAAGCACATTCATTTATTATCTGGGTTTCACAGGCTACCCAAGCTTTCGAACTGGAGTTTGGGGCCATCAGTGAATTTGATTCTCTCCAAGAATCTAGGAACCACAAAGATATCATCATATAATGTGGCATGCTCCAGTTGGTGTCACTTTTTGCAACTGTGCTATCCAATCTTTCGTGATTTCATTCAGAGGTTTGCTCAGTCCACTTGAAATCACTCCCAGAGAACCTAGTGCCATTAGAACCAGAGTGGAAGCAGAGGAGGGTTTCTTCATTTATATCCTGACATTTTCTCAATACTGAGACTCAAGGCAACCTTCAAGAGTTAAAACACACCCAGTTAAAAAAAAACCCTACAAACTCATAAATAAAAACATGAATTAAAAAAAACTAAATCTTCCATAGAAATTAAAACCAATTCAAATGAATCCCTTCCATATTTATTTTAGTTTGTGTTCCATGGTACTTTGAGGATGGCTTGGACTTTCAAACTGCCTCACACTGCAGTGTAAAGCAACCATGATGCAATCAAGATTTGTGAAGCAACTATGATGCAACCATGATGCAATCCAGGTCCTATTCTCTTGTCTTCTGCTGGTCCAGAGAACAGGACCCCAAGCAATGGAGTCAAACTACACTCGGCCCTCCACATTTGCGGCTTTGAGTTTTGCTGATTTGATTATTTGGGGATTTAATTAATATGCTCTATCAAGGAATCTCTAGGTCCTCCAGAGAAATTCTGCTGGAAGTTGACACTAGAGTTCCACTGGAAGACCTAAAGATTCCTAGAGAAAATGCTTCTCTAGGCATTTGTAGGTCCTGCAACATGATTCTACGGTCAAACTCTGGCAGATGTTGACCACAGACTTCTGCTGGAGGACCTAGAAATTCCTAGAGAGATGTTCTCTCAAGTTAAAAAAGTACCATTTATTTATTTGCAGTTTTTTCACTTTCACAGGGGTCCTGTGCCCCTAACTCCAGCAAATGTGGAAGGACAAGTGTACAGGAAAAGAGATTCTACCTCAATATTAGGAAGAACATCCTGGCAGTAAATGCTATTCAACAGTGGAATGCACTCCCTCAGAGGATGATGAAGTCTCCTTCTTTGGAGGTCTTTAAACAGAGGTTGGATGGCCATCTATTGAGAGTGCTTTGCTTCTGTGTTCCTGCATGGCAGGGAGTTGGATTGGATGGCTCTTGTGGTCTCTTCCAACTCTATGATTCTAACATTTGTGATTCTAAAATTGTCCAAGTAATTAGAGGAGAGATGGGGGTTTGTCTGATAGCTTACCTCCCCAAAGCATCTGAGGAAGTAGACTGAAGTCTACAAAAGCTCATGCTGCCACCTTCTTTCTTTCAGTTAGGCCTTTGCAGACTGCCAGAAATAGTGCACATTAAATTGAGGCATTGCCCTGGTTCAGTGCTAGGGAATCATGGAAATTGTGTTTTTTTCTGGGACATTGAGCCTTCTCTGTCAGAGAGCTCTGGTGCCACAATAAATTACAGTTCCCATGATTCCCTAGCACTGAGCCAGGGCAGTGCCTCAAATTAATGTGCACTATTTCTGGCACTCTGCAAAGGCCCTTAGGACGTTTTCACACGCGGCTTTTTGAGGACGCTA